>JALDNG010000099.1:2235000-2580000 GCA_024349245.1 Neodontobutis hainanensis | reverse complement strand
TCAAGCCATTATTTCATCTGTACTTGAGTATTTTTGAAAATGGCAGAACTTAAGTCTGTAGTGTAAAAAGTAAAAAGGAATGGAGCAAGAACAGTACCTTGAGGAGCCCCTGTGACATTCTCTGAGACACAGTTTCCCCGCCGAACATAGTGTGATATACATGTCAGACAATCAGTAATGAAGGTAGAGCCCAGCCCCAGACTTCTAAGTTTTTACGAACGAACAAACGAACAAAGGAAGGAAGGAAGGAAGGAAGCTAATTCCCGTGGGGAAAATGATAAAACTATGAAGAAAAATTGAGAGCAGAAAACTATTTCCTAATTCCATTTGTGTCTGGTGGAGATTTCATTGACATAAAAGTTAACCATCAATACTAAGAAAGCGATGATTTTGTAAAGAAAAGTTGCACTTGTATTCTTTATGTGAACAGCAGCTGATTTGTGTGACTGCAAATTTTTCTTTTTGCATTATTTCAAAACTCTTTTTTTGTGACAATGGGTTAAAAATGTTACAAAACACAAATAAGACACGTCAAAAATATTGCACAAATGACCAAAAAAATAATGATTTAAAAGTATTTGAGTAAGGAATATTATTATATATATGTTTCTGAAAATATGATTACTTACATATTAATAATTACTCATAATTAGTGTAGAAGTTTAGAGTAGAGTAGAGTGTAGAATCCATTTATTGTCAAATAATTGTGTTTACTCTTTTTAAATCATAATGACCCTGATCAAAAGTCTTAATACTGTGCATTGGCACCGTTAACATCAATGACATCTTGAAGTCTTTTGTGGTAGTATTTTCTCAGTTGGCAAAGCTGCCCATTCTTTTTGTCAAAAAGCCTCCAGTTCCTATAAATTCTTGGTCTGTCTTGCATGAACTGCAACTGTTTGAGATCTCCTCAGAGTGGCTCAATGATACTGAGGTCAGGAGACTGAGGCCAGTCCAGAACCTTCACTTTATTCTGCTGTAGCCAATGACAGGTCGACTTGGCCTTGAGCTTTGGATCATTGTCATGTTTGAACGTCCAAGTACGTCCCATGTGCATCTTGCTGATGAGTGCAATTTTTCTCCAGTATTTCTGATAACAGGCTGCATTCATCTTTTCCTGTGCCTTTATGGTTCACACATCCTCAAAACACCACTGATCCACCTCAATGTTTCACAAAAGGAATAATGTACATTTCATCATAGGCCTTGTTGACTCCTCTCCAAATGTAACATTTATGGTTGTGGCTAAAAAGTTAAATTTTGGTCTCATCACTCCAAATGACTTTGTTCCAAAAGTTTTGAGGCCTGTCTCTGTGCTGTTTGGCGTAAAAACAGGATGCTTTGTGTCATTTGCGTAGTAATGGCTTTCTTTATTAGTGTTTGAACAATGCCGCCCAGGCATTCTTAATTCCTTGGAAAATCTTTTTATAACCCTTTCCTGTTTTATCCAGTTCAATCACCTTTTACTGCACATCCTTTAACAATTTTTTTACTTTTCCCAATGACTCAGAATACATTAAAGTCAGTGCAGCACTGGGTGAAAGATGCAAGGGTCTGTCAGGAGCCCATAAACTCACTGACCTTTTATACACACACTGATTACAAACAAACAGATCACAGGTGAGGATGATTACCTTTAGAAGCCATTTAAACATGTTTGTGTGCATGTAAATACCAAACTAAGGAACATGAAAAAATGGATAGCAATAAATTATCAGTAAACTTAAATAAAACTAAAGCCATATTATTTAATTATAAAACAAAAATGGAAAAGACAATTGAGATAGATGGGATACAAATTGAAAATGTCTCTGAAATAAAAATTTTAGGCATTAAAATTGACTATTTAATTGACTAACTAATTACGCATTGACTTGGAAACTCACATCAGACACATAAAAAGCAAAGTTTCCAAAATTCTTGCAATAATAAAGCTAAACATGTCCCTGATTACAATACACTGTGTACCCTTTATTGTTCCCTGATTTTACCATACTTAACCTACTGCGTTGAAGTATGGGGAAATAATTATAATAATTCAATACTGTCACTCCTTATTTGTGTGTGTCTGTATGTGGGGTTAAACTCTGGAATAATCTGGGCTCGAACATAAATATTATCAAAGTATTCACCAGTTTAAAGCGCTCTATAAACAGAAGGTTTTGTCACAGTAGAAGGAGGGCGGGGCTTTATCACTGGGTGATGTATTCATGGGCTTAGTTATTTTACCTTGTAAGTATTCTGATTACCATTGTTGGTATTACTATAATTGTTACCTGTGGCAATATATGGTGTGGCTTTAACATGTGTTTTTTCACATGTGTGCGTGTTTATAATATATACATATATGTAATTGACTTATGAAAACGTTAAAAATTAAATAAGCAGCTGCCTTTGTTTTTCTTTTTTTTTGGAATAAGACTGGGGTGGGTCTAAATAAGTATGACTTCTCACTCCGTTCTGAGCAACTGGTTAATTTATGTTGTTAATGTAAGATGAATTTATTTTGTTGCATAGATTGAATGTTCTACAAAGACAGTTTGTTATATGTCACTATTGTTCGAATTAAATAAATAAATGTTATCAGGGCAAAATCACTAAATTAAACTTTTGATCAGGGTCATTTAGGTAGATTCTGTTCTTTATGATTTGCCAAGGTATGTAAACGTATAAGCACAAAACTAATTCTACAATCAGACCCTCTAAAAACAGATTATTACTGGCAGACAGTTTTCTCATCAGACAAATGACAGAAACTATTGTAAGAGCAGAAAAACTACTTTTGTGACAATGCCCCAAAAATATTTCCAAGTCCAGTTTCACTTGAGTTTCACATTATTTCTGGAGTCACTTCTCACATGTCTACCTCGTGGTCTAGTGTTGGGCTCAAACATCTTATTACAGCTGTGAACAGTGATGTGATCAGACAGCTTTTAAGATGTTCTTTAGAGTTTGTGAGTAAAACAGACGGTGCTTGTAACATACGACACATGTTATTTCTCCACAGGGTCTGTTTATTCTCATATTCGGAACACTGTTTGATTCTAAGGTAAGTGTTTAAGAAAATTTTACTGATGACATGCAAATATAATTCTTCAGTAATTGGTCATTTTGTCTTTGCCATCAGATCCGCTCCATCCTCTCAAAGAAAGTGCCATCAACCCTTAGTTCAAGCTGGAATCAAACAAGAGTAAGTCTTTGAGGATCACAAATGCTTACTTAAATTTGTGCTTCATGAAATCTAAAATGTATTGATTTACTCTATCCACAGAGCACAAGTGGAAGCACTTTCAGCGCCATCTTGGGGAGACTTCCAGGGAGAAGAAGTAAGTCAGTTAGTAACTTTCCTGCTTTATTGACTTTATTTGACTCTGTTGTTCTCTTTCAGACATCTATCATCTTTCACAAGCTTCAAGTTCAAGCGGCAATTATAAGGTTGAGTCCTTCACAAGCATCTGAAAAAAATTCAAACGGCCATTTCCACATAATTTGATATAAATAATAATCACCATGGTTGGGTCCAAATGCACACTCTAGTCCCTAACCCCTCAATGACTAGATAGTGCAGCTCTATATTAAGGACTATATAGTGCGCTCAATTAGTACACACTAGAGAACTGTTGGCATAACATGACTATGGGGTACAGCTTAAAAAAAGATGATAAAAGACTTGTGTGAAAAAATAAATAAATCTACTTTAGTGATATAAGTATCAATGTGTTTTATTCAACAACTTTTGTTCTATTAATGCCTGAAACTGACTGGATTGTTGCAGCTCTTTTATGCCTCATATGTCAGTCTGTGTGATTTAAGGTGAGCTAACGTCAGTGATTTTACATCGTAATGGTTTGTTAATAACAATTTATGATGGATTACGTTTCCAGAGAAACTTAAACTTGTGTCTCTCACTCGTTTCATTCAAACCTGTTGTGTTTTGTTTAAAGACAATTTACAAAGCATTATATAATCATTATGGTGTAGTTTGACCATCTAATGACCATCACAGCTCACTACTTTTACTGATGCATTGTGGGAAACGTTGAGAGCACAACATTTCAGTCACTAGACATTCGGCTACAAAATGGTGTAGTCACTACAGTGCACTATTTAGTGATTAGTATGTTGATTTGGACCAAACCCATGTTTCTGTAGTAAGTGTGCATTATTTCATTACACTACAAAGTTGTCATTTTTGTTGTAAAATATTAAGTGTAGTAAAAGTGGAATTATTTTTCCAAATGATTTATTTTTGTAAATTTAAATAAAATAAATTGTCTGAGTTGTTGTCTGTAACTGCATTATTTATAGATACCAAGATATAGTATGTAAGAATGTAAAAAGTGTGACAACATGCCCCGGTTACACAAACATTTAAGGTGAGTTTACACTAAAACAGAAAAAAGTAAAAACAAAAAAACATGCATTTGTAAAGGAAGACACTAGATGGTGCTATCTGCCCAAATGCTAATAGGGCATAGCTTTTTAGCTTCTCAGTGCTTCACATTTGACCTCTTCTCTCTGTTTTGGTCTCACAGTCATTAGCCATGAAAGGACAGTGGGACTCCTGATGTGAGAGTCGTTAGTGACACTGTTCACTTTAGGTGCTGTGATTGTTCTAGAGTCAAACGCTTTTGTTGTAGGTTTCAGAACACTGTTATAAATACTAGGCAAATCTGAGTCTGAGGCCACCTCCTCTGTTCAAAGAGGGCTTTTTCATTTTAATAAAAAAGGCTTCCTTCACACCTCTCTCAAACCATCTGGCCTCTCTGGACAAAAAGACATTGCTGTCCTCAAAGGAATGTCCTTTGTCTTTGAGGTGGAGGTGAACTGCAGACTCAGGTCCTCCAGGATTGGCTCTTCTGTGCTGATACATCCTCTTGTGAAGCTGAAGCTGTTGTTTAGTTTCACCGACATAACTGTCACTGCACTCTTCACTGAACAGCATAAACCACATTACTCTGTTTGTGGGGATCTTGTCTTTAGGATGGACCAGTTTATGACGCAGAGTGTTCCCTGGTTTAAAGTGGACTGGAATGTTGTGTTTGTAGAAAATCCTTTTAAATTTTTCAGATAAACCAGACACATAAGGGATAACTACACCCGTCCCTTTTGTCCCTGGTTCCTGTCTGTTTGGTGTCTGTGTCCTCTTGGTTTTGTTGAAAGTCAATCTGGGGTATCCACGGTCTCTCAGTCCTGATGACTCCAGCTTGTGCTGCAGTGGGTGGTGGGAATCAAACAGCAAATACTGATCTGTGTGTGTTGGCTTCCTATAAACTTCTACTTGGAGAGTTCTGTCCTCACAAATAACCACTGCACAGTCTGAGAAAACCACAGAATACTTAGATTTATGTTGCTCAGTTTTTAGTTGTATTGAGACCTAAACCAAAATAGTTTCCTTTCTGCTCAGTTTTTTCCACCTCATCTTTCTCTGTATGCAGACCACCCTCTAGATAAGTCAGGTTTGTATGGAAAGCTGCTCAATATGATTAACAAGTTTGTATTTGTATGGGCCTCTGAATTAAAATTGAATTGTGAGATGCCTGAAGAGTGCCACAGTTTTCAAAACGTTTCCAATACATATATTTTTGTGTTCATATGCCCTGGACATTTACAAAAACATTACAAATGAAGTTCTTTGAAAATTAAAAGTGTTTTTATTGGAAAATGTATTTTCATTTTAATATTACACATGTATGCAATGTTTAGTAATCATAATTTGAGACTACAACTAAGGAAGTGTGTCTTTACATTCTGAACACACTGATCTAACAATTCTACATTTTGGTGGCTCTGACAAAGTCACAACAACAAAACTAGCTTTTGCACCATAAATTGCTAATAAAATTTTGCAAAGTTTACAAAAATGAGCCAGCATGATTGAGATTGTTTTTTAAGTAAAACCATTATATGATTGGTTTCATACATATGAGATTCTTTATGAAAATCATCACTTTTTTGTTGTTAAATGTACCGAGCTTTAATAACAATCTGTGTAAGTTCAATTTTATGGACATTCAAACTAGCTTTGCATTCATGCAGTTGCCCTTAAATATTTTCCCAGAGAGAATCATTCTAAAAGCAGATCTAAACCAGCTGTAAAAGAAAGCATAGATGAACGGGTTCAGCATGGAGTTGGACCATCCGAACCATTTAAACGTCTCAATCACTGGAAGAGAAATTGTGGACTTATTGAAGTGCAAATACGTAATGCACAAGCAAAATGGAGACCAGCAGAGGAAAAAAACTCCCATCACTATTGCCAGAGTTCTGGTCGCCTTCCTTTCAATTTTATTCACAGTTGTTCCTGCGTTTGTGTTCTGGATGCTGCGCACCTGCCTCTGTGCAACAAGAAAAATCTTCATGTAGAGGGTAATCATTATTATAGCAGGGATATAGAAGGAAATAACAGCAGCCAAGGCTCCTAGGTTTAAGTTCTGAAAAAAGGCACATCTGGTATTTTGATTTCGTCCGCCAACCGCCATTACAACTCCACTTATAATAGAAACAGTCCATGTGATAAAAACCATTATTGCAATGACATGGACATTGACTTTGGTTCTATAGATCAGAGGCTGACACACGGCGTAATATCTGTCGATAGCGATGAAGCACAAGTTCAGTATGGAGGAACTGCACAAGGTAATGTCAAAGAAGCCACGTATTAAGCAAAGGATTTCTTGCAGAGGCCAACATGGATTTGCAAACAAGAAAATGCTAAAAGGCAGAACTAAAACTCCAACAAGCAGATCGGCCACAGCCAAAGAGAGGACAAGGTAGTTTGTTGGAGAGTGAAGCTGGCGAAAGTAAATAATGGAGATGATGACGAGCAGGTTACCACACATTGTGACAGTGGTGATCATCCCTAAAACAAAGCATAAAAAAGACCTGTTGGCTGCCGCAGTTCCAGATGCATTTCTTAAATCAGTGCAAAAATCTGTTGCGTTGGTGAGGAGTTCCATGCAATATCCTGAAAGAGAGGAAAGAGCATTCACAACAGCAGGTTTACAAATTTTAAAAGCAACATTTGAAGGTTATGATACAAGTTATGAAGTTTACAAAGTGCCAGTTTTATTTCAGCATAATCAGTGTCAGAACTATTATTATTTGAGTCTGAAATTTGCAACTGTGCGTAAGAGACTGTTGCACTGGACTTTTATTCTAATAACTCAAGAGAGTTCCGATGCTAGGAGCGTTCTGATTGGATGCTTCGTTCTTCATTCAGAGGAATTATGAGGCATGGTTTAGAACATGGTTTAAAATTGCCTTACAAAGGTAATAAACCACAAATGTGATAAAAATTAGAACATTTTCAATCTAATAACCCCACAAACCTAATAATTTCCCACAAATGTAAAAGCTCTTGCCTACTGCAAATGTATAAAATTTGTAATAAATATTATATATGTGGGGCAATTAATTATATATTTTTTCTCTTTTTACTAAAGTTTACTTGTCCTCATTGATGCATGGACAAATGAATTTGCATTAATTGTTTGTTTTTAACTTCTTTTTAACTTTTGTGTCATTTCTGTAAAGCACACTGAGTTACTTTGGTACAAAATGTGCTCTGTACCTCCTCTCTTCTCCCTCCTCTGGATCATCTGAAACTCAAACTGAAATAAACCCAATCATAAAGCCACAGAGGGCAGAAAAGTTTCTCTTTTTCTCTCTTAGGTTTATGGAGCGAGGTTATGTAATTCTCCAAACTCTAAATGTAATGTTGTATGAGTGTTAATATAATTGTGACATCTTGTGTGACATCGTGTTCTTGGACTGGGTCATAAGCCAGATTGTTCTATCATATCATTTCAGATGTATCCCTTGTTGACGTCATGCTAATCAAAAATAATGAATGCCACATCTCTTATAGACTACATCTAATCAATTTCCAAGGATGTTCTCAGATTGTCAGCAGGGGGGTCAATATATTCATATAAAAGCTTCATACATCCTGAGCTCGTGCGAACATTTCATGCTGTATCATCAAATGCTGAAGAAGTGCTCCTTCTCGCAAGAAATAAAACTGTGACAATATTTAAAATTGTATCTGATCTCTTCGTCATCTTGTTTTAAACCCAAGAATTCCTTAACATTCTTTAAACATTTTGGCACCCAAACACGGGGCCTCAATACCTGCTCCTTTCTCTAGATAACTGCACCTGCGTCCTTGAGCAGACGGACCAGCTCTGCTAGTGGAGGAAGCGTTTGAGGGGGGCCCTCACGAAGGCGAGACAACGGAATTCATCTGCAAATGGACCATTGGCTTACAATTAAGGTAAAACAGCTTTTAAATTATTTAATTAAGCTAGCATAAAACTTTACAATGGAGGACAAAAAAATTAATATTCCAATTATTAGTTTTAGTTGAGATCTGCTTACAACAATTAGTGAAACTAAAACAAGAATTTTAGTTAAGACCAGAGGTTGCGTTAACCAAATATTTTCCGTTTTTTTAGCAGGGACAAAAAAATCTGAATGCCATCCGTCATTTTGATGGACTAATCTGAGGGTGATCTATTGTAATTCCTACTCCTGACCAGTTGGTGGCGAATATACATATCAATCAGCAATTATCTTGAATCATGTCGTCTTTGTCGCTGCATTCAACTGCAAAAAGGTCACGGCAGCAGATTTTTCAAACTTCCAAATAGTTCTGATATTGTTAATAAAAGTGAAAAAAGATGACATGATGCAGTGGAGGATGAAGGAGGACAAACAGAGAACACTGAGCAGGAACCGACAGCTGTTACGGGACAATCAAACAGGAAAAAGGATGTGAAGAAGAGGGACTATGTGTTCAGGAGTTTTACGTGGCTGACTTAGGAAGGAGAGAAAAAGTTCTGCGACATCTGTAGAAAAGCTAACACAAGTAACGGACTTGTCGGAGGGGGCACGACAACAGCAATTAAATTAAGTTCAGTTCATTTTTGTCAGAATTATCTTGTGTGCTCTAGAGTTCAATCACAAAATATCCTTTCACTTTTTGTTTAACGTCAGTGCTTTAAGTGGACCAAAAGAGGTTCCGGTACTGTATTATAGCCTATATATTATTATATATTATTTATTATAGCCTCATCCCCTGAGCTAAAAATCTATTAAAGTTGAAGGGGCTTTATATACAGCAGTCAACAGGCGACCTGAAAGTACCTCAGTGGGTAGAGCGTCCAGCCCACTCTCCGCCACATACTGTCATTGTGTCCTTGGGCAATACACTTAACCCACCTTGCCTCCTGTGATCAGCTGTAACACTGGTGCCTACTAGGTGGAAAAGCGCTATATAAATAACAATAAAAAAAATAATATTAATGAATAAATAAATATATCCTTTTAATAGTTTGTGGATTTGCTTGAGCTAGAAAGAGCTACTGAACATAAATAAAATGTGCAAAAGGGTAGAGCTTGAAGCCAGGAAGCTCTACCCAGGAGAGGCACTGGGTGAGTCTGCTGTGCTAGCTGTGAATCCTGCAGGTGCTGATACAGTGGGGTGGGTTGTGTTGGGGCCTATGAGGTCATCATCCATTCATTGGCGAGAGGAAAGGGCATGTAAAAAAGGGTACATGTGATTAGTGTATTGGAGTTCTATTTCCTGTAACTTCTCAAGTTGTTTTTCTGCTCCTCAGCTATTTGTCTAAATCTCTCCTTTTCTTCTGTGTGCTCTTTATGTTACTTTTCTTTTTGTTGTTGTATTCCTCTTTTTCTAGTCGAGTCTGTGGCAATCCTGCCTTTTTTTTGTTTGCTTATGTTGCTATCGGTTTCTGCTTCAATTTTATGATTAAGCTTTCACAGTTTTCCGCGAACAATCTACCATTAAACCCACATATATATATATTAAAAAAAAAACTTTGTCCTTCACCCTCCGCGGGTGGTCTCATCCTTCGAGCTCGGGTCCTCTACCAGAGGCCTGGGAGCTTGAGGGTTCTGCGCAGTATCTTTGCTGTTCCTAGTACTGCACTTTTCTGGACCGAGATGTCTGGTGTTCTTCCAGGGATCTGCTGTAGCCACTCTTCCAGTTTGGGGGTCACTGCCCCGAGTGCTCCGATGACCACGGGCACCACTGTCGCCTTCACCTTCCAAGTCTTTTCTAGCTCTTCTCTGAGCCCTTGGTATTTCTCTAGTTTCTCATGTTCCTTTTTCCTGATGTTGCAATCACTTGGTATTGCCACGTCAACCACAACGGTTTTCCTCTGCTGTTTGTCCACCACCACGATGTCTGGTTGGTTCGCCATTACCATTCTGTCAGTCTGAATCTGGAAGTCCCGCAGGATCTTGGCTCAGTCATTCTTTACCACCTTTGTAGGTGTTTCCCACTTTGACCTTGGGGTTTCCAGTCCGTACTCCGTGCAGATGTTCCTGTACACTATGCCAGCCACTTGGTTATGGCGTTCCATGTATGCTTTCCCTGCCAGCATCTTACACCCTGCAGTTAAGTGTTGGATTGTCTCAGGGGCCTGTTTGCACACACACACACACACACACACACACACACACACACACACACACACACACACACACACACACACACACACACACACACACATACATACTATATGTTGTCATGCTTTACAGACACACTTCCCACATTAGAATGTATAGTTTCTGCCATATCTGTAGGTATTTGGTATTTGCGGGGTGCTTTTATTTGCATACTGCTTTTCTACAACCGTTCTTCATTTTGTCTTCAAAGGCCAACCAGTTTAAATAGCATACACTCGAGAAACTGGTCCTATCAGTGATGTAGTCGTTGGCCATGAAAGGAAGGTGTGACTCCTGATGTGAGAGTTGTTAAGGCTCATGAGAGTCGTTAGTGACACTGCTCCATTAAAGTGCAGGGTCATTAATGTCACTGTTCTTTTTAGGTGCTGTGTTTGTTGTAAAACAAAAGAGCCTTACCCTAGAACAACAAACTCCCACATCAGGAGTCACACTGTCCTTGCATGGCTAACGACTGTGAGAACAGAACAGTCTGGTCCATCAGGTTTAGTTTCAGGGGAAATTCCTCCCTCTAGAGATATAAGCTCAGCTTTCTTACCAGTTGATCTCAGAATTGATAAAGTCTCTTGGAATTAGAGACAACTTCACCTTGAAAACCTTGAGTCCAGATGCTTTTGCTTTTTTTTCAAGATGTCCTGAATGACTGAGAACCTTCAAAACAAGTATTACATTTACATTTACATTTATTCATTTAGCTGACGCTTTTATCCAAAGCGACTTACATTGTTCTACAGTAATTACCAGTGTTACAGCCACTGGAGGCAAGGTGGGTTAAGTGTCTTGCCCAAAGACACAACGACAGTATGAACTGTGGGGAGAGTGGGAATCGAACCGACTACCTTCGTGTTGAAAGACGACTGCTCTACCCACTGAGCTACTGCCGCTTAAGAAAGTTATTTAGTTTACAGAGTATGAATGCTGCCCATCCCCGTTTTAAGAAGTGGGCGGCAGTGGCTCATTGGTAGAGCGGTCGTCTTTCAACCGGAAGGTAGTGGGTTCGATTCCCGCTCTCCCCACAGTTCATACTGTTGTTGTGTCCTTGGGCAAGACACTTAACCCACCTTGCCTCGTATGAATGTGTAAGAATGTTCAGTGAATGTATGTGGTGATGGTCGGAGAGGCCGTAGGCGCAAAATGGCTGCCACGTCTCTGTCAGTCTGCCCCAGGGCATCTGTGGCTACAGTTGTAGCTTACCATCACCAGTGTGACTGTGTATGAATGAATAATGGACAGCTTGTAAGCGCTTTGAGTCCCTTGGTCCCTCGGGAGAAAAGCGCAATATAAATCCAATCCATTATTATTATTATTATTAAGAATCCTAATTTTGTGATAAATTGAATTGTCCTTATAGCAGGGTCTCCGTCGTCTCCGTCGTCTCGCCTCCATCAAAGCCCGTTACTGCCTTTTTCTCCAGCAGGTCCGTCTTCTCATTGCGGAGCTTTTTGGGACTTACTATGAGAGTGTTGCTGCTCCCATGTGCACAGTCAGTTCCATATAGAGAAAAAAACAGTTTATGGACCCCCAGTTTGGGTGCCAATATATATATGAGGTCCCAGGTACTTATACTCAATCTCCTTGCTGCTGATTATCTCATTGGTCTTGGAGGTGTTGAGCTGCAGGTGGTTTAGGTGACTCAGACACAGATTGTAGTCTGTCCTTGAGATAATCTGTGATGCAGGACACAAGGGATGGGTCAACCTGCATGGTGGCCAGTTTGTCCTTTAGGAGGAGGGGTTGTATTGTATTAAAGTTACTGGAAAAGTCTTAGGTCGTTTGCAACACTCCCTAGATTATAGCTTGTAAGGGTTGTAAGGGTTTATTGGTTTTAAACTGTCTCTCATTCTTCCCAGGTTCGGCCTCCTTCACAAAGATCTATAGTTCATTGTCATTGTATTCATCATTGTCACCTATTATCATCGTCATTCCATAATTATTATCATCACTATCCCATCATCATTATGCACATAATCCTATGTTTATCTTTATCATTTACAGTTGTGCTGATAAGTTTTGCCCTGGCAGAATTTGTGTTTTCTTTTGGTCAATTTTCAGAGAATATGAAAATATAACACAAAACCATTTTTGAAAATAGACTATCCCCAGCTCTACTAAAGATTGTACATCAATCTTCACACACATGTACAGTTTTCACATGACAGTTTACAGTTTACAACCATTCTTCCGGAAGGCAGAGGACCCCCTCCTTCTAGTGGAGCCTCCTTTCTTTTAACCTATTCTTTGCCCCACAGAGGCCTTGGCTTACTATCCTAACATCAGCCTTATCAAACCGTCTGCCATTTTTACATCTGTCTGCCCCTGTACTCTAATGCCCCCCTTAAAAAAAGTCCCTGAAAAATACCATCACATTACCACGTGTGCTGTTATCCTGCTAGTTATCTCATGACTGCGTGTTTATGTTATGTATGTTGCAATGGTAACTGTAGTTGTGACTATGTATGTTATGTCTGACCACACTGCCTGAAAAATCGCTGCATGTGAAGCACTTTGTGATTTTGTCTGTGAAAGGTGCAATATTAATAAACTTTCTTCTTCTTCTGTATGTATAAATATAACATCCCATACTTGATTATAAACCATGCAGAAATAAATATCACACAACAGAAACTCACGCATAAATGAATAACTATATAAGTACACAGAAATAAAACACACAACATCCAAAATATTACACTACACTTTGTGGCATTTGCATAGTAATGGCTTTCTTCTGGCGACTTCACCATGCAGCCCATTTTTCTTCTTATTGTGTTATATTTTATTTTTTTCTTTGCATCCCAAACAATTTTCCTGGCAGTTGGGGCTGAAATCTTTGTTAGTCTACCTGACCGTGGTTTGATTACAACAGAACCTCAATCTCAATTTCTTGGATATCTTTTTATATCCCTTTCTTGTTTAATACAATAACCTGTTCTCACAGATTCTTTGACAATTGTTTGTTTTTCCCATGACTTAAAATACTGGATGAAAGATGCAAGGGTCTGTCAGGAGCACAGAAATTTACTGACCTAAAGCATGGAGAGACTTTTCCAAGCTTTTATTTCCAGCAGGTTAGATTACTATAACGGCCTGCTCACTGGTCATATGGTGCATATTTCAAAAACTTTAATTTATAAACAAAAGGACTGCAACGTGAAACAGGGAGGAATATTGGCAATTCAATTGTTCTGATGGTGAAGTTGTGGCTAGTTTTTGGTGAGCTCTTTGATGTAATGTACAGTTTTAGTATTTTGCAGAGGAGAAATTACTCTGGTTTTTACTTTTTAATAAAAGACAAGCAGGAGGCTAGGCTGTTCTGAGACGGGGCGGCTAAAAGAAAATTGGGTAGTAAATCTGTTTAGTTCAATATGACCACAATGATTGAGATTCTTCACATATTTTAAAAGTATAGGCCTACTTTGTTATTGAAGATCAACAGCTCCTCAGTGTCTTTGATGATGCCACAGGACACCTCACTCATTAGAGGTGTGACTGTTCTTCAAGTCCCTAAGCTGCATCAGTGCTACACAGAGCTCTGCTTCTCCCACAGTGCAAAGAAAAAACACACCTACTTTACACTAGACAATTATTTCTCCCTATGTGTGAACTGTTTCCAACAAAACAATATGCAATCATGCCATTCAGCAAACAATTGTTAACATTTGAAGTAACTTTCAGAAATAGTAAAAGTTCTGCAGCATCAATAACCTGCAACGTGTATGTTGTAAAGATTGTTTTAAATACATTGACCATAACTGCACTAATTCTGCTTTGTCACCATAGACAGTAGAAATAGGGGAAAATGTATTCATTGTTGTCAGGGAGTTTTGTACAGAAGTAAGAAGTGTTAGAGAGCTGGCTCAAGTACTTATACCTTCCACTAGCATGTGAAGAAAATGGTTTGCACATCCAAAACTACAACATTGTGTCCCAGAGGCATCTCGAACAGAGGCACAAGCCCCACCACAGCTGACTCCTCTCAATGTGGACGAGCAGCAGTTTTATTATGTGGCCCGGAACCATATAATCCACAAACCGACCTGCAGACTGGGAAATGGACCTGCACTAGACCCTGTGGATATGTGGTTCTGTTTACAAACCTGCCAACGTACCTGTCAAACAACGAAGTATGGGCACTCGTAACTTTCAGACTGATCAGCTATTGTTCTAATTCTAATGCCAGTGTGTGTTTGACTTTTTCACCCTTTTTAATTTTGGCTTTTCCACAGCAGACTTGCCTAAGGACACAACAGTAGTTAGAACTGGGGACAGTGGGGTTCAAACTGCCAACCTTCTGGCTTTATATAACAGATTGGAATGATCAGGGACTTCTACACCTTTGGAGGATGCCAAAACTAGTCAGTATTTATATGTTATGTCATAAATCATTATGTTGCATATTTTAATGAAATTATTCTATTAAATTTTTAAGACCTTATATTAGACCTTTATTACAGATTTTCACAATTGCTAAAACACAAAATGCTTTTATCTGAAGCAAATGATCAACTGCTCAAACACATTAATCAAACCGGTCACTATTTTGTTACAGTTTACAAAACCCTTTCGCTCTTTATTGCAAAACACTGTAAACATTCCTGCTCAATAAAACACATGTGTGTAGATACATATGAGTCAAAAAATAACAACTACAAATAACACACACCAGTCTTACCACTATCACACAATCACTCAAAACTGAAAACAACTGTTGCTAGTAACAAGATTTAGATTTCAGTGATAAAGATTTTTTGTGCAAAGAATTTTGACAACAATGTTTCAACTGGAAGGCGATTTCTCTGTGATCACAATTCACATGGGGAAATGTGGATGCACCAAACACATGCTCTGAGACCCCGTTTAAAACAGAGGTCTTGTAGCGCTTCCATGTGAACTCTGCAACGGTTTGATTCAAGTATGATCCTCACAGACATAGATCATAGACAAGTTCAAACAGGAAGAGCCTCATAAATTCCACCTCCGGTAAACATATCACACCCATCCTCAAAGACCTCCACTGGCTTCCCATCCCTCAGCACATCCAGTTCAAACTCCTCACTCTTGTGTATAAGTGCCTCCATCACCTGGCCCCACTTACCTCTCCGAGCTCCTTCACCACCACATGCCCACTCGTACCCTCCGATTCAGCTAAGGCACGCCTCCTGTCTCCCCCCCACCAGGATTAAACTCAAAACCTGGGGAGACAGGGCCTTCTCCATTGCTGCCCCAACCCTCTGGAACTCCCTGCCCGTTTGAAATACCAGCCGTGAACGCTCTGCAAACCAGGGCTTTTAGCTGATGAACCAAACTAAATGAATTTTTGAATGATACCACAAAAACTTTTCTTTAACTCATTGTCATTGTTTGAAGGAAGCCATTTATCGTGAAACTGTGTTTACTCGTTTTTAACCAGAATGACAACAGAAACTACCCAAATGACCCTGATCAAAAGTTTACATACCCTGGTGATTTTGGCCTGAAAACATGCACACAAGTGAAACAATGGCTGACCATCCTCACCTGTGGAGATCTTAAACGAGCAGTCCATGCAAGACAGCCCAAGAATTTGCAGGAACTGGAGACTTTTTGCCAAAAAGAATGGGCAGCTTTACCATCTGAGAAAATAAAGAGACTTCTCCACAACTACCACAAAAGACTTCAACTGTTATTGATGTAACACTAGAAAAACCGACAGAAAATAGCCAACTCTGTGAATGCAGGCAACATATTTTTATAGTTTGATGCGCAATATATAAAATTATTGAGCAACTACTGTGTTGGATTCTCCCCTTATCTTTAGTTGCAATCCCACTGGTGTGAAAAGGACATAGGAACAAGTAAAAAACAAATACAAAAATTGTATTCAAAGTGGTATGTAAAAACTAAAATACATAGCCTATATGCAATAGTCAATCAGTTGTACACTGTGTGCACAATTATTAGGCGAGTGATTATTTTGACTATAACAATATTTTATCCATAATTTCCAACTCCAAGCTGTATAAACTTGAATCCTTATTGGATTTAATGCATATCAGGTGATGTATATTTGTGTAACAAGGGAGGGTGTGGCCTAAGGAGATCAACACCCCACATAGAGGTGTTCAGAATTATTAGGAAGATTCTTCTCCTCAGGAAAAATGGGCCAAAAAAGAGATTTAATTGACTCTGAAAAGTCAAAAAATTTTAACAGGGATGCAGCACTCTTGACATATCTAAGATATTGGTGCGTGATCACAGAACCATCAAATGTTTTGTAGCAAATAGTCAGGGTCGCAAGAAACGTGTCAAGAAGAAAAGACGCAAATTAACAGCCAAAGATTTGCAAAGAATCAAACGTGAAGCTACCAGTTACACATTCTCCTCCAGTGCTGCAATATTTCACAACTGCAACCTCCTGGAGGGTCAAGAAGTACGAGGAGTTCTCAGAGACATGGCCAAGGTAAGAAAGGCTGAAACCCGACCACCTCTGAACAAGACACAAGCTGACGTCAAGAATGGGCCAAGAAATATCTGAAGACCGACTTTTCAAAGGTTTTGTGGACTGATGAGATGAGAGTGACTCTTGACAAACCAGATGGACGAGCCCGTGGTTGGATCAGTAACGGACACAGAGCTCCACTTCTTAGGTGGAGGTGGGGTACTGGTATGGGCATTAAAGATGAGCTACTTGGAACTTTTTGGGCTGAAAATGGACTTAAATTCCACTCTCAGACCTACTGCCAATTTTTAGAAGACACTTTCTTCAAGAAGTGGTTTAGGAAAAAGTCTGCATCTTTCAAGAAAACTTGCAACATGCAAGACAATGCTCCATCACATGCATCAAAGTTCTTCACTGTGTGGCCGGCCCTTAAAGGCCTTAAAGATTATGCACACAGTGTAACTTGCTTCAACAGCCTAATGTGGCAGCAAAGAGAAAAAAAAATAAACCAAAAAGACATGTGGGGTTTCATCTGTTGAGCTATCAGCTGCAGAGGACCTTGCTTTTTCCAATAATGAAGGTCCCAAATAATGGATAGTGTGGAGGAGGGTGTTTCCTCTGACCCTGGTGCCAGCATGTGCACTATTCAGTTTGTTTGAGGTATGTTCTGTTAAACTGTAAGTTAATTTTATTCTGTCTAGCGTAGTGAATATGGATATTTATTCATATAAATTCTCAATTGATATTATGTTATTAAAATTATGTCTCGTTAAAGGGCACCACCCAGGTTTTACAGGTTCAGGGAAACTGATTATGTTTAATAAATCTGATCTGAAGGAAGAGAATTCTCCTTTTTTGAATATGTCTTATATAAACAGGAAAACACCAAATGAAGATATTTAACGTTTATGGGGTTTTATTAAAGTTTTTTTTTAAAGTTTAACGATGAATGATAATGATATGGAAATGACAAAATTGGTAAAGTTATGGACAAATAATGAGGACAATTAACACAGGAATGAGACTGTGATCAAAGACATTCCAAGAATCTTTTATGGCCAGGGAGAGAGGTCCATGGGGTATACAGACGTATCTGGAAGAATTACAGTTGTTCGTCTGTTCTGTGTTGATATTGTCGTCCTGGCGCCTTGTAGACCTAGATTGCACCTCTTAAGAAAAACAGACTTCGTCATCAATTACGTTTTTACTGCTACTTTCCTGGCCTTAACCAACTGACCATCTGTTAATGTTTTAGAGGGCAGGTGTTAATCTACTTCTTCAGTTTAAACAAACAGTTTTTAGGGTCTGTAAAGGAGTCAGAGCATAAATTGTTAATCCGCGAAAAGGGAAGATCTGTGGCTGGTACTGCGGTGACAGTTTAAACACTCAGTTACTGAGAGTCTGCAAAAGATATGTGTGGGGGAAATCTGTGGGGTTGAGAGGATAGTGTAGTGACTAGTCGTCTGGAAGTAACAAAATCACCTTTTCTCAGTTGAAGGGGACACACTAGTGCTGCTGCCACCACCTACAGACATACGAAGTAAGTAGGCCCTGAAAGAGAAACCATGAACCATGCACATAATTCAATCATGTTTACTTGTAATTGTAAATGGAGGCAGAGGAAACTGTTTCTGTCTGTTCAGATGCTGTTTTACGGGTAGGAATACATTTTTATATTCTAAATTAAAGTTGCCTGCTTTTTTTTAAAGCTTTATTCTCTGAGCCTGTTGCCTCAACCTCAAGTGTACAAAGAAGGCACTACTGCTATTATATCTTTTTAGTGAAAAATGTATTAAACAGCCACACAATAACTAAAATAAAATGCCTACAACCAAATGTCTCACTGCTTTTCCGCTTCTTACAAATTACACATTTCTTCTTTGTTAAAGGTCTATGTTTGAGCTTTGTTTGACAACTAAAAAGGCTTGCTCTAGTAGTCAAAATAAAATAAATACAAAAAAATGAAAGCTCACCTTCAATAAATCTAATTGATCTTTTAACTGAAATAATTAGTAGTTGGAGGACATGCAGACTCCTCACAGAAAGACCGGAGTCGCCTGAGAATGTTTGAGCCGGCCCTTCTTGCTGTAAGGCAGGAGTGCTAACCACTCTGCCACGTGCACCCCTCCACATGTTACTGTGGGTTCTCTCCGGGTACTCCGGCTTCCTCCCACCATCCAAAGACATGCATGTATATGGTTATTGGCAACTCTAAAGTGTCCCTAGTGAATGAATATGAGAGTGAATGGTTGTTTGTCAATGTTTGTCTCTAAATGTCAGCTCTGCAACTAACTGGCCACTGTCCAGGGTGTACCCCGCCTCAGGCCCAAAGCTGCTGGGATAGGCTCCAGCAACCTGCGACCTTTAACGGGACAAAGAGGTAGAAAAAAAAAAAAGAATGAATAATTAGTAGTTAAGGTGACCCTTGTGGGATAGTCCAAAATAATTGGGTCCACCTCATCCATGGCTTGTGGTGCAGGCTGGGAGAGGTGCTCCTTTTTAATGATGGCCAGGTTGTGGAGGACCACGAATGTGGAGGAGCAGCGGCTCTACTTTGAGCTCCTCTCGAGTGACCGAGCTCCTTACCCTATCTCTAAAGGAGCGCCCCGCCACCCTGCAGAGAAAGCTCATTTCGGCCGCTTGTATCCGCTTGATCTTTCAGTCATGACCCAAAGCTCATGACCATAGGTGAGAGTAGGAACGTAGATTGACCGGTAAATCGAGAGCTTTGCCTTACAGCTCAGCTCCTTCTTCACCACAACAGACCGGTACATCGACCGCATCACTGCAGAAGCTGCACCTATATCTATCTAGTAAGTTGCAATACGTAGTACAATCTGGTTTTAATAAAAGCCTGGATAATGGTTTCAAGATTCATATATGTTCAAAGTTGGTTTTAGTTAAGCAATGCATTGAAGTTGAAGAAAACTGCCCTTCACAACATTATTGATTTGTTTCTCAAAATTTAAGGAGGAATCAATAAAAACAAAAAGATTGTACAGAGTTGTGCAAATTTGCAGCTAACAGGCCAAGAGAGCCTTTTAAGATTTCAGCAAGGGGACTGAATAAAATCATTTGTCTTGTTTTCAATTAATTGTAAGAAATCATTAGACATCCTGCATTTGACTTGTGAAGAGTTGCTAGAGAGATGCTGTTGTGAGAAGAAACTGGTATAAAGCTGGGTGCCATCGGCATACAAGTGATAATGGACATTAAATTTATCTAAAATGGAGCTCAGAGGGAGCATGTACAGAGAGAACAGCAGAGGCTGCTAAATCGTTCCTTGGGGAATACAATAAAAGTTGTAAGTTTTGAGGGAGCATGCAACTGGCATGATGACTGTAGGAATGTACAACAGAGGTGGAAAGAAAAGGAAAAGAGGAAAGAAAGAATACAAGATTTTCTTTCACAAAGTAAAAAAAGGTTTACGTTGACCGAAAGGATGTAGGATGGAGTTGAGACTTATTTATGCCAACCTCTTTTAACATTTAAACCAAAACACAATATGACACAATAAAACAGACAATAAAAACAACTGCAAAAATTCACAAAACAGAAGAAAAGAAACAGATATTATTCCTATTCTTTTTTAATATTATTAATGAATCATCATTATTTTAATTACCTTCAAATCAAATTATTTTATTTATTCATTATTATTATTATTATTATTATTATTATTATTATTATTATTATTTCACTTCACTTCATATTTCTTAAAAATACTTTTTATATTGTTTTTTTTTATTGTAAAAATTTTGTTGCCCCTTTTTTAGATTGTTGTCTAGTCTGTTCCATAAAGTCCCACCACTTCGAATGATACTCTGCCTATTTTGGGTGGTACAAACACACTGCACTTTGAAATAATATTTTCCCCCAAAATTGCAAACATTTTTTTAGATATTGCTAGGGAGTTGGTTATTTTTAGCTTTAAATATAATGTTTTCGACTTAATTAGGTCTTCAAGTTTTCGGGTATATTATTTTAGGAACAGTGTGTTGGTATGATTTGTAAATCCCACATTATACGATTCTGTTGCCATTTTTCTGGAGTCTGTATGATGTCTTTAAATGGCTCTAGGTATTCCCCAAAAGTGAGCAGAATAAGATAGTGAGAGCTTTCTGGTTTAGTACTTGTCTACACCTACCCATTATAGCAATGCTTTTAGGCATTTTGCAACAAATACTAGCTATTTTTGGTTTCCAACTAACATTGGGACTGAGGATCCCACCCAGAAATTTATGCTCAATTACTCTTTCTATTTTTACTTTATAAATTAGTATCTCTAGTTGTTTATCTTTTCTACACTTTCCAAATATAATTTGTTATATTTAATAACCTCTTATTATTGTTGAACCATTATTTCACTTTGTTCAGCTCTGTTGTAATCTCAGTTACAAATGTTGTAGGTCATTACCTTGATACAATATAGTGGTATTGTTCGCAAATAGGATAAATTAAATTTTAGTTCATACACAACATAAAACATTTATATAAATCATAAATTATTTTGGCACCAGTACTGATCAGTTAGTCAGCAGCTAGTGACTTTAAAATGAAGGGGTGGTCTATAATAATATTTTTTTTTCAAAATGTCAGAGCTTAGTCTGTCTCAATATTGATAATTGCTAAAGGAGTTTACCTTCTCCCACTGCAAGCTCTGGCTTTGGGCTGATAGACGGTGTGTTTATGGCTCGTAAGAAACAGAAATTTAGAATTTTTATGATTTTTAAAAGTGTGCGCAAACAGAGCCTCGTGAGCCGAATTCAGACCTAATTAAATCCGAAGCTTATATTGAGTTGTTTTTGTTTGTAGTGCCACAAAATAATATTTTAAAGACCAGTGCTAATTGGTTTTACGCACAGAAATGCACCTGCCTTATGCACACGCCCAACGTAAACCCCCCACTTATTTGATAACGGCATTAATATTAAAGTATATGGAGGATCGTATTTAGATTTGTTACTTGCTCTCTTTCTCACTAATGTCAGCATCGCAAACATTTGGCTGCATTTGGCTGTGGTAGATATTATAGTTATACATGGAACAGAAAGAAAAAAGAAGTAGAATACTAGTATAAGTGGAAGAATTACACAAACTGGCAGTGATTAGACGTGAACATTTCTGGCCCTCCCCACCCGGACATGAAAATATATTATCCGCAGCACAACCGAACGGTGTGACTTAGCGGGACCTGGAGTTGAGATATTGTAAAGGAATAACAGAACAAGAACGTTTTATGTCATGGTCACCTCTCGGTGACAACGCCACACACCTTTTATATAAACACAGACCCCTGTTACTCTGGGAGACTTACTACTGACAACAATTTAGAAAACACACATATTTGCGCCTCTCCTTGGTGCTCGATCCAGAAAACATATAGCTAAGTGCTCTTTGTCCTATTTTATCCGACCCCATAAGTTTTCAGTAATTGCTATATATCTTTTTCGGCACTCTGAAAGCACATAAACCTACAGAACAGTTCATTTGGGTCCAAAGAGGTCCTGAGGTTTGACAAAAACAAATTAACTTGATCCGTGACAATGTTACAGCAGCAGCATCTCCGCTAACAACAGTGATTATTGGAATTCCACTATTTGTCCAGCATAATTTTCTTTCTGATTATTGTTTCACAGCCAGTATTAAAAAAGTGGTTTTGCAAAAAAAAATAAAAAATGAAAACAATCAAAATTCCCATATCTCCGAGTACACAGTGAACGTAATAAGCACTATTTATGGGTATTTAAGCTGAACTGTTAAAATTGTTTAGATAAGATATGAATATAAAATAATTTTGATTCAAAAGTCTCCGCCTACTGTAATACTACTGTCAGCAGAACCCTATAACTGTGTCAATATATTGAATTGAATATATAATTAAACAACTACACATTTTTGGGTTTTGCAAACGGTGTTTAAAGCTAATTGTGTTTAAGGTTTTGACAAAATAGTGTCCAGTTTGACAATCTGTTTAAGTAGTTAACTGTTTGATTCAGAGGATGTTTGTGTTTTAGTAATTGTGAAAGACTGTATCTCCGGAGTAAGTTACAATGAGGGGGGTAAATATTATGGGCCCCGTGAAAGGCAAGGTGGATTAAGGGACTACAGTGAAAGAATCCCAGCGGTGTGGTGGTGAAAGATTGAAAAGAAAGAGGAGAATATATTTTATTACTGCATCATTCCCCTTTTATATTTATATATATATATATATATATATATATATATATATATATATATATATATATATATATATATATAAAGTAAAGTTAACATTTACCATGCAGTCAGATTTCTTCTTTGAATTAATCGTTACACTTCAGAAACTGATCTGATCACATTAATTTTGAGCTGGCCAAATCATCTTTAAATATCTGTCCAGATAATATCATTTTACAGGCAGATCTGAACCAGCTGTAGAAGAAGGCATAAATGAAAGGGTTGAGCGTTGAATTGGACAGTGTGAGCCAGTTGAGGGCTTCGATCAGAGCGAATGGTGGGATGTCATTAGATAAAGACAGAAAGACAGCACAAAGAAAATACGGGGTCATACATAAAAGAAAAACTCCCATCACTATGGCCAGAGTTTTAGTTGCCTTCCTCTCCATTTTACTGATAGCTCCAGATTTAGAAATCTGGATTATGTTTCTCTGTCTCTGAGCAACAAAGAAAATCTTAAGATAAATACAGAGCATGATGATTGCAGGTACGTAAAATGAAAAAAGAGGTCCCATAACATTTGACAGTACCACATCAACGGAGCACATTTCTTCACAGATTCCTTGGCTGTATCCTCCTAAAATGACGCTAATACCAATTATAACAGCAACACTCCAAGTCACCAAGATCATGATCCCAGCCACATGACCAGTTACTGTGATTTTATATGTGAGAGGATTACAGATGGCATAATAACGGTCAATAGAAATACAGCACAAGTTCAGAATAGAGGACGTACAGAGTATAGCATCAAAACAGTCACGTATTTTACAAAACACATCTTCCTGATAGAGACATGAGGTTACAGTATGTGCCATGCTGAAAGGGAAGACTACAATTCCAACGAGCAGGTCAGCCACAGCCAGAGAGAGGATAAGGTAATTTGTTGGAATGTGGAGCTGATTAAAATAAATAATAGAGATGATTACAAGAAGGTTTCCAAAAACTGTTGCAGCTGATAACAGTCCAAGAGAAAGATATACCAGTACACAGAGTACAGAAGGATTACTGGAAAAAATGTAAGTCATATTATCAAATTCAAAGCATGGATGGATGTTAGTGTAAGTCCTGTTCAGACTCATATCTAAAATATATAATAATATATTTTCAGAGTTTAAAAAAATCCAAGACCCCGCTCATATCCAGTTACAGCCAGAAGTCTGTGTCTTCATGTTGGTATGCTTGCAACTTGCCTCTACACAGAACATATCAACCCCTGTGTCTGTTCCAAGGCTGACGAAAACTAGTGTGATCCAATCAGATTGTTCTCGGTAATTAGACGGTCATTGTGGGTGTTCTATAAGGTATATTTAGAAATATCTTGTTTATATTATATATTTTAAATAAATAAAAACAATTTTTAAGCACATTTCAACTGACTTCACAAGTTTTCTGTCAGCAAACACCCACTCACATTAGCTTCTTTAGGTTTGAAAATGGGCTTCATTGGCCTGCTTTCACAACAAATGGTTTAATTTATGTCTTGTTCCTTAATTGAAGCATTATTAAAATTGATAAATAATCAATAAAATAACAAAATAATTATTTAATCAGGCTTTGATGTTGGGCATCAGCCTAACCCTGACACAATACAGTAAGTAAGGCAAACAAAGCAATCTCTACAAAAGGAATAATGTTTTACTGAAGAAATAATGATTTTATTAGACTCCAGTGATGGGAGCTCCTCTCTTATCATAGACATGATTTAAAAACAGATTTGGGTGAAACATTCATATTAGCAAAGAGAAGGGAAAGTGAATATTATAGCTTTGGCTGTACATCCCTCCAAACACGAGATTCCAAGGCCAGCCGAGAGACATAGCCCCTCCGGCGTGTTCTAGGTCTTCCCCAGGGCCTCCTCCCGGTAGGACATGCCCGGAACACCTCCCCAGGAAGGCGTCCAGGAGGCATACGTAACAGATGCCCGAGCCACCTCAGCTGGCTCCTCTCGAAGAGGAGATGCAGAGGCCCTAATCTGAGCTCCTCCCGAGATACTTAAACTCCTCCACTTGAGGCAGGACCTCTCCACCAACCTGAAGGGGACAAGCAACCCTTTTCCGACTGAGAACCATGGCCTCAGACTTGCTCCGGTTGTACAGGGACCGTACAGCCCTTAGTAAAGGGTCCCGGACCCCATATTCCCAGAGCACCCCCCACAGGGGGCCACGAGGGACACAGTCGAATGCCTTCTCCAGATCCACAAAGCACATGTGGACTGGTTGGGCAAACTCCCATAAACCCTCCAGCACCCTGGAGAGGGTATAGAGTTGGTCCAGTGTTCCATGATCGGGACGAAAACCGCATTGTTCCTCCTGAATCCGAGGTTCAACTATCGGCCGCATTCTCCTCTCCAGTACCCTGGTATAGACTTTCCCGGGGAGGCTGAGGAGTGTGATCCCTTTGTAGTTGGAACACACCCTCCGGTCCCCCTTCTTAAAAAGAGGGACCACCACCCCGGTCTGCCAGTCCAGAGGTACTGTCCCCGACCGCCACGCGATGTTGTAGAGGCGTGTCAACCAAGACAGCCCCACAACATCCAGAGACTTGAGGTACTCAGGGCGTATCTAATTCTTTTCTGTGGTTAGCGGCAGGTATCCGCAATTGATCCACCATTTAGTTGGGCATGCTGGATGAGGGACCACTTTCAATTTTAAATGATATGTCATAATTTTAGCCATTGTGGTTGTTCATGTGAGAGCACTAAAATAATGTAAATGGTATTTTGAGATGTACCAACAAATAATATAATTGTAAAAATATTTATCATGGTGACGTCAATATTAGGCTGATATAGAAAAACCTTTTTTGTGGAACACCCTGTAGTGCTGTTGAGTGTTTTGGCAGGCCACATGAGAAAGACTGACATGTTGACATACATTTACATTTATTGATTTAGCAGACAATTGATTTATCCAAAGATTTATTTCATTTATCCAAGATTGATTTATCCAAAAGCGACTTACAGTGTTACAGTAATAATATACAGTAATACACTGGAGGTAAGGTTGGTTAAGTGTCTTGCCCAAGGACACAACGACAGTATGAACTGTGGGGAGAGCGGGAATTGAACCACCTACCTTCTGGTTGAAAGACCAGAAGGTAGGTGGTATTAGTTAGGTATTAGTCCTAGCTCAGTCTTGCTTTGGTCCAGTATTAGTCCTGGTTTAGTCAGGCTTTGGCCTAGTACTACTTAATGTCCATCACATGTGTGACTACAATGGTTGTTCTAAATTTTAATATTGTTCTATTTGTGTGTTTTTTTTCACTGTAACCCGGAAAAGACCGAAGCCCAGCCCTTCAGGAAAGGCTTCTCTCCAGCCCTGTACTCTGTTTGATGAGACCATTTAAACTGAATCTGTAAGTCATGTCAAACTTACTGAATCAGTAGAATCTACATCAAAAGGACAATAAAAATTTTTTACAGCCTAAAGTTCCTCCAAAGAAATGTTTTAATGTTCAAGTTTCATTACAGTATTTCTATTATTTCATGAAATCTTATTGAGTCAAGCTGTACTGGCAGATTAGACTTGTTTCAAAAAAATAATATTTTAATTTATTTATTTTTTACTGTTTTTTAGACTTTATTTTTTGCAGTGTTGAAATGTATTAACTTATAACATAGAAATCCATGATAAATGTTTTTTGGTTCCTCCCTTGTTTGGCTGCTTATTTATAGATTCTAATATTTTATTTTAGGATTTTCATTCATTTTCTACCGCTTTGTCCAGTTGGGGTCGTTGGTGGCTGGAGAACCACTGAGTGGCTCTCACATTCATTCACTAGGGACACTTTAGAGTCACCAATTAACCTATACATACATGTCTTTGGATGGTGGGAGGAAGCCGGAGTACCCGGAGAGAACCCACGGTAACACGTGGAGGACATGCAGACTCCTCACAGAAAGACCGGAGTCGGCCAAGAATGTTTGAGTCGGCCGGGTTTTGAACTCACAACCTTCTTGCTGTAAGGCAGGAGTGCTAACCACTCTGCACCCTGAATGAATGAATGAATGAATGAATGAATGAATTTTATTTTAGGATTTCTTACATTCTTCTACCTTCTTAAGTAAAATTAATTTGCTGAAAGAAAAGAGGTGCATTAGAGTTTCCCGCCTTTTTATTTTCCATATAACATTCAATACATTTCAGTCTGCCTACATAAATATGATCAAATGTACCATAGTGCAATACCAACCTTATTTTTTTTTTTTTTAATGATAATGATAAACATCATCAGATGCAAGGATCAATAGCTACATCCATTTCTACCAACTCAATAGTTTGGGTTGGTAATGGATCATATTTAAAGAAGAACAATGTTGTACTCAGTTGACACAGTGTTCTTTCACTGAGCTACAATAGACTTGTTCTTTCACTGAGCTACAATAGACTTGTTCTTTCACTGAGTTACAATAGACTTGTTCTTTCACTGAGTTACAATAGACTTGTTCTTTCACTGAGTTACAATAGACTTGTTCTTTCACTGAGTTACAATAGACTTGTTCTTTCACTGAGTTACAATAGACTTGTACAGTAGAAGTCTATTGTAACTCAGTGTTTTTTTTTTTTTTTAGTTTAGTTTATTTGAACATACAAATAGATAATACAAATAAAAAAAATTATATACATACAGTCATGCATACATATATAAAATTAAAATAACAGCCAAATTAACTCATGTACTTAAGCACAATCTTTCCATTGTAAATAATTCAGATTAGTAATTTTCATGTTCAAAAGGAGTAGGAAGAAGTTCATAATAAACTTTTCAGGTCCTACCACATTTCTCTATTTTTATTCTTTTATTACAAAATAATTGAATGATTCACTTATATATACATCTTTACATACATCTTATATCTACCTATTTTCTGTTCACATAAACCTATACATAAATACAAATGCATACCCACACATTCCCATTCTTTTCCATTTATCTATAACAAATCAAATAATAACACTACCATACTATACTTAACATGTAGACCAATGAACCTGTATACAATATTATCACCTCAAATCCTTTTCGTATTCCTTTAGTATATTTAGTTTAAATAGTCTTTTAAAATTACTTATTGTTGTACATGATGTCATTTCATCACTACAGCTGTTCCACACAGTAACTCCTTTGGTTGAGATGCACTGATATTTAGAATTTGTTCTTATATATTTCTTCTTAAATACAAGTGTTCCTCTTAAGTGATGATGGCTCTCTCTCATTTGAAACAACCCTTGAATACTGACAAAGAGCTGCTGTTTATTTATTTTATACATAATTTGTGCAGTTTTTAAGTCAACGATATCTCTGAATTTTAGTGCTTTTAATTTAATAAACAGTGGAGTAGTTGGTGCTCTGTAGGTGGTTTTATTTACAATTCTTAAGGCTCTCTTTTGAAGAATAATCATGGTTTTGTAAGTGTTTCCCCATAACTCCAAACAGTAAGTAATGTAAGGAAGTATGAGGGAACAATACAACATGTATAATGTTTGTTGGTTTAATAGGTAATTGATTTTATATAATATAGCAATTGATTTAGATATTTTTGCCTTAATATAATTTATATGTGGCTTCCAACATAATTTTTCATCGATTATCACTCCCAAGAATTTAAGTTCTTTTACTCTTTCTATTTCAATATCATTTATCCTAAGCTTTTTGTTTACAGTTGTAGCACAATTACCAAATATTATAAATTTAGTTTTACTTAAGTTCAGTGTTAGTTTATTTGCATCAAACCAGCTCTTCATCTTTTGTACTTCATTTTCCACTGTATCCAAGAGTTGTTCCAGATTTTCTCCAGAGCAGATTAAATTAGTATCATCAGCAAACAAAATGTTTTTTATTGTTTTGACACTTCCCATACATTATTTATATACAAGTTAAACAACAGTGGTCCCAACACCGACCCCTGGGGGACCCCAAAAGTAATTTTCTTTGACTTTGAAATCTGGTTTTGCAGTTCCACATATTGTTGTCGATTATATAAGTAGCTTTTTAACCAAGAAAGTGCAGCCCCCGTTATTCCATATTTTTGTAATTTCATAATCAAGAAATTGTGGTCTACTGTATCAAATGCTTTCTTTAGATCCAAGAATATCCCTACCCCATATTTTCTTTGTTCTATTGCTGTTGTTATTTCTTCCACTAATTGAATAAGTGCATGAGAGGTTGTCCTATTAGTCCTGAAACCATATTGCCGATCACACAGTATATTATGTTTAGAAATTAAGTTATCGAGCCTTTTGGAGAATATTTTTTCTAATATTTTTGAAAATTGAGAGAGCAGTGATACAGGTCTGTAATTTGAAAGTGTATGTTTTTCACCAGCCTTATATATTGGTATCACTTTTGCCATTTTCATTTTATCTGGAAAAACCCCCGTTTTCAAAGATTGATTACATACATGCGTTAAAGGTTTAACAACACAACCAATAATACTTTTAACCATAAACATGTCAATACCATTCCAGTCAGTTGACTTTTTACTATTAAATGTTTTAACTATCTCTATAATTTCATTTTCATCAGTTTCCTTAACAAACATAGATTCATTAGGCCCGAGCCGGTGATAGCCGGGAGGGCCTATTGTTTTTGCTCGGATTATTAGGCCCGAGCCGGTGATAGCCGGGAGGGCCTATTGTTTTTGCTCGGATTATTTTTTTATTTTTTTTTATTTTTTTTTATTTTTTATTTTTTTTTTTCTGCAAAATGATCCTCAATTTGACCCAGTGAACATGCGAAAAGTCATTTTTATTTGGCCCAAAGTTCAAGATCGTGAAAAATTTATGTATTTGAAGTCAAAAAAAATATGAAAAATGACTCAGTGGCGACCCTAGAAAAGTCAAAATACATTGGGCCTATAGAAAGTGAAAGTACATTTTTTCCAATGTAGAAATACAAAACTTGGTAGATCCATAGAACACCTCAGGGCAAACAGAAAAGTCTAAAACAGCCACAGCCTAAACTCAACAGGAAGTCCGCCATGTGGGGTGAAAGTCGCCACCTAAATCGCACCCCTTACGCCAAAAGATTCAACTCATTGTTTTTTTGTCTAAATGGCCCCAAGTTTGGTGAGTATCATCTAGACACATGTGCCAACAAAAGCTGTCATTTTGTTTTTGATATCTTATCGGGTGTGGGTGTGGCAAGCCTGTAACGAGGCGGCCATTTTTGTGGTAATAAATTATCCGTTTACTCTCAAACGCCTTCTCAGATCAAGTTGGACTCAAAAAGGCGTTTGTGCACATTCACGACCTGAACACAAAGATATGTAAATAAAAGGGTTTGCTTTAGAAATGGCCCTCTAGCGCCACCTACAAACTTATAATGGGACCCAAGAATTTAGTATGTCATAGAGACATAAAATTTGGCACACACATCACTTATGTCATGACGAACATAAAAGCTAATGACAACCACCCCCTATTTATAAATGTGTTGCCATAGCAACGCAAATATGTGGAAAAAGTCAATGGGAAGGGAAAATTTTAGTTTGTCCTAGGCAAATGAAACTTGGTACACACATCCAGCATGGGCTTATGAACATAAAAGCCAATGGGGACCACACCCTATCACACACGAGAAGGCGGCCATTTTGAATTGAAAATGTGAACCGGGTTAGAATACACCTCACTTTTAAAAATTGACAGAAAATAGCTGCTTCATTCAAGAAACACCAAACTTAGGCAAAATGAGCTAAACACTTGTGTGCAAAATAGACAATGCCTTTTCTTGTTGTTTTTGCTCAATTTATATTTTTATTAAATTTTTATTTTTCTGCAAATTTTTCTGCAAAATTGTCCTTAATTTTGACCCAGTAAATGTGCGCAAAAAGTTAATTTTATTGGCCACTAAACTTAAGCCTGGCAAAATATTGATGTATCTTAAGTATTTGAAAAAATAATAAAAAGAAATGACTCAGTGGCGACCCCTGGAAAATGAAAATACATTCAGCCTATGGAAAGTGAAAGTAATTTTTTCCAACGTAGAAAAATGAAACTTGGTACATCCATAGAACACCTCAGGGCAAACAGAAAAGTCTATGACAGCCACAGCCTAAACTCAACAGGAAGTCCACCATGTGGAGTGAAAGGCGCGACCAACTAAATCGCACCCCTCGGGTCAAAAGATTAAACCCAATGTGTTTTCATCTAAATGGCCCCAATTTTGGTGAGTATCATCTAGACACATGTGCCAACCAAAATTGTCATTTTGTTTTTGATATCTTATCGGGTGTGGGTGTGGCAAACCTGTAACGAGGCAGCCGTTTTTGTGAAAATAAAATATACCTTAACTCTCAAATGCCTTCTCGGATCAAGTTGGACCCAAAAAGGCGTTTGTGCACATTCACGACCTGAACACAAAGATATGTAAATAAAAGGGTTTGCTTTAGAAATGGCCCTCTAGCGCCACCTACAAACTTATAATGGGACCCAAGAATTTAGTTTGTAATAGAGACATAAAATTTGGTACACACATCACTTATGTTATGACGAACATAAAAGCCAATGACAACCACCCCCTATTTATAAATTTGTTGCCATAGCAACGCGCAAATATGTGGAAAAAGTCAATGGGAAGGGAAAATTTTAGTTTGTCCTAGGCAAATGAAACTTGGTACACACATCCAGCATGGGCTTATGAACATAAAAGCCAATGGGGACCACACCCTATCACACACGAGAAGGCAGCCATTTTGAATTGAAAATGTGAACCGGGTTGGAATACACCTCACTTTTAAAAATTGACAGAAAATAGCTGCTTCATTCAAGAAACACCAAACTTAGGCAAAATGAGCTAAACACTTGTGTGCAAAATAGACAATGCCTTTTCTTGTTGTTTTTGCTCAATTTATATTTTTATTTAATTTTTATTTTTCTGCAAATTTTTCTGCAAAATTATCCTTAATTTTGACCCAGTAAATGTGCGCAAAAAGTTAATTTTATTGGCCACTAAACTTAAGCCTGGCGAAATATTGATGTATCTTAAGTATTTGAAAAAATAATAAAAAGAAATGACTCAGTGGCGACCCTGGGAAATGAAAATACATTCGGCCTATGGAAAGTGAAAGTAATTTTTTCCAACGTAGAAAAATGAAACTTGGTACATCCATAGGACACCTCAGGCCAAACAGAAAAGTCTATGACAGCCACAGCCTAAACTCAACAGGAAGTCCGCCAGGTGGGGTGGAACACGGGACCACCTAAATTGCACCTCGGGTCAAAAGATTAAACCCAATGTGTTTTTTTCTAAAAGGCCCCAAATTTGTTGAGTATTATCTAGACACGAGAGCCAACCAAAGTTGTCATTTTGTTTTTTGATACATTTACGGCTGTGGTCGTAATGAGCCTGTGAAGAGGCAGCCATTACTTTGGGAAATAAATGCCATTTACAAAATGCCAGGATCCTTCCTTTAAAGGACGCTCCTCCAGAGCCAAGACTAGAGCCTTGGAAAGCTCTTCAGAATCTTTTGGAACTTGTAAACTTGTTTTTTTAGACAAGTAATATTTACATTTTTACTTTTTAACAGGCGGGTGCAGCGATTTCTGAGCAAATCTCCAGTCAGTATTTTGTTTTTCTCGCCTTAGCCCAAACATAATCTATTATTTTTATAAGTTCAGACAGATCCCAGGAAAACCAGGGAATGTGGAGACCTTTAACTCTAAATACAAGGTGGTGTAGCAGGCCCCAGCAGTAGCACAGGCCCGAGATGATGAAGCAGGCTCCAGCCAGAAGAAGATTCAAGCAGAGGCACAGGCCCGGTTATTTGACATTACTGTGAAGTTTACGCTTTAAAGCACGAAATGCATTCCTCCGAATACATGTGTCCCCGCGGTCGCAAGGGAGGCGAGGGCCTTTATCGCCGCTTGCGGCTTTAATTAATATTTACATTCCTACTTATCACATCATTTATATTTATACTGCCAGTCCTTGCAAACCCCTCCGCCAAACCTGGACCAACTCCAACAAAAAAAAAAAAAACATTAAATTCATTTGCAGCTAATGTCATATCCTTAACTTCTATATTATCTTTAGTCAGAAAATAGTTTGTGAGTCCCATTTTGTCTTTTTTTTTCTTGATAATTTCATTCAGCACTTTCCAGGTTATTCTTATATTGCTTCTATTGTCCTCCAGTAGTTTACTATAATAGTTATTTTTATTGCTTCTCATAATTCTGGTTAGTTTTTTTTTTTTTGTATATCTTGTATTTATTTTCTGCTTCTCTTGTCCTCTTCTTTAAAAATTCATTATATAAGACATTTTTCTTCTTACATGTGTTTAATATTCCATTAGTTATCCACGGTTTTTCATCAGATTTCAGTTTTACCTCTTTCTTTACTAAAGGACAGTTTTTTTCATAATTTCATATTAAAGCAGTCAGAAAGACATCATAAGCTTCATTCACATTATCTACATATACGTTTCCCCAATCTTGTTTCATTAAATCCTCTTTAAATTTATTGATTTTTTCTTGGGTTCTGTGTCGGGTCATTGTGCATATTTTTTTGTCTTTCGAGGTTCTAGTGTAGCTATGTATGTTTGCAAAAACTGGCAAATGGTCACTGACGTAATTTATTATTAAACGACTTTCAATTTTATAGTCAAGGACATTGGTAAATATGTTATCAATTAATGTAGCACTATTTATCTCCACAGATAAAAAACATTTTTTTGTTATTTATGTTATTAAATATTTCAGTTATTTTCCCCTTAAATGTGTCAATATTTGATCCCGGTTTCCTATAAATGCAGCTAATTAAAATGTTTTTTTGATTTTTCCATTTCAATTTGTACTGTGATGCATTCCATGATTGTATCTAAAACAAAAGACATTTTATTAACTATTTTACATTGATATCTTTGGTCAATATATAATGCAACCCACAGCAAATCCCCTAAAATCTGAAAAGTAAAAAAAAATGCTGCATTTATCTAAAGATGTACATAAAACAACAAATTTTGACTTGGCAAGATGGAGGAAGATTTAAAATCTTTAATTAAGTGTTTTTGTCTTATATTTTTTTCATGTTAAGTAAATGTTTCTTAAATCTAGCATTATACGACAAATTGACTATACAAATAAAAAACAAATATACTTTAAATTTAGTATTTTTGCATTGTAAATAGGTCAAAAATTTCATTCAGTAGCACAATACCAACTGAAATAAGGTTCAAAAATACGCATAAGTGTGGCGCCAGCACCTAACATCCGCCTACATTTGGTAAAGACAACTTAAAATGTTTATCATCTCCTCTGTTTGTCTTTAATTTTTAATTTTTTCTTATTCTAAATATTGTCTATGTATTTTTAAATTTGACTTTTCTTTCTGTAAAGCACTTTGAATGACCCAGTGCATGAATTGTGGTATGAAAAAAAACTGCCTTGACTTACAGTGGTGGGCAGGACGCTCAGGTGCTCATGGTAAAATGATAGACATTGCACAAAAATACTTGGCTACACCTGCCTTGTGAAAAACTTTTATTTGGCAGGCCACAATGTATAGAAAATAATCAACATATTCATCTGAAAATGTCATCTAGTTAGTCTCTGTAAATAAATGTTCAATCAAAGGGTGGAAAGAAGGTGTTCCATTTGTTCCCTTGGACACAACTCATTATTACAAAAAATATAGAATAAATGTAAACATTTGATTTAACATGATATAAATGTTAGTACTATGAATAAATAAAATTGAAGGTTTTCTTCGACATTTCAAGCATATTTATTCAAACCATGCATGGTTAAATTTTTTAGCACTGATTTAAATGTAAAAGGTTTTTTAGCCACCCATGAATATTCCTGCAAACTTCTTTTAGATCATGACCCACCAGTTGAGATTCTGGGTTTGAGATAATATTATCTGAAACAAGCACCACGTCACATTAATTTTGTGTTGGAAAAATCACATTTGAATATCTGTTTCGATAATATTATTTTACAGGCAGATCTGAACCAGCTGTAGAAGAAGGCATAAATGAAAGGGTTGAGTGTTGAATTGGACAGTGCGAGCCAGTTGAGGGCTTCAAACAGAGCGAGTGGTGGGATGTCATTAGATAAAGGCAGAAAGACAGCACAAAGAAAGCATGGGGTCATACATAAAAGGAAAACTCCCATCACTATGCCCAGAGTTTTAGTGGCCTTCCTCTCTATTTTACTGATAGCTCCTGATTTAGAAATCTGGATTATGTTTCTCTGTCTCTGAGCAACAAAGAAAATCTTAAGATAAATACAGAGCATGATGATTGCAGGGATGACAAAAGCAAAAACAGGTCCCATAACATTTGACAGTACCACATCAACGGAGCACATTTCTTCACAGATTCCTTGGCTGTATCCTCCTAAAATGACGCTAATACCTATTATAACAGCAACACTCCAAGTCACCAAGATCATGATCCCAGCCACATGACCAGTTACTGTGATTTTATATGTGAGAGGATTACAGATGGCATAATAACGGTCAATAGAAATACAGCACAAGTTCAGAATAGAGGACGTACAGAGTATAGCATCAAAACAGTCACGTATTTTACAAAACACATCTTTCTGATAGAGACATGAGGTTACAGTATGTGCCATGCTGAAAGGAAAGACTACAATTCCAACGAGCAGGTCAGCCACAGCCAGAGAGAGGATAAGGTAATTTGTGGAACTGTGGAGCTGCTTAAAATAAATAATAGAGATGATTACAAGAAGGTTTCCACAAACTGTTGCAGCTGATAACAGTCCAAGAGAAAGATATACCAGTACACAGAGTACAGAAGGATTACTGGAAAAAATGTAAGTCATATTATCAAATTCAAAGCATGGATGGATGTTAGTGTAAGTCCTGTTCAGACTCATATCTAAAATATATAATAATATATTTTCAGAGTTTAAAAAAACCCAAGACCCGCTCATATCCAGTTACAGCCAGAAGTCTGTGTCTTCATGTTGGTATGCTTGCAACTTTGCCTCTACACAGAACATATCAACCCCTGTGTCTGTTCCAAGGCTGAAAAACTAGTGTGATCCAATCAGATTGTTCTCGGTAATTAGACGGTCATTGTGGGTGTTCTATAAGGTATATTTAGAAATATGTTTATATTATACATTGGCAAGAAAAGTAAGTGAATCTTTTAGAATTTAATGGTTTTCTGAATAAATGTTCAATACTCTTGACTTAGAAGGAGATCAGATCACATTTTAAGACAAACATAATGTGTCTAAAAAACAATCACTCAAAGAAATTCTGATCTATCATGTTTTTATTGAACACAGTCCATCCATCCATCCATCTTCTACCACTTATCTGGGGCAGGGTCGCGGGGGCAGCAGTCTAAGTAGAGAAGCCCAGACTTCCCTCTCCCCAGACACTTCCTCTAGCTCTTCCAGGGGGATACCGAGGCGTTCCCAGGCCAGCCGAGAGACATAGTCCCTCCAGCGTGTCCTAGGTCTGCCCCGAGGTTTCCTCCCGGTGGGACATGCCCAGAACACCTCCCTAGGGAGGCGTCCGGGAGGCATCCGAAACAGATGCCCGAGCCACCTCAGCTGGCTCCTCTCGATGTGAAGGAGCAGCGGCTCTACTTTGAGCTCGTCCCGAGTGACCGAGCTCCTCACCTTATCTCTAAGGGAGCGCCCGCCCCTCTGCGGAGAAAGCTCATTTCGGCCGCCTGTATCCGGGATCTTGTTCTTTCGGTCATGACCCAAAGCTCATGACCATAGGTGAGAGTAGGTAGATCAACTGGTAAATCGAGAGCTTTGCCTTACAGCTCAGCTCCTTCTTCACCACGACAGACCGGTACATCGACCGCATTGCTGCAGAAGCTGCACCGATCCGTCATCGATCTCACGCTCCTTCCCTCACTCGTGAACAAGACTCCGAGATACTTAAACTCCTCCACTTGAGGCAGGAGCTCTCCACCAACCTGGAGGGGGCAAGCCACCCTTTTCTGACTGAGAACCATGGTCTCAGACTTGGAAGTGCTGATCCTCATCCCAGCTGCTTCACACTCGGTTGCAAACTGCCCCAGTGAACATTGAAAGTCCTGGCTTGATGGAGCCAACAGGACTACATCATCTGCAAAAAGCAGAGATGAAATCCTGTGGTCCCCAAACCAGACTCCCTCCGGCCCCTGGCTGCGCCTAGAAATCCTGTCCATAAAGATAATGAACAGGACCGGTGACAAAGGGCAGCCCTGCCGGAGTCTAACATTCACAGGGAACAGGTCTGACTTACTGCCGGCAATGTGAACCAAGCTCCTGCTCTGGTCATACAGGGACCGGACAGCCCTTAGCAAAGGGCCCTGGACCCCATATTCCCAGAGCACCCCCCACAGGGCACCACGAGAGACACAGTCGAATGCCTTCTCCAGATCCACAAAGCACATGTGGGCTGGTTGGGCAAACTCCCATAAATCCTCCAGCACCCTAGAGAGGGTATAGAGCTTGTCCAGTGTTCCACGACCGGGACGAAAACCGCATTGTTCCTCCTGGATCTGAGGTTCGACTATCGGCCGCATTCTCCTCTCCAGTACCCTGGCATAGACTTTCCCGGGGAGGCTGAGGAGTGTGATCCCTCTGTAGTTGGAACACACCCTCCGGTCCCCCTTCTTAAAAAGAGGGACCACCACCCCGGTCTGCCAGTCCAGAGGTACTGTCCCCAAACACCACGCGATTATGCAGAGGCGTGTCAGCTAAGACAGCCCCACAACATCCAGAGACTTGAGGTACTCAGGGCGTATCTAATCCACCCCCGGTGCCTTGCCACCGAGGAGCTTCCCAACTACCTCAGTGACTTCAGCCCGAGAAATGGACGAGTCCATCTCTGAGCCCTCAGCCTCTGCTTCCTCAGTGGAAGACGTGACGGTGGGGTTGAGGAGATCCTCGAAGTATTCCTTCGACCGTCCAACAATATCCTCAGTTGAGGTCAGCAAATTCCCACCTCCTGTAAACAGTGCTGGCAGGGCACTGCTTCCCCCTCCTGAGGCTCCGGACGGTTTGCCAGAATTTCTTCGTGGCCGACCGATAGTCTTTTTCCATGGCCTCACCGAACTCCTCCCAGACCCGAGTTTTTGCCTCCACAACCACCCGTGCTGCAGCCCGCTTGGCCTGCCGGTACCTATCAGCTGCCTCAGGAGTCCCACAAGCCAACCAGGCTCGATAGGTCTCCTTCTTCAGCTTGACGGCCTCCCTTACTTCCGGTGTCCTCCACCGGGTTCGGGGATTGCCGCCACGACAGGCACCGGAGACTTTGAGGCCACAGCCGAGTGGCTGCGTCGACAATGGAGGTGGAGAACATAGTCCACTCGGACTCAATGTCTCCAGTCTTCCTCGGAATCTTGTCGAAGCTCTGTTGGAGGTGGGAGTTGAAGATCTCTCTGACAGGGGCTTCAGCCAAATGTTCCCAACAGACCCTCACAGTACATTTGGGTCTGCCAAGTCTGTCCCGCCTTCTCCCCCGCCATCGGATCCAACTCACCACCAGATGGGGATCAGTTGACAGCTCCGCCCCTCTCTTCACCCGAGAAGACATACGGTCGGAGGTCAGATGAAACAACTACAAAGTCGATCATCGACCGCCTAGGGTGTCCTGGTGCCACGTGCACTGATGGACACCATTATGCTTGAACATGGTGTTCGTTATGGACAAACTGGGACAAACACTCCAGGTGTCACTGTCGCTGCCCACGTGAGCGTTGAAGTCCCCCAGTAGACAATGGAGTCCCCGGTTGGAGCACTTTCCAGCACCCCTCACAGAGACTCCAAGAAGGCCGGGTACTCTGCACTGCCATTTGGCCCATAAGCACAAACAACAGTGAGAGACCTATCCCCGACCCGAAGGCGCAGGGAAGCGACCCTCTCGTTCACCGGGGTGAACTCCAACACATGGCGGCTAAGCCGGGGGGCAATGAGCAAACCCACACTGGTCCGCCGTCTCTCACCGCAGGCAACTTCAGAGTAGTGGAGAGTCCAGCCTCTCTCGAGGAGTTGGGTTCCAGAGCCCAAGCTGTGCATAGAGGTGAGCCCGACTATCTCTAGTCGGTATCTCTCAACCTCTCGCACAAGCTCAGGCTCCTTACCCGCCAGCGCGGTGACATTCCCGCCTTCGACTGCCACCCAATCCACATTGCACCGACCCCTTACGGTTTCTCCTGCAGGCGGTGGCCCACGGGAGGTCGGCCCCACGTCGCTCTTTCGGGCCGAGCCCGGCCGGGCCCCGTGGGGAAAGACCCGGCCACCAGGCGCTCGCATATGAGCCCCAACCCCGGGCCTGGCTTCAGGGTGGGGCCCCGGTTGCGCCATACCGGGCGACGTAACAGTCCTTGATTTTGAAATGTCCATAAGGGGTTCCACTCTTGGTCTGGCCCGTCACCTAGGACCTGTTTGCCTTGGGAGACCCTACCAGGGGCATAAAGCTCCCGACAACATAGCTCCTAGGATCATCCGGGCACTCAAACCCCTCCACCACGATAAGGTGGCGGTTCAAGGAGGGGTGACGAGGTCAACATTAAAAAATGGCAGTGGAAAATGTAAGTGGCCGTTATAACCTCAACCAGGTGCTTCCTGTTTCTGTAGAAAAAGACCTGCACATTGTTGAGGAGGGATTTTAGCCCACTCTTTCTGGCAGAACTGCTTTAGCTCTCATGTATGTATAGCTCTCATTAGACAATCCATAGCATCTCCATTGGGTTGTGGTCTGTCCTTTGTCCTTGGTCGTTGTCCTGCTGCATCACCCACCTTCTACACAGTTTCAGCTGACGTACAGAGATCCTCACATTAGCCTCAAGAATTGTCTGATATACTTGGGAATTCATCTTTGCCTCAATGACTGCAAGCTGACCAGGCCCTGATGCAGCAAGCAGGCCCAAATCATGATGTTTCTTCCACCTTACTTTACAGTTCTACGCCAGATGTAGCGCTGTGTTTTTTTTCCAAATCTTATTTCAATCTTAGTTTCTTCAGTCCACAAAACATTTTGCCAATACTGCTGTGGAGTGTCAGTGTGCTCTTTTGCAAACTTCAGACGTGCAGCAATGTTCTTTTTAGTAAGCATTGGCTTACTTTCTTTGTGGTGTCCTGCCATGGATACCCTGCTTGTTCAGTGTTTTAATGTAGTCTAGACTCATGAACAGAGATGTTAGCAAGTTCCAATGATGCATTCAAATCTTCGGTTGTCATTCAGGGTTGTTTCTTTACCTCATTGATGAGTCTTTGTTGTGCTCTTGGTGTCATTTTGATTGGGCAACCACTTTTTGGTAGAGTAGCAACAGTCCCAAAGTATCTCCATTTGTAAATTGTTTGTCTAACTGTAGACTGGTAAATTTCTAAAGTCTTTGAAATAACTTTGTAACCCTTTCCAGCTTTACACTGTGTGCACAATAATTAGGCAAGTTGTATTTTTGAGGATTCATTTTGATATTGTACAACTACAGTGCTCTTGATCAATCCAAACTGTTAACAAACCCTCAAACCTGAACATTTAAGTAGTAAAAGTGAAGTTTAGGCTTTTTTTTTAAGAAAATATCTACGGTACATGTACACCATTAGTAGGCAACTATTAGTGTGCAGAATTATTATACAACTAAATGAAAAACAAATATTTTCTCACTTGTTAATTTTCACCTTTTAAAGTGAGAATAATAAACAAACTTGTAAATAAAATTTACAAATAAACATTTCTGAAATAAATGAAAAAAAAAACTCAGTGAGCAATATAGCCACCCTTCTTTTCAATAACAGTCATAAGCCTTCCATTCACCTCCACAGCCTCCCAGACACTGTTCAGAGAGGTGTATTTTTTACCTTCACTGTAAATGTCCTGCTTAAGAAGGGCCTAAAAGTTCTCAATAGGGTTTAAGTCAGGTGAAGAAGGGAGTCATGTCAATAGTTTTTCATCTTTAAGGTATTTACTGGTACTACAGATCCATGGCTTTACATTGCCATTTTACTAGTAAAAGTTTTACGGTAAGAGATGGGAGATTCAGTGTTAATAGTTCTGAAGGAGAGAGCAAAAATTCCCACAGAGGAGAAAAGTGTAAATAATCATTAAGAAAATTTAGTTCTTTGAAGCAACTTGATAGCTTTCTTCAAGCCTGGACTTTTTTTTTACATACTCTGAATGTGTTGAGGTTTCTTGTTGGCAACCCAAAGGCTAGATCAACAGGCAAACAAGGAAATTGCAGCATCAACTCATAAAGAGTGAATTGTTTCTAGTACATAAGCTTTTACATACTCCTTCCATTAAAATTTTTGCTTTGTTTCCAGAGTACCTAGCATGTCGAGTAAAGTCCAAATAAATCTCTCTACAGGATTCCATTGGGGCTGGTAGAATGTTGTTCGACACTTCTTTATGTCAACCACAGTACATAGTTGGTGGCAGTGTTGCCAACTTGGCGACTCTGACTCAAATCTCCTCACCCCTATCACCAAATCTATGCACCGTACCTTGGGGGACAGAGCCTTTGCCATAGCTGCCCCTACCCTCTGGAACTCCCTCCTTCCAAAAATCCGAACCTCCGACTCACTGGAAACATTTAAGTAACAGTTAAAAACTCACCTTTTCAAGAAATGTTACAACCTGTCATAATCTCCTTTGCAATATGTTGTTATGTTTATTGCTCTGTTTTATTTTATGTATGTGAAGCGTCTTTGCATCCCCTGAAAAGTACTATATAAATTTGATGTATTATTACTATTTTTATTATGCCCGAGCTGGTGATAACCAGAAGGGCCTATTGTTTTTGCTCGAGTAATTTTTATTTATTTATTTTTCTGCAAAATGATCCTCAATTTGACCCGATGAACATGCGCAAAAAGTCATTTTTATTGGGCCCAAAGTTTAAGATCGGCGAAAAATGTATGTATTTGAAGTCCCCGAAAAAAAATATGAAAAATGATTCAGTGGCGACCCCTAGAAAAGTCAAAATACATTGGGCCTATGGAAAGTGAAAGTTATTTTTTTCCAATGTAGAAATACAAAACTTGGTACATCCATAGGACACCTCAGGGCAAACAGAAAAGTCTTTGACAGCCACAGCGTAAACTCAACAGGAAGTCCGCCATTTGGGATGAAAGTCTCGACCACCTAAATCGCACCCCTTACGCCAAAAGATTTAACTTATTGTGTTTTTTTCTAAATGGCCCCAAATTTGGTGAGTATCATCTAGACACAAGGGCCAAACAAAGTTGTCATTTTGTTTTTGATATCTTATTGGGTGTGGGTGTGGCAAGCCTGTAACGAGGCGGACATTTTTGTAAAAATAAATTATCCCTTAACTCTCAAACGCCTTCTCGGATCAAGTTGGACCCAAAAGAGCGTTTATGCACATTCATGACCTGAACACAAAAATATGTAAATAAAAGGGTTAACTTTAGAAATGACTCTCCAGCGCCCCCTACAAACTTATAATGGGACCCAAGAATTTAGTTTGTCATAGAGACATGAAATTTGGTACACACATCTCTTTTGTCATGATGAACATAAAAGCCAATGACAACCACCCCGTATCTATAAATGTGTTGCCATGGCAACGGAGAAAATATGTGGAAAAAGTCAATGGGAAGGGAAAATTTTAGTTTGTCCTAGGCAAATGAAACTTGGTACACATATCCAGCATGGGCTTATGAACATAAAAGCCAATGGGGACCACACCCTATCACACGAGAAGGCGGCCATTTTGAATTGAATATGTGAACCGGCTTAGAATACACCTCACTTTTAAAAATTGACAGAAAATAGCTGCTTCATTCCACAAACACCAAACTTAGGCAAAATGAGCTAAACACACGTGTGCAAAATAGACAGCGCCTTTTCTTGTTTTTTTTTTCTTAATTTATATTTTTATTTAATTTAATATTTTCTGCAAAATTATCCTTAATTTTGACCCAGTAAATGTGCTCAAAAAGTACATTTTATTGGCCACTAAACTTAAGCCTGGCGAAATATTGATATATCGTAAGTATTTGAAAAAATAATAAAAAGAAATGACTCAGTGGCGACCCCTGGAAAATTAAAATACATTCTGCCTATGGAAAGTGAAAGTAATTTTTTCCAACGTAGAAAAATTAAACTTGGTACATCCATAGGAAACCTCAGCGCAAACAGAAAAGTCTAAAACAGCCACAGCTTAAACTGAAAAGGGAAGTCCACCATGTGGGATGAAAGTCGCGTACACCTAAATCGCATCGAGTACATGTGTCCCTGCGGTTACAAGGGAGGCGAGGGCTTTTATCGCGCTTGCATGGCTTTAATTTTCTAATGCTTCTTATTCTAAATTTTGTCTATGTATTTTAAATTTGACTTTTATTTCTGTAAAGCACTTTGAATGACCCAGTGTACGAATTGTGCTATGTAAATAAACTGCCTTGCCTTACAGTGGTGAAATATTCATCTGAAAATGTTAGCTAGGTAGTCTCTGAAGTGATTGGAGGAAAAGTGGATTCTCTAAGTCTAATAGTAAGTTGCACAAATCTACATTGTTAAAAGTAATGTTTAGTCAGAGGGTGGAAAGAAGGTGTTCCATTTGTCCCCTAAGACACAAATCATTATTGCAAAATAAAAACAATAAATGCATATATTTGATTTAACATTATATAAATGTAAGTATGACGATTAAATCAAATTAAAGGTTTTCTTCAACATTTCAAGCATTTTTATTTAACCACTGCATGGTTGTTTATCCACATTGTTTAAAATTGTATTAATTGTGATTCATCAGATCTTATCAGTATTATTAACTTAATTACATTTTTTCATTGATTGACAGCACTGATTTGAATTTAACAAGTTTTTTAGCCCCGCAAGAATCTGCCTGCCCCAACTTTTAGGTGCTGACCCACCAGTTGAGATCCAGGGTTCAAGATAGTATTATCTGATACAAGCACCACGTCACATTAATTTTGTGTTGGAAAAGTCACCTTTGAATATCTGTCCAGATAATATCATTTTACAGGCAGGTCTGAACCAGCTGTAGAAGAATGCATAAATAAATGGGTTGAGTGTTGAATTGGACAGTGTGAGCCAGTTGAGTGCTTCAAACAGAGCGAGTGGTGGGATGTCATTCGATAAAGGCAGAAAGACAGCACAAAGAAAGCATGGGGTCATACATAAAAGGAAAACTCCCATCACTATGCCCAGAGTTTTAGTGGCCTTCCTCTCCATTTTACTGATAGATCCAGATTTAGAAATCTGGATTAAGTTTTTCTGTCTCTGAGCAACAAAGAAAATCTTAAGATAAATACAGAGCATGATGATTGCAGGGATAAAAAAGCAAAAACAGGTCCCATAACATTTGACAGTACCACATCAACGGAGCACATTTCTTCACAGATTCCTTGGCTGTATCCTCCTAAAATGACGCTAATACCAATTATAACAGCAACACTCCAAGATCATGATCCCAGCCACATGACCGGTTACTGTGATTTTATATGTGAGAGGATTACAGATGGCATAATAACGGTCAATAGAAATACAGCACAAGTTCAGAATAGAGGACGTACAGAGTATAGCATCAAAACAGTCACGTATTATACAAAAGACATCTTCCTGATAGAGACATGAGGTTACAGTATGTGCCATGCTGAAAGGAAAGACTACAATTCCAATGAGCAGGTCAGCCACAGCCAGAGAGAGGATAAGGTAATTTGTGGAACTGTGGAGCTGCTTAAAATAAACAATAGAGATGATTACAAGGTTTCCACAAACTGTTGCAGCTGATAACAGTCCAAGAGAAAGATATACCAGTACACAGAGTACAGAAGGATTACTGGAAAAAATGTAAGTCATATTATCAAATTCAAAGCATGGATGGATGTTAGTGTAAGTCCTGTTCAGACTCATATCTAGAAAATGCTTTTCAGTGTCAAAAAGAATACACGACTCCGCTCATGTCCATTGACACCCAGAAGTCTGTGTCTTCATGTTGGTATGCTTGCAACTTTGCCTTTACACAGAACATATCAACCCCTGTGTCTGTTCCAAGGCTGACGAAAACTAGTGTGATCCAATCAGATTGTTCACGGTAATTAGACGGTCATTGTGGGTCTATTTTTATGTATATTTATAAATATCTTGTTTATATTATACAGTGGCAAGAAAAGGTATGTGAATCTTTTGGAGTTTCATGGTTTTCTAAATAAATTTGCTTTAAAATGTGATCTGATCATCATGAGTCAAGGGTATTAACAAACATAATATGTCTAAACTATCACATGCAAAGATACTGCGCAGAACCCTCAAGCTCCCCGGCCTCTGGTAGAGGACCCGAGCTCAAAGAATGCGACCACCCGCAGAGGGTGAAGGACAAAGTTAAAAATTTCAAACGTCCCAACTGTCCCAACTTTTTGGTAATCCGGTTTTTACTTCATACATTAACATCAAACACTCCTTTCTTAAACCTGATCTTGCTGATGACCACAAACTTATTGTTGAAACAGGTTTTACGGTGATTTTTTTATTTAACCTTTAATTTCCTCAGGATAATCGCACTGTGATTACAAATCTCTTTTGCAGGGTAGTCCTGTCCCTAAGGGAGGGGGACTGTTGTACCTGTTTTTAAAACAAAATGTTTGCCCTAAATCTTTAAGAATGGAGGGTGCTTCTCTCTAGCAGTGTTAGCTTCACTGGGCAGATGTAGAAAAGGGAATACAAAGTAACTGAACTGTGCTGGGAATGCAAAGAGTATCTTATAAAAGCAGCTGGGTGCTCCCTTAGACATTGGGTGAGGAGCTCAATCACTCAGCTGGAGCTCCTAGTAGAGCCACTGCTCCCCCACATTGAGTAGCCAATAATTAAATGATTACACTCACCATAATGTTGAGTCAATGGGAACCCTGGGCCTTTGTTGTGATCTCGGAATATTTGCTTTGACTTTTATACAGAATGTTGTGATATTTGAAGTCGTGTTTAATTTGTCATGAAGGTTCTCTGTCATCCAGGTCATCTTGAAGAAAAGGTTAAAGTAGGTGAGTGTAGAAGGGGCTGGACACACAGCATTACAAACCTCGAGATTTAAGCTCTTTCAGGCGGCATTTTTAGCCCTTATGGAGGTCGCCATAACCTAATTATGCATACGTTTACATTATGTGCCTTATGAGTTTATCCTCTTGAATATAATTTATGTTTTATTTTAATCAATTGTGGTATTAATAGTTAACATTGTATTAATGGTAAAGACAAGACATGATGTCAGAGTATATGATTTTGAAAATAGTTTAAAACACACATACAAGGTAAGAAGTTAGAAAAGTTAAAGACATAGGTGCGAGGCACTAGGAGACATTTAACTGGGACAAAGATCAAATGAGGGGATGGTCAGTCTCCACTAAGAAGCAGGGGGTTTTCTCCCCAATGCAGTTTATGAAGATTTTTATTTCTGCTAAATTAGTATAAGCCTTTTTAATGCAATTTTGGTAGGAACCAAGTGTAAAAATATCCCTCAAAGCTCACCTAAAGAATAAAGATAAAGATGTTAGGTTTAAAACCATACAAGTGCTGTCACGTGTGTGTGTGTGTGTGTGTGTGTGTGTGTGTGTGTGTGTGTGTGTGTGTGTGTGTGTGTGTGTGTGTGTGTGTGTGTGTGTGTGTGTGTGTGTGTGAATGAAAGCAGCAAGAAAGAGTAACCACACAAGTGCAGTTTATGTAAAGGGAAGATGTTATTTTTATATTTAATGGCAAAGTGAAGCCAATTAGAAGGAAAAGCTTTTCTTTCTCACAAGATATTTTAACGTAAAAATGTACCTCTTTGTAGAGAAATAAACAAAAGAAAAAGGAGTTTTACCATTTAGAAAACAAAATATACTGTGCAAAAAATATGATTTAAAAAGGTTTAACATGTCCCAGGTCGACAGGGATAGAAAACCTTATGGACATCCAATAACAAAACAAGGTTAAAGTTAAAACATCTGGACTCAGTTTTTAAGGCATTTTGTCTCTAATTCCAACAGACTTTATCAATTCTGTGATCAACTGTATTGATCTCAGAATTGTTGTACAGCCCAGCCCACAGGGCCTACTGGATAGGGCAGTGCTTCTCTTTTTTGTCCTCTTTTTTCATGTCTGCCATTTTTATTTTTAGGCTGCGGCTTCCATTGTTCTTCAGGTGCTACTTTCAATGGTTATGATTTTAGTTTTATTTGGCGCAACACAAAACACACCATTTTTACAACAATTTAGCACACAGACTCAATTGGGTGTTAAGCTAGCCTAGTACGCTAGCCTAACCACAACCTGACTCTATTTTTGAGACTGATCAAGTCCCAATGTAAAGTTTGTCTGTTTAATTCACTCAGAAAAAGCACTGATACACAACACAAAGTTAATATGTGGTTATATGTAGTAACATGTCTGGTCCCAGTGAATACAAGTGTTCAATGTCTGGTGGTAAGTGAAATAGGGCAGCTACTCCCACCGGCCCTACATAAATGCATGTCCATTTGACACTGACTACTGGGAGATCTGAGGGTATTTTCGCTCTCAAATACTCCAAAAGTAGATTACAATCCCCAAGGTATAAGGTAATCGAAGGTAATTCAGAGTAACATGGTGCAGATCTGCTGGAGAGACATAAGGTCTTAGATGCAATTCAGTTTCTCCAAGACTCGACCAGAGCCACTAAGTGTGTCGGAAAGTCTTACTTGTAAATAGTTGTTTTAATTTGTTGTGCCTGTAGTTGACGTCATTTAGTGATGTTGCTTCCTTTTACTTCACTTGTCCTTTGTCTTGGCCAGAAGGCCTCCGTGTGTGTTTTCATTGTGTGCGTTCATGACCCTTAAGTAAGAGTGTAATAGTGCAACTTATACATATCTGTATATGTTTGACAGTGTTTTTCCTGTGTGTATATGTTTAATATGTGCTTATAACCTCTCTAGTTGCCATCATGTAAATTATAATATGTAAAAGTATTACTATATAGTTGTATACATTTTGTATTAATTACGTGCCTTTTCTATGGTTAGTTTACCTGTGTTTGAGTCCCTTAACAATTGCTAACTTTGTCTAGAGTTTGGTGCTTGGAGTGGGCGGATCGAGCCTTAATAGCGATACTTTCGATGTTGGGTTTGTATCAAAAATTATCAATCCAAAAGTCAAAGTAATGATATTAAAGGGCTTTTATAACCCGGTGATTTTATTTATTTTGCATTAAATATAGTATTTGAAATTAGCTTGTATATAACGCTTTTTCTTATGCAGCTTCTTTTCTTTCGTTGGTCACACACATTGGCCCTCCCTGCTCTGCTGTGTTTTGTTGCCCTACAATCACGTGACTCAGCAGCACCAACAGCAGCAGCTGCAGAGAGAGTGAGAGCGAGGTGGTACGTGTCTGTCTTGGTATCATGGAGCTGGCAGATAAAAACCTAGCGCTGTGTGGAAGTATTTTACTGCTGTGAATGAAAACACAGCGAATGCGACATCTGTAAAAAGGGCATTCGCAACTTTAGTAACACAATCGACTTACAGGAATACATAAAACAACATGACAAAGAGCTTGGAACTACAAAAAGAAAGAGAGGAAGCAAATCTTTCTGACAGAGCCCTGCTGGCAGTGAGACAAAAGTCTCTGGCTGAGTCCTTTCAGCTTCAGAAATATTATCCAGGTAGCGGAACTGTATCCTGAGTCGGTCACTATTATCTTGATTCGGTCACGCCTTATAGTGCAGTTTCCGTTTATTTAACGGCTGCTTTGTCTAGCGATCACCGTCAAAGGGTAAGTCACGCTGTTCAACACATATTAACTTTGGCAACAGTCTCGTCTTTGCGAGTGTCTGAATCAGGGTGCGGACAAAATAAAAACTTTCATAAAAGAAAAGAGGTGGTAAAATCAATTTGAGTAACAGACTGATGTGTTTGTTAATAATTTAGTTAGTTTTGTTGCTAGCTTGACACCCAAGAAAGTGTATAACAATCATATGTCGCGATAATATTAATTTTTTACAAATAATTTTTTAAGCCTCTGTTCCGATGTGGAACAAAGATAGAAATTGGTTGTTTGTAATAAAAATCTGTTGACATTTGATTATTTTTATTTATTTCTATCAATTATCAGTTTTAATTACAATAAAATCAATCAATGTTAGGTTTATTTTAAAGAAGAGAAAATAAAACATGTAAAATATATCTGTACAGTTGGGACACTCCCAAATTATTTGTAAACTAAAATTATTAGGCTATGTCATTTTACTTATTACATTATTACTATTGAGTAAGTTTTTAATTGAAAATCTTTTTGTGTGTGTCTGTGTGAGTGAATCTTGAGAGGATGGGTTTCATTTTCAGAACATGATCCAAAATGTAGCTTATTAAATGTGCTATCTATTTGCTATTTTTAAAGGAAGAAAGAGGAGAAAGATAGAAAAGGAAAGCAAATAATAAAACAAGGAAGGAGAAACAAAGAAAGGAAAGTGAAGGAAAGGTAAAAAGAAAAAACAAAACAAAGAGAAAGGAAGTAAAGAGAAAGGAAGGAGAAAGAAGAAAGGAAAAAAATAAGAGAAAAGGAAAGAATAGACAGAGACAGAAGGTAGGTTTGAGAAGTGTGAGTGATTTTCTTCACAGGACTTTCAAGATTACAAAAATGAGAAAACTTTGTTAAAAAGGTAACCTGTTTAATTTTTGCTTGTGCTAAAATAATTAGCAATTTTGTTTTTATATTTATTTTAAAAGCTCCCTCTTTAACTGTGTTTATATTCTCTTTTTTGTAAAATAACAGATGCCAAATATTAGGCAGCTAAAGAAAAGGGAGAGTAAGACAAGAAAATGGACCCTGGAGGCCATGGCACAAGCCAAGGAGGAGGTGGAAGCAGGCAGGCTCACCATCAGGCAGGCAGCTGCTCAGTTTGGGGTCCCTAGGTCCAGCTTGAATGACCAAGTCAGAGGAAGGGTGGCCTCTGACTGTGTTCATGGTCAGAGGCCACTTCTCACTCCTGAAGAAGAAGAAGAAGTATGCTGTAAGTTACGGGTTTCCTCTGACAAAGCCTCAGGTTCTGGCCCACGCTCTGGCTCTGTACAACCTGCTCCACCCAGAAACACCAAGGGTGGCGCTGAGCCAGACGTAGTGGATTAACTTCAGGGAACGCCACCACCATGAGCTCACCATCCTGACCCCAGACATTATTGACCGCGGGAGGGCTTCGTGTGCCAAGAGGGGGCCAATTGAAGAATATTTTAGGCTCCTCAAAACCACCCTAGAGGAGCATGGGTTGAGGGAGAAGCCCCATCAGATTTACAACTGCGACGAGACAGGGTTTCAGCTGGACTTCACAAAAAGAAAGGTTGTTGTGTCCCGGGGGACAAAACATGTCTACAAGGAGGCCCAGGGCACCAGGGACCACGTCACAGTCCTGGCCTGCTTCAACGTGGCTGGGGAGGATGTCCCCCCCCATTTATTATCTACAAGGGGAGATATCCTGGGGGGCCCTACCTCAAGGATGGGGTCCCTAACGCCCTCTATGGGAAGTTGCAGGTGGGGTACATAGACAGTGACCTGTTCCTGAAGTGGTTCGTCAGGCATTTCCTCCTATATGTCACCAAGGAGCGGCCACTGCTGCTAGTGATGGACGGCCACCAATCCCACCTAGAACCAGAGCTGGTCCGGGCAGCACAGAGGAAGGGGTCATTCTTCTGTGCTTACCGCCACACACCTCTCACATCCTGCAGCCTCTGGATGTGAGTTTCTTGGACCCTTGAAGGCAGATTTCTCTGGTATAGCAGGGGATCTGTCGGCTGTTAGCCACTCTTTTTTGGTTTCCAGAAAAGAGTTTTCAAGGGTCTTTAGAAACTCATATCAGAGGGTAAAGGATCGGGGGCCTTTACCACTGGACTCGACTGGTCTCGGGTCATGGCGTCCGGGCCTCATTGAAGGACCGCATCGCGTCCACCAACCCCACCGGTATCTTCTCAGTCCAGGCCTGATGCTATCCCTCTATTTCCACATCTCCTTGTCCAACCTGTCATTCCCACAAACCCAATACACACTCTTTGATAATAACTGCTGTACTAGTTATAGGTGTAGACAAATTGTCACTAAGCTCTTTGTCACTTCTTTAACAGTCATCCAATCATCTTCCTCCAGCTTCTTCTCCCTGTCCACTGGGCCCTCGACATCCACCGTTAGTCAACAAAAGAACAAACATATACTAACAACAAATATAGGCTATATAAAATCTGTTTATGTGATTAATTAATTATTGTGGTTCTTTTGTCTTAAACAAGTTCATGTAGGATAAGTAATTTATTTTAATATGCAATGCTATAAATGGCTCCCTAATATTGTAACCCAATAAAATATTGACCTTTCTTTTGCCAAAGAAAGACTGGAGTATGATGTGTGGCGGTGTGGCCGGTGCTGGCAGCCTGACCCTCCAGAGTCAGACGAGGGACTGGTGTCGTGGGTGTGACGGGTGTGAAAAATGGTTTCACTGTACCTGTGTGGCTTGGGAGGAGGAGCTGGTGGAAGAATGTATTTGTTTTTGGTGCAACGATAAATAATTTTGTAAATATTTGCTTATGCAGTTTGTAAAATCTATTGTAATTTTTGTTTTTATATTAAAATTTTTCTTGGTAAAAACAAAAGTATTTAATTAATTAAATTTATTTCAATCAATTTGTAATTATTTAAATCAGTAATTTTGGTGTAATTGTTGTGGCTCCTTGTTTCTTATTATCTTACAAAACTGTATTTTCCTAATTTTTGTTTGACTTTAAGTGAATCCAGGATTATAATGTAGGCTAATACATGATCTAATACAGTGTTAAACTCTAAAATAAGACATCAACATTACTGAAAGGAGGAGATCAAAAAACATCCTGAAGAGTGGGCTGTAAACAAGTTAACATAAACATAATAGTGTTTTTCTTGGCCAAGGCATGAGATCTTATTCTGAAGGACAGAAATTAGTGCACAGAATGTGTGTAAACACCAACGGCAATATCCCAGATCTAAGTAAAGCTAATGCAAGCTAAAAAAATCCCACAAATTAAGCTCCATACGTCAAGAAGGTGAGTGACCGACTGGGATAGTAGTAGTGTCTGACTCAGGATAATAGTAGCTTAGTGCTAAAAGCTCGGGCGATAGCGCTCATTTTACGGCCACTGTAAAAACATATGAAATTGAATTGAAATAATTCAAACAATATACGGTTAGAAACATAAGAAATTACACTTCATTTTAAGACCACTTAGTTGTCTGAACTCCAGAGACAAACAACGTGATCACCCTTTAAAGACAAAAATGTTATCGAATTTTAGCTCAACTCGACCGACTCAGGATACACATACGTTAGCGAACACTGGTAGAAATATGTTTTTATTCATATTTGATCTTCAGCATGAAGTGTCATCAACATCGTTGTTGTAACAAAACGTAACCATAGGTAATATAAACCACAATGCTTACCCTAACCATAGTTTAACTGTGGTAGTTTTTGTCTCCGTGCCCACTCTCTGACCGGAGCCCCATCTCTTAAGATAGTATCAAATCAGCAAACCCCAGAGTGTCCCACTCTATCACAAAGTGAGTAACAGAGTCTGAGTCCAGTGCTCCCCAATGTGTGCCCCATTGTCTTCAGCTATGCCTTGAAGCATTTGAGAGTCAAAATGAGTGGAGGAATGACACACATAGCCATTCGGGAAGAGTACGTCTGTATATGCCTCTTCACAGATAATTACTGCCTTAAGAGTAGCTATTAAATCTCTTGCCATTAAATTAATGGGAGAGGTAAGCTGTAGTAAAAATGAATGCGTCACTGTTAGTTGGTCTGCACCTAAGTCTACACCGGAGGTTAAGGATAGAGTGGAAAAGCGCAATTGATGGTACTATATTTAGCCCCATTGAGTCTACCATAAATTTCAGAAGTTTCCCTAAATTAGTATGTGCACTTCTGGTGCTGGGTACTCCACTCTCTCCGTAGTAGGGTCCTGGCCTCCCTATTGTTGATATTGTCCTGCACCTGGCACTTGGTGCAGGCAGGAACTGCGCATTATGCACCTGTGATGTTTGTTGTTGTTGTTGAGGTTGGCCATAGGGAACTGAAGGCATCAGTGTTTAAGATAATTGTGATTGTATTATATGTTGAGGAGCAGCATTTGGCTGTTGCTTAAAAGGCCGTGGTTGTTTCATATATGGCTGATGCAACCTATGCCTAGCGCTGTACTTGTAACTTTTTCTGAGTGGAATTAAACATACAAACTTTATAAAAATAAAAACACTTTATACAGTATAGTGTATTTTAGAACCTTTGGTATTTATATGAGCTCAGTAGATTGCAGTCTGCCATATGATATACATAGAAACAAAAACATATAAAAACAAAATATTGAATAAATAAAATTCAAGTGCAAAATTAAGACGCACAAATGTAAACTTGGGTAAAAGAAACAAAGGCCATTAAGTGCAAATCTCTGTACCTGCAAATTATTGCACAATAAACAGAACACAGTCCAACTCTGTCTGTAGATTAACTTGTTCATTCTCAGTAAAAATGAACAATACATTAATCTATACTAAAATACTCCTCTTATCTAACAACTAAACCAGTGATTGTAACGTAGGAGGAGAAGCAAACAAGTGTCGTGTTAGCATGTGCTGATGTAAGGTGCTTCATAAGATTTGAGTTGCTTAAGCAGACATGGAAAAAGTCTATTTTCCTGGGCATAGCATGTTACAGAAATATTCTTGTCTTTATTTTCGATTAAAGAGAAATAGTGTCGGTATTTCCAGTTTAAGAACGGTACCTTTAAATTTCGCTGGCTCCTCGCCATTGTTGCTGACGCAGTCTGTTTAGTGGTAGTCAGAGCGTGCAGTGAGACCGCGTGAGCAGAGCCTCACCCACCCAGCCAATCATCATCACATTTGCAACAATGTGATCATCCCCACCTCTGCTATCTACGGCAGGAGCTGATGTGCAGCCAAAGCATGACACCTTGCGCTTTATTCAACCTAATTGTAGTAACACAACACTTTACATTCTCAGTAACAATAATGGCTTCTAAACAATAGGAAAAGTTATTCGTTATATTACTCCGTTACTGAAAAATAAACTCAGTTAGTAACACCATTATACTCATTAACCAACACTGGTTACAGCATGAACTAACAGGTAGAATTGATCAAACAACTGCTAAAATCCAAACCTCCCAGCATTCCTTAATACGGGAAGTCAGTGATTGGTCATTGGAGTGGAAACCATAGCTGCACCCTCCACCACATGTGTGTGACATACTGGAATGAGCATTGGGCGCTTACTGCAGACTGTGACGATATAAACATTGTTATTTCCATGTTTCTGGTGTGTCAGCTGGAGGGTTTGCAAGACAATTTTATAGCCATAAGGACCTAGACTGAAATGAAGAGGAATCACTGCTGCACAACAGCTCATACAGGGCCTAAAGAGTATTCATGTCATTTAAGACTAAAGAAATCCAGGTCTGACATCTGTGCTAGGATTTGAATTGGGAAATTACTCCCAATGGAATTCTTTGGGAACTGGTGTCTCAAATACTCAAGATAAGGAATGCTCTGGCCCACAGCACCTTTGAAGGAGAGTAACTAGTTGAGTGAATGGATAGGTTGGTCTAAGAATTGCTCATTGTAAAATGACACTGGGATTGTGGTTACCTGTGATCCGGTATCCAGGAGGCAGGGACAGATTTGACCGGCGACCGTGACTTCAGCTGTACATCTGGACAGGCTTCTTTCTTGCAGGACAAGGTTGGTCTGGCACATACTTGTTCAGTTGCTGCCATTTTTGTTGCTGGCTGTTGAACTGCTTGCTTTTGGCACTCACTAAGGCAGGATTCATTTACACATCATGGCATAGTCTGATGCCAACAACTTGCTGCTCTGGCTTGCAGTTAATTAGGCCAGCTGCTTTTGAATGGCATACAATTATTGAGACAGCTGCCTTGTGAGTGTTGTTACGTTAAGGCAGTACACAATTTGGTTTCTTCTAGATATACCAACTGTGCATGACTTGAGACTTTTTGGTTTAATGCACCCAGGTGCTGCTTCTTTCAGAATGTCTTTGCAGCATCTTGAACCTCTTCTGCACGTAGTTCTGCAAAAGCAGGTGGTTTATATTTCTTTAGTTTTAGTTGTTTCTCTTAAATTGGTATTCCACCATCCCCAACAGAATTGTGTCAAAAGGCCCTTATCCACATCCTTCACAAGAACACCTCCTATTTTCAAACAAGCAACTGGGAGATGTTGTATGTCAGTCACTTTTCTCCAGCATCTTGGTAAGTACACGTCACTCTGAGCCATGTGGACGGTGGATTGCCTCTCTCTCCCTGTGTATTCTCCTACACACAAGCAACAGTGGGCCTCAATGGTAAGGGATTTGATACAAGTGACAGTGAGAGGAACCGGAGTACCGGAGAGAACCACAATAACACGCAGAGGACATGCAGACTCCTCACAGAAAGACCGGAGTCGGCCGAGAATGTTTTGAGTCGGCCGGGTTTTGAACTCACAACCTTCTTGCTGTGAGGCAGGAGTGCTAACCACTGCATGTCCAAAGACATGCATGTGTAGGTTAATTTGCAACTCTAAAGTGTCCCTAGTGAATGAATGTGAGAGTGAATGGTTGTCTGTCACTGTCTGTCTCTAAATGTCAGCCCTGCGACTAACTGGCCACTGTCCAGGGTGTACCCTGTCTCAGGCCCAAAGCTGCTGGGATAGGCTCCAGTCACCCGCGGGACAAAACGGTAGAAAATGAATGAATGTTTTACAAAATAATAATAGTCTATTATAATCTCTGATAATCTTATACTAGCTGTTAAAATACACCAGTCTACAGAAAATTACACTTGTTCTGTTAAAAATGTTCTGATGGAGGATTCCAAAACCCCACAATAAATTATCATATAGCTTTGTGTGCCAACAACTGTCTTTATATACAGTATATGTCTTGGTCCTAGAAACATAAAGTTTAGCAAACACTGAGTGAGAAAACTTAGGCTTTTCTAGGTAGAATGTAGCCAAAGCCGCCAAAGAAGAAAATTGCCTTCCTACTCATGGGATTACAGTTCAAACTTTACAGCAGTAAAGAGCATGGCCCTGCTTGTCCTCTACAGTGGTGGGCAGCACACTCAGGTGTCCATGCTAAACTGGAACACATTGCACAAAAGTACTTGCTACACCTGCCTCAACACTGCCTTGTAAAAAAAACTGTTTTCTTTGTAGAGAAAAGGATATCAACACTGTCATCTAAAAATGTCAACAAGTTAGTCTCCATGAGTAATTATTTTGATTCTCTAGGTCTAATAGTAAGTTGCACAAATGTACTTTGTTAAAACTAATGTACATTGTGGAAAGAAGCTGTTCCATTTCTCAACAATTGTTTATGTACATGCTCGCTAACAGTTTCTGCAGTTTACAAAAACAGAGTTCTATTCTCCCAGATATTTGATTTAACATTATATGTAAGTAATATGAATAAATTCAAATTTATTTAATATAATAATAATAATATCTAATACAAGCAACATGTCACATTAATTTTGTGTTGGCAAAGTCACCTTTGAATATCTGTATCACCTTTGATATTATCTGGATAATATCATTTTACAGGCAGATCTGAACCAGCTGTAAAAAAAGGCATAAATAAATGGGTTGAGTGTTGAATTGGACAGTGTGAGCCAGTTGAGTGCTTCAAACAGAGCGAGTGGTGGGGGGTCATTAGATAAAGGCAGAAAGACAGCACAAAGAAAGCATGGGGTCATACATAAAAGGAAAACTCCCATCACTATGGCCAGAGTTTTAGTGGCCTTCCTCTCCATTTTACTGATAGATCCAGATTTAGAAATCTGGATTAAGTTTCTCTGTCTCTGAGCAACAAAGAAAATCTTAAGATAAATACAGAGCATGATAATTGCAGGTACGTAAAACGAAAAACAGGTCCCATAACATTTGACAGTACCACATCAACGGAGCACATTTCTTCACAGATTCCTTGGCTGTATCCTCCTAAAATGACGCTAATACCAATTATAACAGCAACACTCCAAGTCACCAAGATCATGATCCCAGCCACATGACCAGTTACTGTGATTTTATATGTGAGAGGATTACAGATGGCATAATAACGGTCAATAGAAATACAGCACAAGTTCAGAATAGAGGACGACAGAGTATAGCATCAAAACAGTCACGTATTATACAAAAGACATCTTTCTGATTGAGACATGAGGTTACAGTATGTGCCATGCTGAAAGGGAAGACTACAATTCCAATGAGCAGGTCAGCCACAGCCAGAGAGAGGATAAGGTAATTTGTTGGAATGTGGAGCTGCTTAAAATAAACAATAGAGATGATTACAAGAAGGTTTCCACAAACTGTTGTGGCTGATAACAATCCAAGAGAAAGATATACCAGTACACAGAGTACAGAAGGATTACTGGAAAAAATGTAAGTCATATTATCAAATTCAAAGCATGGATGGATGTTAGTGTAAGTCCTGTTCAGACTCATATCTAGAAAATGCTTTTCAGTGTCAAAAGAATACACGACTCCGCTCATGTCCATTGACAGCCAGAAGTCTGTGTCTTCATGTTGGTATGCTTGCAACTTTGCCTCTACACAGAACATATCAACCCCATGTGTCTGTTCCAAGGCTGACGAAAACTAGTGTGATCCAATCAGATTGTTCGTTGTAATTAGACGTCCATTGTGGGAGTTCTATTAGGTATATTTAGAAATATCTTGTTTGTGTTATATTTTGTTAAATAAATTAATAAATATATTTTTAAGTACATTTTAATATTAACTTCAGAACTTTCTTGTCAGAAAACACACACTCACATTATCTCGACTCTCTCAGGTGAGGCAGGCGTGCCCTCCTCGCACACGCGCATACGCTCACTTTCATTCACACACAGGCACTGAGCTGTCTTAAACTAAACCCGCAACATATTGATGAACAGCAGGAACTGCACTCACATGCTTCGACTGTAATGAAAACACAAAACAAACTGTAGGAGACAGAACGGCAGTAGCTCAGTGGGTAGAGCGGTCGTCCTTCATCCGGAAGGTAGGGGGTTCGATTCCTGCTCTCCCAATAGTTCAAACTGTTGTTGTGTCCTTGGGCAAGACACTTAACCCACCTTGCCTCCAGTGACTGTAACACAGGTAATTACATTAGAACAATGTAAGTAGCTTTGGATAAAAGTGTCAGCTAAATGAATAAATGTAAATGTAGAACATGAGTACATGAGTGCACTGTGGCGGAGCTCACGGGAGCGCAGGCACGTGCACGTAGGTCTGTAAAGGTGTGCACTTTCGGGAGGCCAGGTGGTTGAGAGTCAGGTACGGGTAGCCGCAATTCTTGTTGAGCGCAAAGCTAACAGCAAAGCATGCTGAACGGCTGAGATTATATATTTATCATTTATGCATTCTGGTTCATGTCCATCATCTATCTGTTGAGCTGTATTATTTAATCTGCAATAAACCAACCAAACGCACATCAGAGCTGAGATTATTTGTTAATTTTAGTCTCTAAGTGCATCACAACTTTTTGCTTCAAGGTTCTACACAGACATTTATATTGTTATAATGTTATGATCGAGGCTCTGGACATAACTGTTTTTTCTATAACAAACTAAACTAAATATTAATGCCCTGACAGTGGCAAATATTTTGCTTTAATATTTAATTTGATTATATTAATGCTTAAGTTGAGATTTACAAGAAATATTTCAACTGCTACTAACTTTTAACTGCTGTAAAACACACCTTATTTGTTTAAAGTGTTTGCAATTCTGTTTATATAGCAGTACGTTAATAAAAGTATGCAATACATAAATTTTGAATTCATTACAAAATTTTTTGAATAATACAATTAATCGTAAAATTAAATTCTTTAATTGTTGCACAGCACTAATATATTGTTATAATAATTTTATATGTCCTTATATTTATCCAGAGAGACACGGAGGCAGATTATAATTTAATAAGCAATGGCCATGCTCTTACCATTATGTTCAAACGCCATCGCTTTTGTCGCCTCTCCTTTTATACAACTTGTGTATTCTACTTGTGATGGTGCGTCATGAGGGCGGCTCATACGTGCAGTCATTCGTTGTGATCCTAAGAATGTTCTTCAGACATCTTTTACAATATTAACTGGCCAACGTTGACGTGATAAAATAATTGTCGGCATTAATTCATTAATGCGTTAACTAATTAAAACATAATAAGGGTTGAACACAGTTATGGGAACATTAATACAGGGATGGTTAATAGCAAAGCAATGAAACATCAGAGAATACTAGGAAACCAGAAAAGTTTTGTTTATCCTCCTCGACTATTAACTTTCACTAAGGGGCTTTTAGGGGAGCAGCGGGGTCTACTAAGTCAGGGCATTAACAGACTAGGTTTTTATAACACCAGGCTCTGTGTGTCACGTGCAAAACTCACTCTGGTCTTGGGATTGGTGCAGGGAGGCCCTCGCGACAAGTTCCAAAGTGTCCTCCAGAATTTGACGCATCCTGCCTGGTTCCGAACGACAGAGGGGTTGAGGCAGAAACGTTCTGTTGATGCTAGTTGACTAGCTAGGCCCTTAGCAGATATAGCAGAAAAATAGAAAAATTTATACTTTAAAAATTTACTGTGACTCACTGGAAAAGGGGTCTTAGAAGTCGGCTTCCTCTGGTTTAACATGCCTTGACATGCCTCTACAACATCGAGTGGCGGTTGGGGACAGTACCTCTGGACTGGCAGAGGGGTGGTGGTCCCTCTTTTCAAGAAGAGGGACCGGAGGGTGTTTTCCAACTACAGAGGAATCACACTCCTCAGCCTCACCGGGAAAGTCTATGCCAGGGTACTGGAGAGGAGAATGCAGTCGATAGTTGAACCTCAGATTCAGGAGGAACAATGCGGTTTTCGTCCCGGTCATGGAACACTGGACCAGCTCTATACCCTCTCCATGGTGCTGGAGGGTTTATGGGAGTTTGCCCAACCAGTCCACATGTGTTTTGTGGATCTGGAGAAGGTATTCGACTGTGTCCTTGTGGCACCCCTATGGGGGGTGCTCTGGGAGTATGGGGTCCGGGGCCCTTTGCTAAGAACCAAGCTCCTGCTCTGATCGTACAGGCGGTCCCTGTACAACCGAGCTCCGGCAGGGCTGCCCTTTGTCACCGGTCCTGTTCATTATCTTGGACAGGATTTCTAGGCACAGCCAGGGGCCGGAGGAGTCAGGTTTGGGGACCACAGGATCTCATCTCTGCTTTTGCAGATGATGTTGTCCTGTTGGCTCCATCAAGCCAGGACCTTCAGTGTGCACTGGGACAATTTGCAGCCGAGTGTGAAGCGGCTGGGATGAGGATCAGCACCTCCAAGTCTGAGACCATGGTTCTCAGTCGGAAAAGGGTGGCTTGCCCCCTTCAGGTTGGTGGAGAGATCCTGCCTCTAGTGGAGGAGTTTAAGTATCTCGGGGTCTTGTTCACGAGTGATGGAAGGAGGGAACGTGAAATTGACAGACAGATCGGTGCAGCTTCTGCAGTGATGCGGTAAATGTACCGGTCTGTTGTGGTGAAGAAGGAGCTGAGCTGTAAGGCAAAGCTCTCGATTTACTGATCAATCTACGTTCCTACTGGTCCTATGGTCATGAGCTTTGGGTCATGACCGAAAGAACAAGATCCTGGATACAAGCGGCCAAAATGAGCTTTCTCCGCAGGGCGCTCCCTTAGAGATAAGGTGAGGAGCTCGGTCACTCGGGACGAGCTCAAAGTACAGCCGCTGCTCCTCCACATCGAGAGGAGCCAGCTGAGGTGGCTTGGACATCTGTGTTGTTGCCTCCTGGACACCTCCTAGGGAGGTGTTTTGGGCATGTCCCACCGGGAGGAGACCCCGGGAAGACCTAGGAGATGCTGGAGGGACTATGTCTCTGGGAATGCCTCGGTATCCCCCCGGAAGAGCTGGAGGAAGTGTCTGGGGAGCGGGAAGCCTGGCCGTCTCTGCTTAGACTGCTGCCCCCGCGACCCGGCCCCGGATAAGCAGTAGAAGATGGATAGATGAATATTCAAAAAGAGGTGATTTGGGTAAAAGGTATTAACCTGAAAGTGCGCTTAAAAGTAAAGATAAGCAGATAAAGATAGGTTTAATACTCAAATGCTTAGATTAATGACCGGTCATCTAAAAGAAATTAGATTTAGACTTAAATTTTACCTTTTATTTTGAACTTTAACTCAACAATTAAGGTTAAAATAATATAGAGGGGAGTTTTAAAGGTAACTTTTCCCAATTCAAAGTGCCGGAACTGTGTGTTGATGGTCTGTTTAGTCATTTTTAGTAATTTGCCGGCTTACCATTCACATTTATTTGTCACTGGTTCTTATTATACATTAATTACCACTCTGTACGAATCTAGAACTGGTCCAATAGCTTGTTGTCCTTTGCCTCGTGCTACATACTACTACTACTACTACTACTAATAATAATAATATTAATTTCAAATAGAAATACTTACACAGTCACATAGTCTTTGGTATCACTGCCAGCCCAGATGATTAAAAAAGTACAGGCTAAATTTGTGCAACTTATTTATGTAATAATTGTTTTGGCTTCAAAATTGATGATTGAGTTGCAGGTCAGTAACTCCTTGGCTTTTACTAATATGTATCCATTCCTTTTATTAATTTTTAGAGCCTCACCTAAATCCTCTGTATTTACTCCCCCTTTGCAAGGCCATCTTTCCCTCTCTGGCCATGGACCATTAGAGCCTCTACCTAGCCTTCACCTTCCCACGGAATACCTCTCCATGTCCAGCACATGGATGTATCATAAGCCGGGAGACTCACACATCCTCCGTCACCTACTCACCTCGTGCACTCTGTGTGCATGAGGTGTGTGTGCCTCTGTGTGACAGAAGCTAAACATCTAGTGGCAAGCTCACCACGTCTCAGTCGAAACTGTACACTCAAAGTCGTTGGCGCAGCTGTTTATTGGATATGATACATTGGCAGACTGTATTCCATCCATCCATCCATCTACCCCTCCGTGAACCGCCACCTCCTCCTTGAACCGCCACCTTATCGTGGTGGAGGGGTTTGAGTACCCGGATGATCCTAGGAGCTATGTTGTCGGGGCTTTATGCCCTGGTAGGGTCTCCCAAGGCAAACAGGTCCTAGGTGACGGGCCAGACAAAGTGCGGTTCAGAACCCTTTATGGACATTTTAAAGCCAAGGACCGTACGTCGCCCGGTATGGCGCAACCGGGCCCCACCCTGGAGTCAGGCCCGGGTTGGGGCTCATATGTGAACGCCTGGTGGCCGGGCTTAGCCCTAAAGAGCGACGTGGGACCGACCTCCCGTGGGCCCACCACCTGCATGAGGAACCGTAAGGGGCCGGTGCAATGTGGATTGGATGGCAGTCAAAGGCAGGAGCCTCGACGACCCAATCCTCGGACACAGAATCTGGCTCTAGGGACATGGAATGTCACCTCGCTGGCGTGGTAAGGAGCCTGAGCTTGTGCGGGAGGTTGAGAGATACCGACTAGAGATAGTCGGGCTCACCTCCTCGCACAGCTTGGGCTCTGGAACCCAAATCCTTGAGAGAGGCTGGACTCTCCACTACTCTGGAGTTGCCTGCGGTGAGAGGCGGGCCAGTGTGGGTTTGCTTATTGCCCCCGGCTCAGCCGCCATGTGTTGGAGTTCACCCCGGTGAACGAAGGGTCTCTTCCTGCGCCTTCGGGTCGGGGATAGGTCTCTCACAGTTGTTTGTGCTTATGGGCCAAATGGCAGTGCAGAGTACCCGGCCTTCTTGGAGTCACTGGGAGGGTGATCTGAACCGAGTGGTGTTCTGTTATTGGACTTCTGTGCTAGCAACAGTTTGTCCATAACGAACACCATGTTCACATAAGGGTGTCCATCAGTGCACATGGCACCAGGACACCTTAGGTCGGAGATCGATGATCGACTTTGAAGTTGTTTCATCTGACCTCCGACCGCATGTCTTGGACACTCGGGTGAAGAGAGGGGCGGAGCTGTCAACTGATCACCACCTGGTGGTGAGTTGGATCCAATGGCGGGGGAGAAGGCGGGACAGACTTGGCAGACCCAAACGTACTGTGAGGGTCTGCCAAGTCAGGGGGGCTGGCTGACACCAGCAAAATTGTTTTTATAACAATAATTTCAAGAAAAATGTCAAATACTCCCTGTCCACGGACACACTATCAAAACCATTGAATAAGCCTGAAGTGGGATCATGGCGGCAGTGGCTCAGTGGTAGAGCGGCCGTCCTTCAACCGGAAGGTAGTAGGTTCGATTCCCGCTCTCCCCACAGTTCATACTGTCGTTGTGTCCTTGGGCACCTTGCTCCCAGTGTCTGTAGCACTGGTGTATGAATGTGTGTGACTGTGGAGGTGTATTTGGTGGTGGTAGGAGAAGGTTGAGCGCCGTTTGTGTGGTAGCCCCCCTCTCTGTCTGCTCCAGGAGTGAATGTGTGTGAATGGGGTGAGTGGAAGCACGATGTAAAGCGCTTTGGGTGCCCGAGAAGGGCGCAGGAAAGCGATATAAATGCATGCCATTTACCATTTACCATTTACATTACTGCACTCAGCTGGTCCTTCTGAGTAGGTAGAATCGAGACACGTTGCCCAATTTCACCGTCCGCGAAAGCACTATGTGTCCGATTGCCCAATTCCACCGTCCGCAAAAGCACTATGTGTCCATTTCACCATTTATTCAACGTACTAAAATAGTGTGTTCGTGGACAGTGGAATTTTGAGTCAGGACTTGATTTTTCCTTCTCGGGGGGCCTTGCTGACTCCAGCTAAATAGTTTTATCACAAAAATTTCAAGAAAAATCTCAAAAACTCCCTGTCCACGGACACACTATCAAAACCACTGAATAAGCCTGAAGTGGGATCATGGAAAACACCAGGCTGGATGATGACTGGAGATATTTTTGGGGGGGTCCTATCATGATACAAACTACATTACTGCACTCAGCTGGTCCTACTGAGTAGGTAGAATCGAGACCCGTTGCCTAATTCCACCGTCCGCGAAAGTACTATGTATCCAATTGCTCAATTCCACCGTCCGCGAAAGCACTATGTGTCCATTTCACCATTTATTCAACGTACTAAAATAGTGTGTTCGTGGACAGTGGAATTTTGAGTCAGGACTTGATTTTTCCTTCTCAGAGGGGTCTTGCTGACTCCAGCTAAATAGTTTTTTATCAGAATAATTTGAAAGGAACCGCTTGAAATACTTTGTCCACGAACCCACTATGTAGATCATTGAATAAGCCTGAAGTGGGATAAACTATTTGAATTGTATTCATTTGACAGATAATGAATGTTGGCATACTAAAAAAAGTTCTAATTGTTTTAAAAACTATATGACTGCAGTCAGTAGGTCACCCTGAGTCTATAACACCAAGTCCCATTGACAAATTCCACTGTCCACGAACACACTATTTTGATACATTGAATAAATCTAAATTGTGATCGCTATATCTCGGCCATCTGAAGGGTTAGGGCCACTAAACCTGGGTTTCTGTATTCATGCCCATGCCCTGTAGCGGGGTGCAGAGTTTGGCTTTTCACTGGACTTAACTCTTAAAAAAAGGACCAAATCGAAACCAAATTCGGCTGTTGGCCTATACGCAAGGGGGACTACGAAATGGCTATTTCGGAATTTCCATATCTTTAAAAAAAAAAAAAAGTCCAGTTTATTTTTTCTAAGTCGATAGCCCGGGGAGTGGCCCGGCCGAAGCGTGCTTTCTGTGGATGAAAAAGTGAAAAAAAAGTACTTTAAAAATAAAAATTCCCAAAACTTTCAACGCAGGTTTGTTCTACTCCTTGCAGGGATCATTTTGGCTATTTTGACAAAATCCCTGGATCAGTATTTGTGCCCAGGTTGAGCACTCTTTTGTCAGGCGGCGCCACTTTCCCCTGTATGACCCAAAGGGGTACCGGCAGGATTATAGAGACGCAGTTTTCGAGAAGACAGTTTGGGCAAAATTGCGGTTCTTTTTCGTCCGAACTTGATGCTTGGTGAATGGGCTTAAGTGACTTGCCATTGCAGGGCCCCTTCCTGGTTCCCATTGACTGAGGTGGACTGTTTTGAGGCTGTAGCAGAGTAGCAGAGTAGCAGAGTAGCAGAGGATGTGAGCCTGCAGCCGGAGCTGGAGCTCTCAAGACAGAGTGCACTACAGGGCCAGCTCGGAGTACCAGGGTTACTTATTGTTCGTCCGAGTACAAGTTTTTTTTTTTTTTACCCGTTTTTCAGGAGAACCAGGCCAGACCCCCTCCACCACGCGAAGTAGTCCGAGAATGGTGGCCCTTCCTGGGCTTGCCTTGTCGACATTTTACCGGACCTAGCTGGTTCAGAAAATGACCAAATCGAACCAAAATTGGTAGTTGACATCTATGCAAGGGGGGCTACAAAATGGCTATTTCTGAATTTTCATAGCTTGAAAACATTTTTTTTGGGAGAACCAGGCCAGATCCCCTTCACCCCATGAAGTAATCCGAGAATGGTGCGCCTTTCTGGGCTTGGCTCGTCGGCATTTCACCGGACTTAACTTGGTCAAAAAAAATGACCAAATCGAACCAAAATGGGCAGTTGGCATCTACGCAAGGGGGGCTACAAAATGGCTATTTCCGAAATTTCGTATCTTAAATTTTTTTTGGGAGAACCAGGACAGGAGGCCCACTCTGGTCCATCTTTTAACCGAGAAAGGGCGCCTGTCCTCGGGTAAGCGAGGGACCATAATGGGCCTCCGGTCCTGGTTCTCAAAAATTTCTTTAATCTTTTTCAAACTCTGCACCCTGCTAGAGGGCATGGGATTGAATACAGGAGCACAGATTTGGTGGACCCAACTCTTTAGAGGGCTGAAATATGAAGATCCCACTTTTGATTTATTCAATGTAAAAAAAATACGGTGTTTGTGGACAGTGGAATTTTGCAACGGGACTTAGTGCTAAAGACTCGGGGTGACCTACCAAGTGCAGTCATTTACTTTTTAGAAACATTGGCAGCTGTTTCTAGCTTGTCACAACTTCCGGACTAAAATCCAACCAAATTGTCTTCAAAAATCTCATAATCTGGACCAGAATCCAACCTTCATTTTAAAGTGGGATCTCTATATCTAAGCACTTTTAAGCTCTAGGGCCACCAAACCTGGGCTCCAGTATTCATCTTAGGGCCCTCTAACAGGATTCCAAGTTTCAGTAAGATCAAACAAACTTTATTTTTTTGCCCTGCATACAACTTTTTGTTTTATAAGCCTAAAAAAAGTTTCTCTGATCTTATTAAAACTTGGCACCCTGTTAGAGGGCTCTAAGATGAATACAGGAGCCCAGGTTTGGTGGCCCCAACTCTTTAGAGAGCCGAAATATAAAGATCCCACTTTAGATTTATTCAATGTAAAAAATAGTGTGTTCTTGGACAGTGGAAATTGGCAACGGGACTTGGAGCTAAAGACTCAGGGTGACCTACCGAGTACAGTCATATAGTTTGTTAAAAAATTAGAACTTTATTTAGTTTTCCAACATTCATTATGTGTCAAATGAATACAATGCAAATGGTTGATCCCACTTCAGTCTTATTCAATGATCTACATAGTGGGTTTGTGGACAAGGTGTTTCAAGCGTTTTCTTTCAAATTATTCTGATAAAAACTATTTAGCTGGACTCAGCAAGGCCCCCTGAGAAGGGCAAAACAAATCCTGACTCAAAATTCCACTGTCCACGAACCCACTATTTGTTGCATTGAATAAATCTAAAGTGGATCGCTGGTTCTCGGCCACCTTAAGGGTTAGGGCCACCAAACCAGGGCTCCTGTCTTAATCCTTAGGCCCCCCTAACGGGGTGCCAAGTTTCATCAGAAAAAACTTTTTTTAGGCTCGAAAAAAACATTTTTGGTGCCTAAAAAAAGTTTTTATGATCTCTTTAAAACTTTGTACCCTGTTAGAGGGCATGAGGATGAATACAGGAGCCCCCATTTGTTGGCCCTAACCCTTTTGAGGGCCGAGATCCAACGATCCCACTTTAGATTTATTCAATGTAACAAAATAGTGGGTTCATGGACAATGGAGTTTTGAGTCAGGACTTGTTTTGCCCTTCTCAGGAGGCCTTGCTGACTCCAGCTAAATAGTTTTTATCACAATAATTTCAACAAAAATGTCAAAAACTCACTGTCCACGGACACACTATCAAAACCATTGAATAAGCCTGAAGTGGGATCATGGAAAACACCGGGCCGGATGATGACTGGAGATATTTTTTGGGGGGGTCCTATCGTGATACAAACTACATTACTGCACTCAGCTGGTCCTACTGAGTAGGTAGAACCGAGACCCGTTGTCGAATTCCACCGTCCGCAAAAGCACTATGTGTCCATTTCACCATTTATTAAATGTAATAAAATAGTGTGTTCGTGGACAGTGCAATTTTGGAACAAGACTTAGTGTTAAAGACTCAGCGTGACCTACCATGTGCAGTCATATAGTTTGTATAAACATTGAAACTTTAATTAGTATGTCCACATTCGTTATGTGTCATATAATAACAGTGCAACTGGTTGATCCCACTTCAGGCTTATTCAATGATCTACATTCTACGTTCTGGGTGGCTCCTGGGGCCTCCCAGAATGGCATATCAAAGGCTGCCGGCTTTAAAGCAAAGGGAAAAAGTTTCAGCCTCCAAAAGACACAGCCTATAACGGGTTCTGACCATTGACCCCTGAACATTACTTGACCCCTTAACAATGTCGTAGCCTCACCAAATTTTACCACACTCTTCCACGCACTGGGACGAGAAAAAGGAGTCCACTCCCGAGTCGATTGGACCTTCCTAAGCGCCGTCCGTGAACACACTATACAAAATACATTGAAATAATGGTAAATTGGGAGTTTTCTACAGGTGTCCCAGGAGCCTCAAATTGTGCACGCTGGCTCCAGGGCACTTCTGTCACGGGGTGCTGGCCCAGGGGAAGGGAAAGACTCCAATGCAGTAACCCAGACTCCAAATAAAACGTGAAACAAAAATTTATTTAAGATGAACAGAGGAGCATACAAAAATCCAAAAACCAAAAACTCTCCCAGAACAGAACAGGCAAAAATCCAGAGATAATAAAAATACAAAAACACAACGAACTAGAAAACTTCACCAGAGGCAAAAGAAAACACAGACCAAACTTACGGGTGACGAAGACAAGGAAAATGACAATGGCCTGACAAATGACAATATGACAATGACCTGGTACTGAGGGGCAAAGAGGTATAAATAGACACAGACAACAAGGGACAGGTGAAACATATTAGGGCGGAGCAGGTAATCACACAGGAGGGAAAGACACAAGGCAGGAAGTCAAGAATAGACACAGACAAGGGCAAGGCATATCAAAATAAAATCCATGAAATACAACACAAACTGGAAACAATAAAAAACAGACATGAATCCTGACAGTACCCCCCCCTTAAAGGCCGACCACTGGGCGGCCTAACACTCCTAAATCCCAAAAAAAATTCTTCCCAGACATATCCTGGGTGGGTGGAGGGAGGTCTGGTAGGAGGGAATCAAGTTCACTGGACAATGGCACGGGGCACGACTCGGGAAAGGCTTGGGAGAACAGATGCGCGGTCCGGCCCTTGGACACTGGTCGGCCGGACGGGCGCTAGGGAAGAAACAGCGGTGTCGGATCCAGCCCTCTAACTATTGGCTGGACGGGACGCCGGGAATGTTTGGTGAGTCGGGTCCGCCCTGACTGGTCGGCCGGACGGGCGCCGGGACACAGATGCGGCACGTCCCGCCCTCGGAACTGGTCGGCCGGACGTGGCGCTAGTAGAAGGGGGAGATGCCGGGATAGGCACCAGGAGGAAACAATTGTGCCGGGAAGGAAACACTCAGACGGGACTCGCAGACGGACAGCACACAGGACAAGACAAAGACAGAACTCAGGACCAGGTAGGGACAGGAAACTCCGGACATGGCAGGGACAGGAAACTCCGGACATGGCAACGACAGGAAACTCCGGACATGGCAACGACAGGAAACTCCGGACATGGCAACGACAGGAAACTCCGGACATGGCAACGACAGGAAACTCCGGACATGGCAACACAAAAACTCCGGACATGGCAACGACAAAAACTCCGGACATGGCAACGACAAAAAACTCCGGACATGGCAACGACAAAAAACTCCGGACATGGCAACGACAAAAAACTCCGGACATGGCAACGACAAAAAACTCCGGACATGGCAACGACAAAAAACTCCGGACATGACAAGGAACAAACAAGGAACAAACAAGGAACAAAAACTCATGAACAGGCTGGGAAAACAAAGACCAAAAAAAACACAGGCCCAGGCTGGGAGGACAAAAAACACAGGGCCAGGCTGGGAGGACAACAGAGACGACCAAACGAGGAGAGACCAGACGAGGAAGGACCAGACCAGACGAGGATGAACCAGACCAGACGAGGATGAACCAGACCAGACGAGGATGAACCAGACCAGACGAGGATGAACCAGACCAGACGAGGATGAACCAGACCAGACGAGGATGAACCAGACCAGACGAAGGATGAACCAGACCAGACGAAGGATGAACCAGACGAAGGATGAACCAGACGAAGGATGAACCAGACGAAGGATGAACCAGACGAAGGATGGACCAGACGAAGGATGGACCAGACGAAGGATGAACCAGACGAAGGATGAACCAGACGAAGGATGGACCAGACGAAGGATGGACCAGACGAAGGATGAACCAGACGAAGGATGGACCAGACGAAGGATGAACCAGGCGAAGGATGGACCAGGCGAGGAAGGACCAGACGAGGATGAGCCACCGAGGGGTGAGCCTCTCTGGGGCTGAGACGCACTCTCAGGAAAAACTCTCTGGGGCTGAGACGTACTCTCAGGAAAAACTCTCTGGGGCTGAGACGTACTCTCAGGGAAAAACTCTCTGGGGCTGAGGCGAAGACTCTGGAAACAGTTCTGGGGGCTAAAGCGAAGACTCTGGAAACAGTTCTGGGGCTAAAGCGAAGACTCTGGAAACAGTTCTGGGGCTAAAGCGAAGACTCTGGAAACAGTTCTGGGGCTGAAGCGAAGACTCTGGAAACAGTTCTGGCGCTGAAGCGAAGACTCTGGAAACAGTTCTGGCGAAGACTCTGGAAACAGTTCTGGCGCTGAAGCGAAGACTCTGGAAACAGTTCTGGCGCTGAAGCGAAGACTCTGGAAACAGTTCTGGCGCTGAAGCGAAGACTCTGGAAACAGTTCTGGCGCTGAAGCGAAGACTCTGGAAACAGTTCTGGCGCTGAAGCGAAGACTCTGGAAACAGTTCTGGCGCTGAAGCGAAGACTCTGAAACAGTTCTGGCGCTGAATGCGAAGACTCTGGAAACAGTTCTGGCGCTGAATGCGAAGACTCTGGAAACAGTTCTGGCGCTGAAGCGAAGACTCTGGAAACAGTTCTGGCGCTGAATGCGAAGACTCTGGAAACAGTTCTGGCGCTGAAGCGAAGACTCTGGAAACAGTTCTGGCGCTGAAGCGAAGACTCTGGAAACAGTTCTGGCGCTGAAGCGAAGACTCTGGAAACAGTTCTGGCGCTGAAGAAGACTCTGGAAACAGTTCTGGCGCTGAAGCGAAGACTCTGGAAACAGTTCTGGCGCTGAGGCGAAGACTCTGGAAACAGTTCTGGCGCTGAAGCGAAGACTCTGGAAACAGTTCTGGCGCTGAAGCGAAGACTCTGAAACAGTTCTGGCGCTGAAGCGAAGACTCTGGAAACAGTTCTGGCGCGAAGACTCTGGAAACAGTTCTGGCGCTGAAGCGAAGACTCTGGAAACAGTTCTGGCGCTGAAGCGAAGACTCTGGAAACAGTTCTGGCGCTGAATGCGAAGACTCTGGAAACAGTTCTGGCGCTGAATGCGAAGACTCTGGAAACAGTTCTGGCGCTGAAGCGAAGACTCTGGAAACAGTTCTGGCGCTGAAGCGAAGACTCTGGAAACAGTTCTGGCGCTGAAGCGAAGACTCTGGAAACAGTTCTGGCGCTGAAGCGAAGACTCTGGAAACAGTTCTGGCGCTGACACGAAGACTCTGGAAAACAGTTCTGGGGCTGACACGAAGACTCTGGAAAACAGTTCTGGGGCTGACACGAAGACTCTGGAAACAGTTCTGGGGCTGACACGAAGACTCTGGAAAACAGTTCTGGGGCTGACACGAAGACTCAAGCAGAGAAACACCGGCAAGAGCACGGACACAAACTCAGGCAGGGGAAAAACCGGCAAGTGCACGGACAAAAACTCAGGCAGGGGAAAAAAAAAATGCAGGAGCTCTGGGGTTGCGGAGTCTCAGTTTAGACCAGGTCATTCTGTCACGGGGTGCTGGCCCAGGGGAAGGGAAAGACTCCAATGCAGTAACCCAGACTCCAAATAAAACGTGAAACAAAAATTTATTTAAGATGAACAGAGGAGCATACAAAAATCCAAAAACCAAAAACTCTCCCAGAACAGAACAGGCAAAAATCCAGAGATAATAAAAATACAAAAACACAACGAACTAGAAAACTTCACCAGAGGCAAAAGAAAACACAGACCAAACTTACGGGTGACGAAGACAAGGAAAATGACAATGGCCTGACAAATGACAATATGACAATGACCTGGTACTGAGGGGAAGGACAAACAGGTATAAATAGACACAGACAACAAGGGACAGGTGAAACATATTAGGGCGGAGCAGGTAATCACACAGGAGGGAAAGACACAAGGCAGGAAGTCAAGAATAGACACAGACAAGGGCAAGGCATATCAAAATAAAATCCATGAAATACAACACAAACTGGAAACAATAAAAAACAGACATGAATCCTGACAACTTCCTGAATAACATATCAAAGGCGGATGGCTCTAGAGCAAAGGGAAAAGATTTCAGCCTCCGTGACAGATTTTCTCAAAAAGGTCTCTAAATGGCATGAAGCATAGGGCCTTCTAAGTTTTTTTGAAGAGTGGGATGCAATCTGGTTCAGGGGTCCTAGAGTTATGCGCTCGGGATTCGACTTCAGGGGCCCCTAGAGAGTACCAATCAAAAATTTCAAGATCCCGAGACTTTCCGTCTCCGACCGAGTCATCCCACTTCACACTTATGCGCATAGTATATTTGCGGACGACCGTTGCTCTTTTGCCAATTAAGCCCCTTAACGATGTTGTAGCCTCTCCAAACTTTACCACACTCTTTCAAGCACTGTGACGAGAAAAAGGAGTCCACTCCCGAGTCGATTGGACCTTCCTGCGCCCGTCCGTGAACGCACTATACAAAATACATTGAAATAATGGGCTATTGGGAGTTTTCCACAGATGTCCCAGGGGGCCCAAATTTTGCACCCTGGCTCCTGGGGCCACCCAGAACGACATATCAAAGGCTGCTGGCTTTAGAGCAAAGGAAAAAAGTTTCAGCCTCCAAAAGACACAGCCTATAACGGGTTCTGACCATTGACCCCTGAACATTATTTGACCCCTTAACAAGGTTGTAGCCTCACCAAACTTTACCGCACACTTCCATGCACTGTGACGAAAAAGGAGTCCACTCCCGAGTCGATTGGACCTTCCTAAGCGCCGTCCGTGAACACACTATACAAAATAAATTGAAATAATGGTAAATTGGGAGTTTTCTACAGATGTCCCAGGAGCCCCAAATTTTGCACGCTGGCTCCAGGGCACTTCCTGAATAACATATCAAAGGCAGATGGCTCTAGAGCAAAGGGAAAAGATTTCAGCCTCCGTGACCGATTTTCTCAAAAAGGTCTCTAAATGGCATTGAAGCATAGGGCCTTCTAAGTTTTTTTTGAAGAGTGGGATGCAATGTGGTTCAGGGGGTCCTAGAGTTATGCACTTCGGGATTCGACTTCAGGGGCCCCTAGAGACCGATCAAAAATTTCAAGATCCCGAGACTTTCCGTCTTCGAACGGGAGTCATCCCACTTCACACCTATGCGCATAGTATCTTCGTGGACGACCGTTGCCCTTTTGCCAATTAAGCCCCTTACGTAGCCTCTCCAAACTTTACCACACTCTTCCATGCACTGTGGTGAGAAAAAGGAGTCCACTCCCGAGTCGATTGGACCTTCTTAAGCGCCGTCCGTGAACACACCACACAAAATACATTGAAATAATGGGCTGTTAGGAGTTTTCTACAAAGGTCCCAGGGGCCCCAAATTTTGCACGCTGGCTCCTGGGGCCACCCAGAACGACATATCAAAGGCTGCTGGCTTTAGAGCAAAGGGAAACCCCTGAACATTAGGGACCCCTGAACATTATTTGACCCCTTAACAATGTCGTAGCCTCACCAAACTTTACCACACTCTTCTACGCACTGTGGCAAGAAAAAGGAGTCCACTCGCGAGTCGATCGGACCTTTCCAAGCGCCGTCCATGAACACACTACACAAAATACATTGAAATAATGGGCAACTTGGATTTGTTCAGAAAGATCCGTTGTGGTCAAAAACCAAACTGGGAGCTCAGGGGGGGGCCTAGTATGCCATATCCACAGGGCAAGTCTCCCGGAGAAACTTTGGGCCAAATGTCAAAATTGGCCAGAGGGGGCGCTACCACGGGCATCCTCTTGTGGCACATAACCATCTGACCACTTCTGGGCCCATTCCGATAAATAGTGGGTTCGTGTACAAATAGTGGGTTCGTGGGATGTGGGCGGAGCTTAGGAGTGGTCAGCAGTGGTCAGCGGGGGTCTCCGACAAATTTCCTTAAAATAGTGTGTTCGTGGACAAATAGTGGGTTTGTGGGATGTGGGCGTGGCTTAGGAGTGGTCAGCTGTGGTCACCTGGTGAAGGAATGGCAAAGTGTCCACCGCCTTGCTAATTGAATAGGGGCTGAGGCCCGTTGAACTAAGCATGGAGTGGGACTGTCCATTATGCCACACTGTAGACGTGTCCAGTATTGCAAGCCTGGGTCCAAAAACTTTGGGGCCCCTCCTATCGGCCCCCGGCGGGGCAAGGGCCTCAGAAGAGTGTCGCCGGACCCTCGAAATATTTCGGGCATCCGGCGCGCAGCTCCCACGAAGCCTCTCGCTATGGGCCAAAAGGACACTTTTTGAAATTGTGGACTTTGTAGAGTCCATTAATTTTGGGCTACCCCTGGTTGCGACGCCATAATCCACACATTGATTGGGACACTGGGGCAATCTTGGGGCGGAGTCGCTCTTGTCATTCCGTTTAGGGTAGAATTCAGATGGACCCTTCCAAGGTGTCGGCAGTATTGGATTGGCCATCTCCGTGCAGTCGAAAGCAACTGCAACGCTTTTTGGGATTTGCCAACTTCTATAGACGTTTCATCCGTGGCTATAGTACCATGGCGGCTCCTCTAACAGCACTTACCTCATCTAAAGTTCCGTTCATCTGGTCCAGCGAAGCCGAGTCAGCATTCCGTGACTTGAAGCTTCGTTTTTCTTCAGCTCCAGTGCTTATCATCCCAAACTCTGATAGCCAGTTTGTCGTAGAGGTGGACACTTCTGACGTGGGAGTAGGCGCAGTTCTGTCCCAACGTTGCACTTCAGACCAGAAATTACACCCATGTGCCTATTTTTCTCTGCCTGTCTCCCGCTGAACAGAATTACGACACAGGTAATAGGGAGCCGCTGGCGTTAAGCTAGCCTTGGAGGAATGGCGGCACTGGCTGGAGGGAGCGGAACAACCGCTTTCTTGTGTGGACAGACCACAAGAATTTGCAATATATCCGGTCAGCCAAGCGCTTGACATCTCGTCAAGCTCGTTGGTCCTTGTTCTTTACTCGCTTTAATTTTGTTTTATCATTCCGACCAGGGTCCCGGAATCAGAAACCTGATGCCCTTTCTCGGCAATTCCAGAAGGAGGAGACATCTTCTGAGGTGACCTCCATCTTGCCTCCATCCCAGCAGGTTGCAGCCGTCACCTGGCCCATTGAAGAGCACATCAAGGCAGCCTTGAACACCATTACTGTCCCCAGTTCCTGTCCAGAGGTAAAACTATTTGTTCCTGTGGGTCTGCCGTCTGAGGTTATTCAGTGGGTTAACTCGTCTCGACTCGCTTGCCACCCCGGGATTCGGCGGACACTCTCTTTTCTCCAACAGCGGTTCTGGTGGCCTAAGAGGATGTTCGAGCGTTTGTCACGGCATGTCCTGTCTGCAGCCAGCAGAAGCCCTCTCATCATGCTCCATCTGGGCTTCTTCGGCCACTTCCGGTTCCCCTACGACCCTTAGTCTCATATGTCTCTGGATTTCGTTACCGGTCTCCCGGAATCAAATGGCAACACGGTGATCCTTTCCATCATTGACCGGTTCTCGAAGATGGCTCACCTCATAGCTCTGCCTAAGTTGCCCTCAGCAAAGGAGACTGCAGAACTGGTACTCCAGAATGTCTTCCGGATCCATGGACTACCAATGGACATTGTGTCGGACCGGGGACCCCAGTTTACCTCTACAGTTTGGCGGAGTTTTGCTCTCTTTTAGGGGCTACAGTCAGCTTGTCCTCTGATTTCACCTGCAGTCCAATGGACAGACGGAATGGTTGAACCAGGAGATGGAGTCGGCCTTGAGGTGTTTGGCTGGACAAACCCAATCCTCTTGGTCCTCTCAGCTGTTGTGGGTGGAGTACGCCCACAACTCCTTGTCAAGCTCAGCAACTGGAATATCTCCTTTCCAGTGCGTTTACGGGTTCCAGCCCCACTATTCCCGGCCCAAGAGAGGAGGCTAATGTTCCGTCTGTCCAAGCCCTCATCCGCCGTTGCAGAGGGACATGGAACAGGGCTCGTGCGGCTCTCCTACGAGCTTCCACCCAGTATTCGACAGCGGCAAATCGTCACCACAAGCCACCACGAGTCCCCAGTACAAGGTAGGGGATCGGGTCTGGCTCTCCACCAGAGACATTCCTCTCAGAGTGGAGTCTAAGAAATTGGCTCCACGATTCATTGGTCCCTTCACTATAGTGAAGATCATCAACCCGGTGGCGGTAAGATTGAAGCTTCCTCGGTCTATGCAGATTCACCCAACCTTTCATGTTTCCAGGATCAAGCCCCTTCAGGAGAGTCCTCTGGTTCCCGCCACCAGGACCCCGCCTCCGCCCAGCTCGTTGGAGGTGCTCCGGCATATTCGGTGCGACGGCTCCTTAGATCTAGACGCCGTGGTCGAGGCATTCAGTACCTGGTGGACTGGGAGGGGTATGGTCCAGAAGAACGTTCTTGGGCTCCTGCCCGCCACATTCTGGATCCACAGTTAATTAGGGACTTCCATGCTTCACACCCCGGACAGTCAGTTGGAACGTCCGGTGTCGTTCCTTGAGGGGGGGGTTCTGTCAGATCCTCTCCGTCTCTCTCAGGGATCCGCTCCACTTTCCTTCTCCTTCCTTCATCTCATCACTGCCACCTGTTCCAAGCACCTGCAATCTATTACCATCAGTGAGGTATATAATCCGCTCCTGTCCACCTCTTCCCTGCCAGATCGTTCAGCAGACTTTGTGTGAATGTTTCCAGCGTTGTTACAGCTCTTATTATAGCCCTCGCTCCAGGTCTCAGGTTTGGACTCCAGCTAGCAGCCCAGTTCCTCGGCTTGGTCTCCAGTCACCGGCTCGGCTCCAGGCTTCGACGCAGCTCTACGGCTCACTCCAACTCTCAGCCCAGCTTCCCGGCTTGGTCTCCAGTCAACGGCTCGGCACCAGGCTTCGGCTTAGCTCCACGGCTCAACTCCAACTCTCGGTCCAGCTCCTCGGCTTGGTTCCAATTCACGACTTCACTTCAGCCATCAGCGCAGTGCCTCAGCACGGACTACAGTCTCAGATCTCCTATCCAGCTTCCTGTCACTATCTGTACTTAAATAAAGAATCACTTACCTTCACTGTCTTGTGCGCATTTGAGTCCTCAGTCCCACATTACAGCCAATCAGTGTTAATCAAATTGCCTACTTGTTTCGTGGATTGGAAACAACACTGATAATTCAAATACAGACAGTTAAACCGGGTGGAATTTGTGACTTGATCCTGGGTCTGCTACATACTTTAAATTTAGGATTTTTGCACTGTAAATAGCTAGTTACTAATATACAGTTGTGCTCATAAGTTTACATACCCTGGCAGAATTTGTGATTGTTTGGCTATTTTTCAGAGAATATACATGATAACACAACTTTCTTTCACTCATAGTTAGTGGTTGGGTGAAACCATTTATTGTCAAACAATTGTGTTTACTCTATTTAAATCATAATGACAACAGAAACTACTCAAATGTCCCTGATCAAAAGTTTACCTACCTATGACCACAACTGTATCTAATGTAAGTCATTTCTGTTGTTTTATAGTATCCCGGCAGACATTATGGGCCACATACACTAATCAGATGTTATACACTTTATATGACCACTTTCTGAAGAATCATCGACATATATGAGTGGGTACTCATGGTATGATTAAATAGCCATGGGGGTCCACAAGACAAAAAAGCTTGGTAACCACTGGGTTAGATTACTGTAACGGCCTGCTCACTGGTCTCTCAAAACGAGGGTTAAGACAGCTGCAGCTTATTCAGAACGCTGCTGCTCGGGTTCTAACTAACACCAGGAAGTACAACCACATCACTCCAGTTTTAAAATCTCTGTACTGGCTTCCTGTTGCTCAGGGAATAGACTTTAAAACAGCACTGCTGGTTTACAAGTCTCTAAATGGTTTAGCACCAGAATATATTTCTGAAATGCTAGTTTCTTATTAACTTTCTCGGAGTCTAAAAACATCTGGGACACCTTCTGGACAGAGTTAGAACTAAACAGGGTGAAGCGGTGTTTAAGTTTCATGGAGCAAAAATCTGGTACAGCCTCCCAGATGAAGTAAAACAAGCCTCAACTTTAACAATGTTTAAGGGGAGGTTAAAAACCTTCCTCTTTAGCTCCTCTTCCTACATTCAGTAAAGACAACCTAAAGTGTTTTTAATCTGCACTCTTTGTCTTTAAATCTTTTTATTTTTCTTATGCTTCTTATTCAAAATTTTGTCTATGTATTTTAAATTTGACTTTTATTTCTGTAAAGCACTTTGAATGACCCAGTGTACGAATTGTGCTTTGTAAATAAACTGCCTTGCCTTACATTGTTGAAATATTTATCTGAAAATGTTAGCTAGGTAGTCTCTGAAGTGATTGGAGGCAAAGTGGATTGTCTAAATATTCAACATTTCAAGCATTTTTATTTAACCACTGCATTGTTGTTTATCCACAATTTTCATTGATTGACAGCACTGATTTGAGTTTTTTAGCCCTGCAAGAATAGGCCTGTGACCCAACTTTTAGGTGCTGACCCACCAGTTGAGATCCAAGGTTCGAGATAGTATTATCTGATACAAGCACCACGTCACATTAATTTTGAGCTGGCAAAGTCACCTTTGAATATCAGTCCAGATAATATTATTTTACAGGCAGATCTGAACCAGCTGTAGAAGAATGCATAAATGAAAGGGTTGCGCGTTGAACTGGACAGTGTGAGCCAGTTGAGTGCTTCAAACAGAGCGAGTGGTGGGGGGTCATTAGATAAATGCAGAAAGACAGCACAAAGAAAGAATGGGGTCATACATAAAAGGAAAACTCCCATCACTATGCCCAGAGTTTTAGTGGCCTTCCTCTCCATTTTACTGATAGCTCCAGATTTAGAAATCTGGATTATGTTTCTCTGTCTCTGAGCAACAAAGAAAATCTTAAGATAAATACAGAGCATGATGATTGCAGGTACGTAAAACGAAAAAACAGGTCCCATAACATTTGACAGTACCACATCAATGGAGCACATTTCTTCACAGTTTACTTGGCTGTATCCTCCTAAAAATACACCGATGCCAATCATAGCAGCAACACTCCAAGTCACCAAGATCATGATCCCAGCCACATGAACAGTTACTGTGATTTTATATGTGAGAGGATTACAGATGGCATAATAACGGTCAATAGAAATACAGCACAAGTTCAGAATAGAGGACGTACAGAGTATAGCGTCAATAAAGTCACGTATTATACAAAACACATCTTTCTGATAGAGACATGAGGTTACAGTATGTGCCATGCTGAAAGGAAAGACTACAATTCCAACGAGCAGGTCAGCCACAGCCAGAGAGAGGATAAGGTAATTTGTGGAATTGTGGAGCTGATTAAAATAAATAAAATAGATGATTACAAGAAGGTTTCCACAAACTGTTGTAAGTAAGTAAGTAATTTATTTATATAGCACCTTTCTCAGATAATTATCTCAAAGTTTTTTACAACAGTGTTTTTACATGAAGTTTCCACTCACCCCATTCACACACATCCACTCCTGGGACAGAGAGGGGGGCAGCCACACAACCGGCGCTCACAACCTTCTTCTACCACCACCAAACACACCTCTACAGTCACACACATTCATACACCAGTGCTATGGACACTGGAGGCAAGGTGGGTTAAGTGTCTTGCCCAAGGACACAACGACAGTATGAACTGTGGGGAGAGCGGGAATCGAAACTACTACCTTCCGGTTGAAGGACGGCCACTGAGCCACTGCCGCCCCAGTGGCTCAGTGGTAGATAACAGTCCAAAAGAAAGATATACCAGTACAAAGAGGACAGAAGGATTACTGGAAAAAATGTAAGTCATATTATCAAATTCATCGCATGGATGGATGTTAGTGTAAGTCCTGTTCAGACTCATATCTAGAAAATGATTTTCAGTGTCAAAAAGAATACACGACTCCGCTCATGTCCATTGACAGCCAGAAGTCTGTGTCTTCATGTTGGTATGTTTGCAACTTTGCCTTTATAGTTACGAGAATTTATTTTACAGATTAAATGAGCAGACGATGGAGACTGTATATGATTTGAAAATAATAGACAGGTTTAATCTTTGCAAAGAGAAACAAAACAGACACCCGGTAGCAATGGTACGCGGAAGGTTTTGCTTAAGGATGTAAACAATACATGAAGCTTTTATAGGTTTACATTATGCCCGCCTCTCAGCTCCAGGGTCGTGGATGGATGGGTATTGAGCTGACGTGTCAGTCATAGATGTGTGTCACCAAGTGTACAGGACAGAGTGTCCCTGGACAATGATTAGATGTAGTGCAAAGTGATGTCTTTGTATTGTTTGGATTAGCCTGGTGCAAATAGGAGATATATAGAAGATAAAGTAATATAATAATAGGATAATAATAGATATAATAATATATAATAGGAGATATAGCTGAAGACATTAAGTCATACTTGTATGTGAATAAGCATATGAACTGGAGCAGGAGTGAGAGCATAATATATAACATTAATGGATATGTACAATCCCCATAACATAACCCCCCTTTTTATGCCTAACATGGCATAAATCAAAATCCCACCTTTATGTGAATTGTACGGCCAGAAGCAAAAACCCAGCGGCAGCTGACCTAGCCTAAGTACATTTGAACCATTTGGTAAATGACCTATTGCCGGGAAAAAGACCTTCTGGCGCCCCTTCTGCCAAACAAGGCCTAAACTATAAAATATGGGTAACTGATTAAATGATAACCCAGAAGAAAAGATCACAACAATTCAGAACAGAAACATCACCAGGGATTACTATACTGATCGTTTAAACTCAACAATATGTGTATCAATCAAAAACATGTCATCACTCCAAAAGAATGAAAAAAAGGTGCGAGAGGTTAAGCTGGTTGTCCCATCGAACTCAAGATCTCCGGCCTGACCCTGCCTATCCAGTCATGACCCTATACCAAAAAGAAACATAAACAGGAGTGAGACATATGCACATTCTTAATGATTAAAATCAATTCTCTTAAGCATAATAACTTCAATGAACCATTAGGACTGTAGTATGATCCGTCCTGGAGCTGTTGTCCCGTTGGTGTTCATGCAAACGTAACGTCCCTCAGATATCAAAGTGTTCATCTGAGGTCAAAGCCTCGACCAGAGTCGTTGGGCAGGTGCATGTCCAGGAATGTTGACCCAGCAATGGTCACATCCATCAATCTCACCAACAAGCTCCGGATACATAGAAATCAACACAAACAAAAGTTATAAGACATGAAAGTGCCATACAAGTACATGTATCTCAATACAGATTTAAAATCCCAGTCACTTTTTTAAATATTTTGTAATAATTTTGTAACACCAGGTTAAACTCAATTTCTCTATTACAGAATACTCTGCCAATTCTTCTGCAGAGTGTGAAGCTCTTTCTTAAAAGCTTTAGTTGTGCTGTTAACTAGACCTGTGCTTACTTTCAGTGTTGGGAGTAACGCGTTACAAAAGTAATACATTACAATAATTTATTACTTTTTTCTGTAACGCAGTAGTGTAAGGCATTACTAATTAATTTTCAGTAATATTTTACTCGGTACATTTTAAACAAAGCTTGCGTTACAAAAAAAAAAAAAAAAAACTTTTGCGAGACCGCGAGATTTCATTAATCTCCCTCTTGTTGGTGTAACTTTGTTGTTATCGCGTGACATAATCCAGTGAAGGCGGGTTTTACAGGAGTGTCGCGAGGCATGATTTCTGCCCCTGCTGTGCTCGCGAGTCGCGCTTGCCAGTGGAAAAGCGGCTAATGAAGATGGCAGAAGACGACTGTACATTCACGAGGTGGACGTATGCTCATTACTTCAAATTTGTCAGCAATAAGGACAAAAAAAACTTAATAGTCAAATGCAACCTTTGTGTAAAACCCAAAGAACTGTCGATGTCGCGAAACAGCACTAGCAATTTAAAAAAACATCTCAAACTTTCAGAGAAGAGAAAAAAAACAGAGGACAAGAGTGATAAGCCAAAGCAGCAGAAATTACATTTCTGTCGGCCTGCCATTATGCCACTTGAACCTCGTGAAGTCAGAAAACTTCTGGCAGAGTATATCGTCGAAGAGATGTTACTATTGAGTACGGTGGAATCGCCTGCTTTCAAGAAGCTAGTTAGCAAGATCCCTGTGACCAACAATGACAAGGTAAGCTAACGTTTCCATGACTACTAGCTAGAATTTTATAATCTAACTTTAGTTCATATAGAGTCTAGGTCACTGGGTCAAAATGTATACTCAAAATATTATAGCCATCAACAAACCTAAACTGAAGAAAAAAAAGGATTTAGCTACATTAAAAAGAAAAGTAAGTCACCTAAATGTTTATTTTAAATTTAGCTAAAATAAATGTATTGCAACCACTTAATGCAAAAAAGCACATTTTATGTCATTGATTTTTTTCAATGTATATAGGCCTACAGCTTAGTTGGGGACATTAAATTATCAACTATATTATTGATCTGCCTTATGCCTACTGTAACGAACAGACTGTTCGTTACAGAAATGTAATGGGGAATAGCGCACTGGTCACTTTGGAAATGCACTTTGCAATCGTCTAGCACACAGCACTTTAAACAAATGCAAATTTGCACATGAAAAAAAGGACATTGCACACGATTGTTTTTAAATAATTTATTGATTGTTTTATAGTTTCACCTGTGGCACGGACGGAGCGCGTTGTATGATGGCGGCCGGTCTGGGAGGAGAACAAACAGTTAGAAGCAAAATGTGCAATAGATGTGTATAATTGTGTGTTTGCTGTTAAGTGTTGGGTGTAGTGGGGTGTAGTGTGTTTTACTCACCGCTCTGTTCCTTGTCTCCAGGTGTCTGGCCAAAAGAGTCCCCGGGGGAACAACCAACATTAAAAAGGTTCCGGGCCAGACCAAGGCAGGAGAACGGAGAGGGGAGAAGTGAAACAGTGTTTTATGGTTTATGGGTTTTAAATAATTATAGGCGTTTGGTTTTAGAGTTTGTGAATTGGTTTGGGGTTGTAAATATGGATTATTGTTTAGTATTGCTTTGGGAGGTTATTAACAGGGTTTTAAGAAAAGCTAAGGTTAAGGAACTTACCTGTGGGGTTGGGTTTGGGTTTAGCCAGTTAGTTGAAACATATTTAAGGCGCCTCAAAGTATCAGTATGGGTTGACTGCTGGAGAGAACTGAGCTCATCCTTCCTCCATTGCACCTTTGCACTTAGCACTTTTGGAATTATTTATTGAAAAAGAAAGAGAAATAAAAAGAAAAAACAGTGGTCTATGGCAACTCTGTGCTTCCAGTGTCTCATTGCTCGTCGTACCTCTCTGACATCCAGCCGCTAACCAGGTCCCGGCGTAACATTTGGTGCCAGAAGTGCTGCCACGCCACAGTGAGTACACGAGAAACATGATGACCAGGACAGGAAGAAAGTCACCTGATGAACCAGATGATGGAGTTGCGCCAACTGACCACCAGGAGCCAAGGCAAGTGATGGGCCAAGAGATAAAATGGAGGAACTGGCAGGCTTGGTGAAGTCACTTATTGAGACCCAGGCCACTAGAGACAAAAAATTAGAGAAAGACAGGTCTCTACAGGAGCAGCGCTGGAAATCTATGCAGCAACAGTTCCAGCACATCCAGCAGCAGGTAATGACGATACATTCCGAGCAACAAGAACAAAGACCAGCACAACCACCAGGTGACAATGATGGCGACGGGGAGGAATCTGAAGAGACGGGCCCAGTGCACAGATACAGGCCGCAGACGGAACCCAAGCTTTTTCCACTAGCCTCGGACGATGACATAGAACACTTCCTGACTACCTTTGAGAGAATGGCTCAAGTCTGTCGGTGGCCATATGAGGAATGGGCAGTCCGCTTAGTACCTCTGCTGACCGGAAAAGGACGCAGTGCATTCGTGTTGATGGATATCAGAGATTCAGAAGACTTTGAGAAGGTGAAGGAAGCCATCTTAGCCAAGTATGAAATAACGGCTGAAACTTACCGCCGCTTCAGGGCCCTCAGAATTCAGCCGGACGAGACACCACGGAACTCTATGTTCGCCTTAAAGACTTGTTTGTACGGTGGGTGCAGCCTGAAAAATCAACAATAAAAGACATCTGTGAGAAACTCATCTTGGAGCAGTTTCTCCGAATGGTCAGCCCGAACTGGAGGTCTGGATCAAGGAGCACGATGCCACCACAGCGAAGGATGCAGCCCGCCTGGCAGAGGTCTTTACATCAGCTCGGAAGGGGACCAGAGCCTCCAGCTTCAACCAGGAACCTCACTACACCCGGACGAGCAAGTCTTTTGTGGCTAAACAAGATTATGGTCCAATCCAGACTAATATGAACAGCAGTAGACCAGCAACAGCCCACCATTCACGCCCAGCTAAAAGACCCTCCTCTAGACCACAAATGCAAGATGTGAGATGCTACAACTGTAACAATTTGGGACATACACAGTACTTTTGTCCAGCATTAAAGTCAAACCACTCGTTACTGTGTTCAGTGCCTAGGCCGGGTTCAGGACAGACTGTGGCGAAGAGGACTCATAACACCAGTACTAGTGAATGGTCAACGAACTGAAGCATTGTTGGACTCTGGGTGTTTTCAGTCTGTAGTGCAATCCAGTTTGGTGCCAAGAGAGAGGTGGTCTAGAGACAAAACGCCATTAAAATGCATACATGGAGATGAACATAGTTATCCAACAGCTGAAGTACACCTGACAGTGGGAGATCAGACGTACTTGATGACCGTGGCGGTAGCGGAAAACTTACCGATGGCAGTCATTCTGGGAAATGATGTGCCTACTCTCCTGGATTTGATAGCACAGACGGAGAGAAATGGGAGAGAAGAACAAGGAGCGGACGGTCTTGTGGAACCTGGGAATGCGTCAGAGGAAGTTATTAAACCTTGTAATGTCCTAACTAGAGCCCAAAGAGCAAGGAGCATGTTGGAGGAGCTGCCGTTCTGTGATGAAGAGTTGGAGGTTCAGCAAGGAAGAAATAAAAGTCAAAATCCCAAAGAAGGAGGGAGAAATTTGCAGGCTCTCAGAAAGGGGAAGAAGAGCTACCGAAACCCCTCAGTCTAGTGGAGTTTGACATCCCCCCAGACATAGGAGCGTTACAAAAGGAAGACCCCACCTTAAAACCTTGGTTCGAGAAGGTGATGGAGCAAGACGGTGTTAAAAAGGTCAGCTGTCTGGAGGAAACCAGGTATGTGGTGAAAAATGGCATTTTGTACCAGGTAAAAGACAAAATGGATGCGTTAGCCCTACCACAGAAGTTTAGAAACAAAGTGATGGAGCTAGGTCACTCCATTCCATGGGCAGGTCACATGGCCTTTCAGAAAACACTGCGAAGAATTGGCAGTCGGTTTGTGTGGCCAGGCATATATGTGCAAGTCTCAAAATTTTGTAGTTCCTGTGAAAAATGTCAGCTAACCGCATGCAAAGGAGTGGCACAGGCACAGTTGCAACCGCTACCAATAATTGGAACCCCATTTGAGAGAATTGGCATGGATATTGTTGGGCCTTTGGAAAGGAGCTCAGCAGGGAATCGGTATATTCTAGTTATTTGTGACTATGCTACCCGGTACCCAGAAGCTTTCCCCCTGCGCTCAATTAAAGCAAAACAGGTGGCTAATTGCTTACTACAGCTCTTTTCACGGGTAGGGGTGGCAAAAGAAATATTAACAGATTGTGGCACTAACTTCATGTCTAAAATGTTGAGACAGGTCTACCAGCTGTTGGGGGTAAAAGGAATTAGGACAACGCCATATCACCCTCAAACGGACGGGCTGGTGGAGAGATATATTAGGACCTTGAAGAGCATGCTGCGAAAGTTTGTCTCCACCACAGGTACTGATTGGGACCAGTGGCTTCCATATCTCCTCTTCGCATATAGAGAGGTTCCGCAGGCATCAACAGGCTTTTCACCATTTGAATTGCTGTATGGACGTCAGGTGAGAGGACCCCTGGACCTGCTAAAGGACTACTGGGAGAGTACAGAAACGGAAGGTGATAACATCGCAGCATATGTAATAAGAATGAGGGAGAGACTGGAAACCATGACGGCGTTGGCACAGGAGAACATGAAGGCAGCTCAGCAGTACCAGAGAAGCTGGTATGACCAGAAGGCAAAGGACAGAGTTTTTGCCCCAGGCCAGAAGGTACTTTTGCTGTTACCGAGCAGTGACAACAAATTGCTAGCAAAATGGCACGGGCCATACGAGGTGAAAACAAACAAGCAAAGACATATATGAACTGCACATGCCTGAAAGAAAGAAAAAGTACCAGGTATTTCATATAAATCTGCTAAAAGAGTTTCATGTCCGCCAGGAGCCGTCACAGCAACTATTGGTTAGAGCTGTTGAGGATGAAGAAGTGGTGGAGAAAATTTTTCCAACCAGTCGAGTATTGATATCTCACATCTCTCTCCCTCTCAACAGGAAGCGGTTAGACCTCTCCTTGATCTTGATCTGTTTCAGGAGACCCCAGGCTTCACATCGCTGGTGCAGCACAGGATCCACCTGAAGGAAGATGCTCCTGTCCGGCAAAGGAGCTACCGAATTCCGGAGTGCCTGGTACCAGTTCTGAAAAAAGAGATTCAGCTAATGCTAGAACTGGGCATTATTGAGGTGTCCAGCAGTGAATGGTGTAGCCCAGTGGTCTTGGTACCCAAGAAGGATGGTTCTTTGCGCTTTTGTATTGATTTTAGATATCTGAATGCCATCTCGAACTTTGACCCCTATCCAATGCCTCGAATAGATGACTTGTTGGAGAGAGTGGGAGGAGCAGCCTATATTACCACCCTGGACCTCAGTAAAGGCTACTGGCAGTTGGCTCTGGCTCCAGAGGCGAGGGAGCTGACAGCATTCAAGACTCCGTTTGGTATGTACCAGTTTAAAGTAATGCCATTTGGCCTGCAGGGGGCACCAGCCACCTTTCAAAGGCTGATGGACCATATACTGAGGGATGTCTCAGACTTTGCTGCAGCCTACTTGGATGATGTGGTGGTCTTCAGTCGATCCTGGGAACAACACCTTCATCACCTCCAGGAAGTCTTGGGAAGAATAAAGACAGCTGGTCTGACGATCAACCCCAGAAAGTGTGTTGTAGCCCAACGGGAAGTGGCGTACCTTGGGTTTACCATTGGCTTTGGGAGGATAAAGCCCCAAGTGGAAAAGATGGAGGCTATCCGCTCCTTCCCTGTCCCTACTACGAAGAGGAAGGTTAGGGGGTTCATTGGCATGGTGGGGTGGTACAGGAAGTTTGTGCCCCAGTTTGCAGACAGAAGCAGAGTGCTGAATGATCTCACAAAAACGCAGCACCCAAAAAGTGCGTTGGACTGAAGAGTGTGAGAAGGCCTTTGAGGACCTAAAAGGAGCAATCTGCACACAACCAGTTCTCCACAGCCCTGATTTTAATAAACCCTTCATCTTACAGACTGATGCTTCTGAGGTAGGACTAGGAGCAGTACTTCTACAGGAGAAGGATGGGGATCAGCGACCGGTAGTGTTCCTGAGTCGGAGGCTGCTGGACCGTGAGACCAGGTACTCTACAGTGGAGAGGGAGTGTTTGGCAGTCAAGTGGGCCATCGATTCTCTGAGGTACTACCTGCTGGGACGCTACTTTCTACTCGAGACCGATCATCGTGCCCTCCAGTGGTTACATCGAATGAGGGATGCCAACACCCGCATTGCTGGATGGTACTTAGCCCTGCAGCCATATGACTTTACAGTCCGTTACATGCCCGGGAAGTCTAATGTGGTGGCAGATTGTCTATCCCGGTTGGCTGAGGAATGAGAGGCTTCGCCTCAAAGAGAAGGGGGGGGAAATGTAACGAACAGACTGTTCGTTACAGAAATGTAATGGGGAATAGCGCACTGGTCACTTTGGAAATGCACTTTGCACTCGTCTAGCACACAGCACTTTAAACAAATGCAAATTTGCACATGAAAAAAGGACATTGCACACGATTGTTTTTAAATAATTTATTGATTGTTTTATAGTTTCACCTGTGGCTCGGACGGAGCGTTGTATGATGGCGGCCGGTCTGGGAGGAGAACAAACAGTTAGAAGCAAAATGTGCAATAGATGTGTATAATTGTGTGTTTGGTGTTAAGTGTTGGGTGTAGTGGGGTGTAGTGTGTTTTTAAAAGTGGTTTGGTGCCGTGTGTTGGTTTTACTCACGCTCTGTTCCTTGTCTCCAGGTGTCTGGCCAAAAGAGTCCCGGGGAACAACCAACATTAAAAAGGTTCCGGCCAGACCAAGGCAGGAGAACGGAGAGGGGGGAAGTGAAACAGTGTTTTATGGTTTATGGGTTTTAAATAATTATAGGTGTTTGGTTTTAGAGTTTGTGAATTGGTTTGGGGTTGTAAATATGGATTATTGTTTAGTATTGCTTTGGGAGGTTATTAACAGGGTTTTAAGAAAAGCTAAGGTTAAGGAACTTACCTGTGGGGTTGGGTTTGGGTTTAGCCAGTTAGTTGAAACATATTTAAGGCGCCTCAAAGTATCAGTATGGGTTGACTGCTGGAGAGAACTGAGCTCATCCTTCCTCCATTGCACCTTTGCACTTAGCACTTTTGGAATTATTTATTGAAAAAGAAAGAGAAATAAAAAGAAAAAAACAGTGGTCTATGGCAACTCGGTGCTTCCAGTGTCTCATTGCTCGTCGTACCTCTCTGACATCCAGCCGCTAACCAGGTCCCGGCGTAACACCTACGTAATGTGGACGATGAGGCAATATTCTTCTAGAAACAAACTTTGTTGTATTATTTTTATTTTATCACTGTGAAGGAGCTTTGATGCACTCTGTATTGTAAAAAGTGCTATATAAATTAAGGTGACTGGACTTGACTACAGCACAGCAGCATAATGTGAATGTATAGGCTACTCTTGTTTTCGATAGGAATAGGAAGTAATTTTGCAAATGTGTGATTTAACATGAACTGGAACTTTAATATATGTGCATTTTACTTATTTTTCAGCATGTACTGCCATGCAGAACAACATTCACCAAAGAATTGGATAGGTCCTATACTGCCATTGAAAAGAGCTAAAGAAAACAATTGATGAGCAGCAGTACGTGTCAACAACTGCAAAGTTTTCAAAGTTTTCAAAGTTTTCTTTATTGTCCCTCTTGGGGAAATTAATTTTGCAGCATCATGCTCCTTAAAAAACATACAACATAGAATTACACTTCAACAACTCAAGAGCAGGATCAACAATGGAAATCACTAAAAACCAAGATAAAAATGTGCAAAATGGAATTAAAACATGAATAAATACATTGTGCAAACAAGCAATTATTGTTGTGCAAAATGATTACAAAGTGCTAGGTGCCATTTAAGTGCCTCACAGCTGTCGGTAAAAACGACATATTTAATCTTTTAGTCCTACAGCCCAGAGCTCTGTAGCGCCGGCTGGAGGGCAGCAGCTCAAACTCCCCTCTGAGGGGATGGTCTTGGGACTGCGCTATAGCACCAGCCTTCCTCTGCACCTGTCGGCTGTAAATGTCCTTCAGCTGAGCCTGACTCCTCCCCGAAATCTTACTGGCCACTTTAACCAGACTACCCAGTCTGTTTTTGTTGGTCAGTGAGAGGCTTCCAAACCAGGCAGCAATACAGAAGGATAAAACCGATTCAATAAATGCACAATAAAACAATGTCATCATTTCAGTGGATACGTTAAAACTGTTCATCTTTCTCAGGAAGTACAATCGTTGTTGGACTTTTTTAGAAACAGCATCCACCCAAGGCTCAAAACACAGTTTATTGTCCAGAATGACTCCGAGATATTTGTAGCTGTCGACCAGTTCAATGTCCGTGTTCTTGATGACAGTGGCTCTGGGGCAAGGTGGTGATTTGCGGAAGTCTATTTTAATTTCCTTTGTTTTTAACACATTCATATGTAAAAATGAATGGTCACACCACTGAACAAAGTCATTTAGGACTGGCCCATGGTCCTGTTCATCCCCTCTGAGCAGGCTGATGATTACAGAGTCATCTGCAAACTTTAAAATGTGTCTATCCTTGTACACACTGCGACACTGGCTTGTGTACAGAATGTACAGAAGAGGGGAGAGACAACAGCCCTGGGGTGAACCAGTAGAGGAATAGAGCACATCAGATAAAATACCATTCACTCTAACACACTGAGGTCTGTCTAATAAAAAGTCCAATATCCAACCAACCAAGTTAAAATCAAGGTTAAAATCAGCCATACGTCTCTCTGCCAGCAGGAATGGCTGAATGGTGTTAAAAGCAGAAGTAAAATCAACAAATAAAAGTCTGGCATGTGTCTTGGCTCCATCCAGATGTTTAAGAATAAAGTGCAACAGTGTGATGACAGCATCCTCCACTCCTCTCTCGGACCTGTAAGCAAACTGCAATGGGTCTAGCTGTTCCCTGACCTGCAGTAGCACCATGTCTTTAATGATTTTTTCAAAAGTTTTCATAACCAAGGAGGTCAGAGCAACTGGTCTAAAATCATTCAAGGCTTTAGGAGTGTTGCACTTCGCCAAGGGCCCAATGACTGAGTGCTTCCAAATTTTGGGGACCTTCTGTTGTAGTAAAGACAGATAAAAAATATGTTGGAAGATGCCACAAAGTTGGTAAGCACACATATGGACTGCCTACAACAGGAGTTTTCTAAGGGTGACGGTCCATTGGATTGATTCAGAGATGCTGCAACGGAAGAAGGCTGCAATTGCTTGTCGTAGGTTTAGAGGTAGACACACTTATGATGCTATTGCATCTGAACTTGAGGATATTTTTTTTCCAGTATGGATTAACCACTGAAAAAGTGACTGCATGTGTGACAGACAATGGCAGCAACTTTGTTAAAGCTTTTAAGGAACAACAAGTCGAAACTGAGGAGATGGAGGAAGATGATGATGGAAAAATGGCCTTCACTGACCTACACAGTGTTCTCACTGGAGGAGATAATGAGGATGCACAGCAAGGGCTGTGTGTGCTGCACATCACAGATGTGCAGCTCACATGCTCAATCTCATTGCCAACAATGAGATTCATAAATGGTTTACCGCAGTTCTACTGCTAAGTGTTCAGCACTATGGACCAAAGCTAGCCGGTCTCCAGTTGAATCTGAATAACTACAAGAGAGCAATGTAAGTTGTTTTGGATAAAAGCGTCAGTGAAAGGAAGTTGATTGTGCCCTCAGTAACTGACATCTGTGCTAGGATTTGAATTGGGAAATTACTCCCAATGGAATTCTTTAGGAACTGGTGTCTCAAATACTCAAGATAAGGAATGCTCTGGCCCACAGCACCTTTGATGTAGAGTAACTCGTTGAGTGAATGGATAGGTTGGTCTAAGAATTGCTCATTGTAAAATGACACTGGGATTGTGGTTACCTGTGATCCGGTATCCAGGAGGCAGGGACAGATTTGACCGTGACTTCAGCTGTACATCTGGACAGGCTTCTTTCTTGCAGGACAAGGTTGGTCTGGCACAATTCCTCAAAAGGAACTGTCTAGTTTAAATGTTCCTACTTGTTCAGTTGCTGCCATTTTTGTTTCTGACTGTTGACCTGCTTCCTTTTGGCACTCACTAAGGCAGGATTCATTTACACATTGTGGCTTAATATGACCGTCTTCCAGTGGAAACAAAAAACAGACTTGGGCAAAGCAGATTTAACCATTTTTGTTTTTTGTTTCTTAAACGTCTTCATGGCACAGTTTGGTGCCAACAACTTGCTGCTCTGGCTTGCATTTAATTAGGCCAGCTGCTTTTAAATGGCATACAATTATTGAGACAGCTGCCTTGTGAGTGTTGTTACGTTAAGGCAGTACACAATTTGGTTTCTTCTAGGTATACCATCTGTGCATGACTTGAGACTTTTTGATTTAATGCACCCAGGTGCTGCTTCTTTCAGAATGTCTTTGCAGCATCTTGAACCTCTTCTGCACATAGTTCTGCAAAAGCAGGTGGGTTATATTTCTTTAGTTTTAGTTGTTTCTCCTAAATTGGTATCCCAACATCCCCAACAGAATTGTGTCAAAAGGCCCTTATCCACATCCTTCACAAGAACACCTCCTATTTTCACAATAGCAACTGGAAGATGTTGTATGTCAGTCACTTTTCTCCAGCATCTTGGTAAGTACACGTCACTGAGCCATGTGGATGGTGGATTGCCTCTCTCTCCCTGTGTATTCTCCTACACACAAGCAACAGTGGGCCTCAATGGTAAGGGATTTGATACAAGCTTTTAATTGCTGTGGTTCCGCAGTGACTGGAGCAGTAGATTACTGATCTGCATCATCATTTCCTGAAGAATTTCACCGTATTGTTTCCTGGACAATTTAGCTACATTTTTAAGGTCTGACAGATAGGTGTGAGTCTTTGAACCACCAACCTTAATGTTTGAAGGACTGAATTTTAGGAGCTAAGCTTTGATTTAGTCTTGATTTTTTAACTCCACTCACCTTGTTTTTTTCCCCTGAAAGCCTCTAAAGTTTATCTATTGTTCCCCATAGTCTGAAATCTAGAAATAATAACTGTAATAATTAGACCACAAACTAAATTTAAACATTATTTTTTCAGCTATTAAATACATTGCTAACAATTCCTAATTGTTTGGCCCAGCTGCTTAGCCACAGACCTGTCAGTTGCTTCTGAAGATGAGTGAATTATGTTGCAATTATCACAATACTTGACCTATAAAAATAAATCGTATTGTTTATTGATATTTGTTTGCCATAATGATGACAAAATGTCTTCAAACCACATCAAAGTCAGATTGCGAACAGTCCCTGGCCCTCCCCTTCACCACAAGCACAATACACAGCTGGGACACTGTAGCACTAGCTAGGCCTGTTAAACTAAAATGAAACAGAGCAACTTACTAAAGTAAGGAGCTCAGCTCTGTTAACGTTAATTCAGCTATTTTTCCATCACCAGCAGCGCTCCATCAAACGTGTACTTCTCCTCCACGCCAGTGTACAGGTACAAACAGCCATATATTAGGCTAATTAATAGGGGTAAATGTGCAATAATAAATAAACAAAACATAATTTACTATAGTATTCATTCATTGTTTCAGACTCACCTAAGTCTAGGGCCAGCACTGAGGAGGACTTAACACATCCATCCGACTTTTCCAACATTAATGACCCTGCAACCCAGCCCAAACTCAGTACATTTCCAGTCATCACTCTAGCAGGCAACGGAAGATGTTTTAATGTCCGGTGCATGAAAAGTTCCCATGGCTAGAGTACAGTACTTCGAGAGATGCTATGTTTTGTAAGCCGTGTCGCCATTTCCCTGAAGCGGCCACTGAGAGCCGATTTACAAAAGCTGGCTTTAGAGACTGGAAGCATCTCTCCCAGGGTTGTGTTAAACACGAAGCTAGCAGGGCACATGCTCCAGCGCTTGGCAGGTGTGAAGGATACAGACAAAGCCATAAACCAGGATGGGAAAATGTAATTAACTAGCTACACAAAGATGCTGTCACTTCGTTTGTGGAAAGGAATAGAGAACACATTAAAGTGGCGGCAGTGGCTCAGTGGTAGAGCGGTCGTCCTTCAACTGGAAGGTGGTGGGTTTGATTCCCGCTCTCCCACAAAATACTGTCGTTGTGTCCTTGGGCAAGACACTTAACCCACCTTGCCTTGTATGAATGTGTAAGAATGTGCAGTGAATGTATGTGTTGGTCGAAGAGTCCGTAGGTGCAGAATGACTGCCACGTCTCTGTCAGTCTGCCCCAGGGCATCTGTGGCTACAGTTGTAGCTTACCATCACCAGTGTGACTGTGTATGAATGAATAATGGACGACATGTAAAGCGCTTTGGGTCCCTTGGGAGAAAGGCGCTATATAAATCCAAACCATTATTATGTAATAGACCTTTTTTATTCTGTGCAAAACAAGACATTCCTGAAAATGAAAACGAAGCACTGAACAAAGGCAACTTCTTAGTATTATTGCAAATGCTCTCCAGCTATGACCCAGAAATAAAAGGCGAATGGACGAAGTGCATAGAAACGAAAATCCCTAGCCCTGGTATCCAAAATGAAATACTGGAAATCGCAGCATCATTAATTATCAGCAAAATAAAGGCAGATGACGAGACTGACACATACTATGCAATTTTGGCAGACAAATGTAAAGACTTGTCAAAAAAAGAACTTGTGGCAGTATATATTCGATACATACATAAAGGCCTGATAAAGGAAAAAGCTGTGGGGTTTGTAGAGACGCAAGTGTTGTATCAGCAAAGATCCTGGAAGTATTGGAGCAGTTGCAGCTGGATCCAGCTTTGTGCATTGGATTTGGGTTTGATGGGCATCAGTTATTCCTGGCAATAAAGGTGGGGTACATGTGATTTTAAATAGAACATTTCCACATGCAGTATATGTGCATTGTGATTGCCACCGCCTTAACCTCGTCCTGTGCACAGCATCAAAGGTGTCTGTCGCGCTGACCTGGTGGAGGTGTGGCTGGCTTCCGTGTGTATTTCTGTGTTGTGGGTCAGCGTGTCGGGTTTTTTTCTCCTACGCACCGCCTTCCCTGTGCGTGCTCCGTATGCTTCTAATTATTGTGCAATAATTTACAGTTTACATTTGTGTGACCTAATTTTGCACTTGAATTTTATTTTTAATTTATATTTTTTTTATCTGTTTTTATTTCTATGTATATCATATGACAGGCTGCAATCTACTGAGTTCAAATAAATACCAAATGTTCTAAAATACGGTATATAGTGTTTTTATTCTTCAATCAGTTTATTTAAACATCTTTGATATTTTACATTTATTCATTTAGCCGACGCTTTTATCCAAAACGACTTACATTGCTCTACAGTAATTACCAGTGTTACAGCCACTGGAGGCAAGGTGGGTTAAGTGTCTTGCCCAAGGACATAACGACAGTATGAACTGTGGGGAAAGTGAGAGTCGAACCCCTGACCTTCCGGTTAAAGGACGACTGCTCTACCCACTGAGCTAATGCTGTTACAAGTAAATTGTAACTGTGACTAATTGCTTTTTTTGAAGTAAGATGACCAACACTGCCTGCGACTAACTGTCCACTGTCTAGGGTGTACACTGCCTCAGGCCCAAAGCTGCTGGGGTAGGCTCCAGTCACCCGTGACCCCTAACGGGACAAAGCGGAAGAAAATGAATGAATAAATGAATGTTTTACAATGTAATAACAGTCTATTATAATCTCTGATAATCTTATACTAGCTGTTAAAATACACCAGTCTACAGAAAATTACACTTATTCTGTTAAAAATGTTCTGATTGAGGATTCCAAAACCCCACAATACATTATCATATAGCTTTGTGTGCCAACAACTGTCTTTATATACAGTATATGTCTTGGTCCTAGAGACATAAAGTTTAGCAAACACTGAGTGAGCAAACTTAGGCTTTTCTGACTTCTATTCTCCCAGATATTTGATTTAACATTATATGTAAGTAATATGAATAAATCCAAATTTATTTATAGTACAATTAACCTTTCAGGCATCTTTCTTTCAAACATTGCATGCTTACATTGTTTATCCACCAGGGTTAAAATGTAATTAATCTTGATTAATCAGAAATTATATATAACTTGATTCAACTTTATTATTGATTGACAGCACTGATTTGAACTAAAAAAGTTTTTAAACCACCCACTAAAAATCTGCCTGCAACCCACATTTAGGTCCTCACCCACTGTACTAATAGATACTGTCGTAGCAACATTATCTGAAATTGACCCCTCAGCCTTCAGATGCACCATTGTATGGAATAATTCACAAATGCACAACCATCTCCATGCCATAGAGTCCTTTATTGTTCATAATCCCAACAACAAAACGACCGGATAGACTATCCCAAATTCTACTAATGATTGTCTCTTCAAACTAGACTTATATACTTATATACTTATACTTATAGCATACTTATAGACTTTATACCTCTTCACTGGGCCAAGGACCCCTCCTTTCTAATGGCCCCCACCTTTCTCTTGTAACCTCTGCCCCAGTTACTTTCTGACCTCCTCTGGTGCCAGGCACATGCCTCTTATCTGTAACTTAGATCTTCCCTGTGTGTGTTCATTAAACTTATCATGTAAAAACCATACACTCTGACATTATGTTTTCTCTTTTCTGTTAATATGTTTCTAGATCTATTATATATAACATCCTACTTTATTATAAACCATGCATAAGTATATACTATAAACCAATAACATAAACTCATCACTCACTCATCAACTCGCATAAATGAATAACTAAATAAGTATACAAAAAAATAAAACACATAATATCAAAAATATTAATAATAATATAATAATACAACTCCACCATTTGAGATTCTGGGTTTGAGATAATATTATCTGAAACAAGCACCACGTCACATTAATTTTGTGTTGGAAAAGTCACCTTTGAATATCTGTCCAGATAATATTATTTTACAGGCAGATCTGAACCAGCTGTAGAAGAAGGCATAAATGAAAGGGTTGAGCGTTGAATTGGACAGTGCGAGCCAGTTGAGGGCTTCAAACAGAGCGAGTGGTGGGGGGTCATTAGATAAAGGCAGAAAGACAGCACAAAGAAAGAATGGGGTCATACATAAAAGAAAAACTCCCATCACTATGGCCAGTGTTTTAGTGGCCTTCCTCTCCATTTTACTGACAACTCCTGATTTAGAAATCTGGATTATGTTTCTCTGTCTCTGAGCAACAAAGAAAATCTTAAGATAAATACAGAGCATGATGATTGCAGGTACGTAAACGAAAAACAGGTCCCATAACATTTGACAGTACCACATCAATGGAGCACATTTCTTCACAGTTTACTTGGCTGTATCCTCCTAAAAATACACCGATGCCAATCATAGCAGCAACACTCCAAGTCACCAAGATCATGATCCCAGCCACATGAACAGTTACTGTGATTTTATATGTGAGAGGATTACAGATGGCATAATAACGGTCAATAGAAATACAGCACAAGTTCAGAATAGAGGACGTACAGAGTATAGCATCAAAACAGTCACGTATTATACAAAAGACAGCTTTCTGATAGAGACATGAGGTTACAGTATGTGCCATGCTGAAAGGAAAGACTACAATTCCAACGAGCAGGTCAGCCACAGCCAGAGAGAGGATAAGGTAATTTGTGGAACTGTGGAGCTGATTAAAATAAATAATAGAGATGATTACAAGAAGGTTTCCACAAACTGTTGCAGCTGATAACAGTCCAAGAGAAAGATATACCAGTACACAGAGTACAGAAGGATTACTGGAAAAATGTAAGTCATATTATCAAATTCAAAGCATGGATGGATGTTAGTGTAAGTCCTGTTCAGACTCATATCTAGAAAATGCTTTTCAGTGTCAAAAAGAATACACGACTCCGCTCATGTCCATTGACAGCCAGAAGTCTGTGTCTTCATGTTGGTATGCTTGCAACTTTGCCTCTACACAGAACATATCAACCCCTGTGTCTGTTCCAAGGCTGACGAAACTAGTGTGATCCAATCAGATTGTTCTCGGTAATTAGACGGTCATTGTGGGTGTTCTCTTATATATATTTAGAAATATCTTGTTTCTGTTACATTTTGTTAATTAAATAAAATATATTATTAAGTACATTTTAATATTACCTTTACAACTTTCTTGTCAGCAAACACCCACTCACATTGTCACTACTTCAGGTTAAAAAATGTGCAGTTTTGGCTTTCACAAGATGTAGTTTAATGTAAGCTTAGAGCTTTAATTGAAGCATTATTAAAATAGATAAAATAAAATTTTTACCTTATCAGGCTTTTTTTTCTTTCATATATATATGAAATATGCGCTTTCCCACCTAATAGGCACTAAAGCACTTTACCAGTGTTACAGCTGACACCACTGGAGGCAAGGTTGGTTAAGTGTCTTGCCCAAGGACACAACAGTATGTGGGGGAGAGCGGGATATCATGATGTTATGGGATGTTTCAAGTGGGGATCAAACCAACTACCTGGCGGTCGAAGGACGGTCGCTCTACCGCTGAACTACTGACTGCACCTAGGAGGCTTTGATATAAAGGACTCCAAGGTGCAGAAAAGTATTTGTCTTTCTTTGTTGTGCTGCCTCCACTCTAACCTCTCTTACGCACAATGGTATCTCATGTTCCTGCCCCAGGCCTAAAGAAATAAAAAAAAGTGTGTTAAACAGTGAGTGAGATGCTGAAGGGCAAAAAAGCTCAGGCTTATTTAGGTGAAATGGAGCCAGAGCCACCAAAAAATAAAATCGCCTTCCTACTCATGGGATCACATTCAGAATATAGTTTCAAGATGGCGCCGCTGTGTATGGCCTGATGTCCACGTCTCTTGACTTTTCTGCAAATTTTTGTATTTATCCTGTGTATCATTAATAATGTGTCATTGCTATTGGTGTATGAACGCCTGACCCTGCTAAAAATACGGGATACGGCAAACAACCTGACTGATTTTGTTAAATATGGCCATTCAAAAACGCCGCAGCCTCTGCTAGCCGCTGTGCCAGCCTATCTGTGGCGTCCTTTTTGCACGTTGCCTCGCAACAAGAAGCGGAGACACGGAAAAAGAGGAGGGGTGCTCGTAAGACTCAAGGCTTACCTGGCTTCATTATGTACGGATGTTTCTGGCTGTTCGCTGAATGGAAAATCCACGGTCTGCGAAAAATTGGTGGCTCCGACCAGCTCTCCCTGACGCTGCTTTCTTGTTGCCGGCTGTTGAGGATTCAGGTGCGGGCTGCGTGCGAGGGAATCTCCGCCGCTCAATCACGCCGCTCTGCAGTCGGTGAACTTTAGGTCGGTGCACGCATGTTGGCAGTAGGTAATTACCTTTGATATTAATATTAATTTCTTAAAATTAATTTCTATTTAATTTTGTCGTGTGTGTCACGTGCAAAACTCACTCTGGTCTTGGGATCGGTGCAGTGAGGCCCTCGCGACAAGGTCCAAAGTGTCCTCCAGAATTTGGCGCATCCTGCCTGGTTCCGAACAACAGAGGGGTTGCAACGTGCATGTCACTCCAGATGGGTCGTTGTGCGGTGGTGTCAGGTTGATGAAGAGTCAGAGTCATTCATCCATTCGACCACTAGGGGTGACCTTTGAACATTTTCAAGGCTATGATTAAAGCATTCCTGTGTTAATCAGAATGGAAATAAAATGTTCTCGGAAAGCTGGATAAACAGTCTTATCTCACAGAATTTATGCTGGCCTGACATGGCGCCAGGGATTCTGGCATGGTTCTTTTGGTCTTACAACCACTGACCATCTGGAGATGGTTAGAACATAGGTGTTAATTTGTGGGTGTGGAATTCGAAGACTGATCTGCTACAGTCTTAATAAGTAAAAAAGAAACTTTGCATGGTACTAACCCCTAATAATAATAATAACTAACAAAAGCCTATTACTACATCCTTACTTGATAGTAATAAGCAGAAATTAAGCGTGTTTAATAATAATAATAATAATAATAATAATAGTAATAATAATAATAATAATTAAAGCCGCAATAAAGGCCCTCGCCTCCCTTGCGACCGCGGGAACACATGTATCCGAGAGAGGACATTTCGTGCTTTAAAGCGTGCTTTTAACCTCCCAGTTATCACCGGCTCGGGCCTAATAATAATAATAATAATACATTTAAAATAATTAATATTTTATATAATTTAAAATAATAATAATAATATATAATTAAAGCTGCAAGCGGCGATAAAGGCCGTCACCTCCCTTGCGACCGCGGGGACACATGTATTCGGAGGAATGCATTTCGTGCTTTAAAGCGTAAACTTCACGGTAATGTCAAATAACCGGGCCTGTTCCTCTGCTTGAATCTTCTTCTGGCTGGAGCCTGCTTCATCACCTCGGGCCTGTGCTACTGCTGGGACCTGCTACACCACCTTGTATTTAGAGTTAAAGGTCTCCACATTCCCTGGTTTTCCTGGGAGCTGTCTGAACTTTTGAAAATAATAGATTATGCTTGGGCTGAGGCGAGAAAATCAAAGTACTGGCTGAAGATTTGCAATGACTCAGAAAGTGCTGCACCCCCCTGTTAAAAAGTAAAAATGTAAATATTAGTTGTCTAAAATACCAAGTTTACCAGTTCCAAAAGATTCTGAGTAGTTTTCCAAGACTCTAGTCTTGGCTCTGGAGGAGCCTCCTCCAAAGAAAGCATCCTGGCAATTGGGAAAATGGCATTTATTTCCCAAAGAAATGGCTGCCTCTTCACAGGCTCATTACGACCATAGCCACAAATGTATTTAAAAACAAACTGATAACTTTTTTGGCACTTGTGTCCAGATAATACTCAACAAACTTAGAGCCTTTTAGAAGAAAACACATTGAGTTTAATCTTTTGAAGCGAGGGTTGTGATTTAGGTGGTCGCGCGTTCCACCCCACATGGCGAACTTCCTGTTGAGTTTAGGCTGTGGCTGTTATAGACTTTTCTGTTTGTCATGAGGTGTCCTATGGATGTACCAAGTTTCATTTTTCTACGTTGGAAAAAATTACTTTCACTTTCCTTAGGCCGAATGTATTTTCATTTTCCAGGGGTCGCCACTGAGTCATTTATTTTTATTATTTTTTCAAATACTTAAAATACATACATTTTTCTCCAGGCTTGAATTTAGTGGCCAATAAAATGTACTTTTTGCGCACTTTTACTGGGTCAAATTTATGGATCATTTTGCAGAAAAATTTAAATAAAAAATATATAAATTGAGCAAAAACAACAAGAAAAGGCACTGTCTATTGTGCACACGTGTGTTTAGCTCATTTGTCTGAGTTTGGTGTTTGTTGAATGAAGCAGCTATTTTCTGTCAATTTTTAAAAGTGAGGTGTATTCTAAGATGGTTCACATCACATCTTCAATTCAAAATGGCCGCCTTCTCGTGTGTGATAGGGTGTGGTCCCCATTGGCTTTTATGTTCATTAGCCCATGCTGGATGTGTGTACCAAGTTTCATTTGCCTACGACAAACTAAAATCTTCCCTTCCCATTGACTTTTTCCACATATTTGTGCCGTTGCTATGGCAACACATTTATAGATAGGGGGTGGTTGTCATTGGCTTTTATGTTTGTCATGACATAAGTGATGTGTGTACCAAATTTCATGTCTCTATGACAAACTAAATTCTTGGGTCCCATTATAAGTTTGTAGGGGGCGCTAGAGGGCCATTTCTAAAGCTAACCCTTTTATTTACATATCTTTGTGTTCAGGTCATGAATGTGCACAAACGCCTTTTTGGGTCCAACTTGATCCAAGAAGGCGTTTGAGAGTTAAGGGATAATTTATTACCACAAAAATGGCCGCCTCGTTACAGGCTTGCCACACCCACACCCGATAAGATATCAAAAACAAAATGACAAGTTTGGTTGGCACTAGTGTCTAGATGATACTCAACAAATTTGGGGCCATTTAGACAAAAACACAATGAGTTGAATCTTTTGGCGTAAGGGGTGTGATTTAGGTGGTCGTGCCTTTCACCCCACATGGCAGACTTCCTGTTGAGTTTAGGCTGTGGCTCATAGACTTTTCTGTTTGCCCTGAGGTGTCCTAAGGATGTACCAAGTTTTGTATTTCTACATTGAAAAAAATTTTACTATTTTTTTTTTGGGGGGACGTCAGATATATACATTTTTTGCCGACCTTGAACTTTAGGATTTTCGTGCATGATCACTGGGTCAAATTAAGGATAATTTTCCATAAAAAAAAAATAAAAATAAAAAATAAAGTGTAAGTTATTGACTAATTAGTTGTAGAATAAGACCATACCAAATTATTAGGTTATTAATAGGTTGTTTATAAATACAAAATTAAGAGCTAATCATTTGTTAATAAGTTTACAAATTAGCACATAGTTAGCCATTAATATGTATACCCTAAAAGAAAGTGTTACCAAAACTACAAATTTTAATTTATTCCAGGATGCATTCCCAACAAAATTAAAATTAGGTTTTTGCCTTTATACCATGGCTATGCAATACAAAAATATATATTTTTTTGGTTTAAAACCTGTTTTCCTTGTATTTTGAAGGCAGAGGCTTGGATTTTTTTTGGTATTTATGGTCAAAGTATTATAAAATGTCAGTATTACAGTACATAAAAAATATGTAGTTATAATGTGTCAGCGGGACCAAATCGGGCACGAGGGTGAAAAGGGTATGTAAAATGCATATCTCTTGTTCTGAACACTTTGAAGAAGGGGATCATGGAAAAAAATAAAAATAAACAATAATAAAAAAAAGGTTGTCTATAAACTGAGCAATATATTGAAAATCAAAAACATAAAATAAGCAGAATGTAGACGTTGTGTACCCCAAGGTGCCACAAGGGTTAAAGTCTCTTTTCTTGACGAAATTCATTGTAGAGAAAATAATATGAGCACTCTCATCTGAAAATGCCAACAATTTGCACTGCAGAAAAGGCATTTTAAGTTAATTTGCACAAATGTATAGTGATAAAAATAATGTTAAACTTAAGGCTGGAAAGAAGCTGTTTCATTTGTATCCTAAGATTTAAAGCATAAATTATTGCAAGATAAATACAAATACATGCAAACTTGACCATTTGTGTGTGATTTAATTGCACTCTTATTTATTTACATGCTTTGCTAACTGTTTCTGCTGTTCACAAAAACAGACTTCTGTTCTCACAGACATTTGATTTAACGTTATATAAATGTAAGCACCAAGAATAAATAAAATTGAGGAATTTGTATTCTTTAACTTTTCAGGCATTTTTATTCAAACACTGCATTGTTACATTGTTTATCCACATGTTTTAAAATTGTATTCAATTGTGATTAATCTTTTTTTTTTTCATTGATTGACAGCAATAATTTGAATGCAACAGGTTTTTTAGCCACCCACTAAAAACCTGCCTTCGACCCTCTTTTTAGGTCCTGACCCACCATTTGAGGTTCTTGGTTCAAAATAATAATATCTGATACAAGCAACACGTCATATTATTTTTGTGTTGGCAAAGTCACCTTTGAATATCTGTCCAGATAATATTATTTTACAGGCAGATCTGAACCAGCTGTAGAAGAAGGCATAAATGAAAGGGTTGAGCGTTGAATTGGACAGTGTGAGCCAGTTGAGGGCTTCAAACAGAGCGAACGTTGGGGGTCATTTGTTAAAGGCTGAAAAACTAGAAAGAAAGAACGGAGTCATACATAAAAGGAAAACTCCCATCACTATGGCAAGAGTTTTAGTGGCTTTCCTTTCCATTTTACTGATAGCTCCTGATTTAGAAATTTGGATTAAGTTTCTCTGTCTCTGAGCAACAAAGAAAATCTTAAGATAAATACAGAGCATGATGATTGCAGGCACAAAAAAAGCAAAAACAGGTCCAAGAATGTAATGTAACACCACTTCTTCAAAGGTGCCAATACCGATCATAGCCGCAACACTCCAAGTCACCAAGATCATGATCCCAGCCACATGACCAGTTACTGTGGTTTTATATGTGAGAGGATTACAGATGGCATAATAACGGTCAATAGAAATACAGCACAAGTTCAGAATAGAGGACGTACTGAGTGTAGCGTCAATAAAGTCACGTATTTTACAAAAGACATCTTCCTGATAGAGACATGAGTTTACAGTATGTGCCATGCTGAAAGGAAAGACTACAATTCCAATGAGCAGGTCAGCCACAGCCAGAGAGAGGATAAGGTAATTTGTGGGAATATGGAGCTCCTTGAAATAAACAATAGAGATGATTACAAGAAGGTTTCCACAAACTGTTGCAGCTGATAACAGTCCAAGAGAAAGATATACCAGTACACAGAGTACAGAAGGATTACTGGAAAAAATGTAAGTCATATTATCAAATTCAAAGCATGGATGGATGTTATGCCCGATGTAAGTCCCATTCATTGTCAGATCCACTCCGTCTCCCTCAGGGATCCGCTCCACTTTCCTTCTCCTTCCTTCATCTCATCACTGCCACCTGTCCCAAGCACCTGAAATCTATTTTCATCAGTGAGGTATTTAAACCGCTCCTTTCCACCTCTTCCCTGCCAGATCGTTCAGCAGACTTTGTGTGAATGTTTCCAGCGTATATTCCAGCCCTTATTCCAGCCCTCGCTCCAGTCCTCGCTCCAGTCCTCGCTCCAGCCCTCGCCTCAGTCCTCGTTACAGGTCTCAGGTTTGGATTCCAGCTAGCAGCCCAGTCCCTCGGCTTGGTCTCCAGTCACCGGCTCGGCTCCAGGCTTCGGCGCAGCTCTACGGCTCACGCCAACGCTCAGCCCCGCATCTCGGCTTGGTCTCCAATCACCGGCTCGGCTCCAGGCTTCGGCGCAGCTCTACGGCTCACGCCAACGCTCAGCCCCGCATCTCGGCTTGGTCTCCAATCACCGGCTCGGCTCCAGGCTTCGGCGCAGCTCTACGGCTCCCGCCAACTCTCCGCCCAGCTTCCCGGCTTGGTCTTCCGTCACCGGCTCGGCACCAGGTCTCGGTTTAGCTCCACTGTTCAACTCCAACTCTCGGTCCAGCTTATCGGCTTGGTTCCAGTTCGCGACTTCACTGCATCCACCAGTGCAGTTCCTCCGCACGGATTACCGTCTCAGATCTCCTATCCAGCTTCCTGTCACTATTTGTAATTAAATAAAGAATCACTTACTTTCACTGTCTTGTGCGCAATTGAGTCCTCAGTCCCACATTACAGAACGATCTGGCCAAGATGGACTCAGCCAAAGCAGAGAAAGTAGTAAATCGATTCACCATAATTGAAGAAACTCTTCAAAACCATGCAGCCCAAATGAACACTATTTCCGTCGGGTTCCAGCGGATTGTGTCTCAACAGGAAGACGCCTTCCAGGCCATGTCACATCAGATCCATCTCCTGACTTCTCAGCTAGCCAAGATTCCAAAGACCACAGAGAGTCTGGTCTCCGTTCCACCTTCAGATCCTGTTTCCCCGGTGGTTCAACCGATCCCGGTCCAGGAGCCTCGGGTCGGGACTCCAGAACGTTACTCCGGAGAGGCAGGTGGTTGTAATCCCTTTTTGGTAAACTGTTCTATCCTGTTTGCTCTGCAACCCCACACCTTCGCCACAGAGAGAGCCAAGGTGGCCTTTGTCATTAATCACCTGACGGGGCGCGCACGTCTCTGGGGAACAGCAGAGTGGGAGAGAGATACCCCGGCCTGCTCTAGTTTCCAGTCCTTATCCACTGAACTCCGTAAGGTGTTTGACGCGGAGGATCAGGAGGGCGCAGCGGCTAGGGGCCTTTTTCAACTAAAACAGGGACCCCGTTCAGTGGCGGATTATTCCATTGAGTTTCGGACGCTTGCTCGGCAGAGTGGATTTAACGCGCCTGCACAACTCCAGGCTTTCCTTCTCGGGTTGGCCGAGCACATGAAAGATGAACTCGCCACTCGGGAGCTTCCGGTAGACCTGGATGATTTGATCCGTATGTCAATTCGAGTTGATCAGCGAGTTCGAGCACGTCGGAGGGAGCGGGCTACCCGGAGTCCTCTTTGCCTTCCTCTTGATGCCCAGCGACCACAGTTCTCTGTATCCACTACAGATTCCAGTGCCACCACAGATTCCAGTGAACCCATGCAAATTGGCCGCTCTCGTCTCACTCCTGAGGAGAGGCTACGGAGGCGAAGGAGTAACCTGTGTATGTATTGTGGGGGTTCGGGACATGTGGCATTGGTCTGTCCGTTAAAAGGACAGGCTCAGCAGTAGATGGAGGAGTACTGTTGAGTCTTACAGAGGGAGTCTCCTCCATCAATCGCCCACTTGTCCATGTCCAGCTGCTGCTTCCTGGGGGGCCACAAACATTAACTACATTCATTGACTCTGGGGCAGACGGCAGTTTTATGGACGAGACTTTGGCTCTTCAGTTGGGGTTGTCACGAGTTCCCCTACCCAAACCAGTTCCTGCACGGGCCCTGGATGGACACCTCCTGGGCACCGTGACCCACCGGACCAGTCCCGTGGGCCTACTGATTTCTGGGAACCATCAGGAGACCCTTGAATTTTTCCTAATTCATTCTTCAGAGATTCCATTGATTTTGGGCTATCCCTGGTTGCGACGCCATAACCCTCACATTGATTGGGACACTGGGGCAATACTGGGGTGGAGTCATTCTTGTCACTCTGTTTGTCTTCAGTCAGCGGGAGTACCCAACCCGCTACCTGGTACACCTGTATCCTCTCTGCCGGCCAACGTTCCCAGGGAGTACCAGGATTATAAGGAGGTCTTTAATAAGGCCAAAGCCACAGCCTTACCTCCGCATCGGCCATATGACTGTGCTATTGACTTGCTTCCGGGCACCTCACCTCCTAGAGGCCGATTATATTCCTTATCCGCTCCTGAAAGAGAGGCCATGGACCTTTACATTAAAGATGCGTTGGCAGCTGGAATAATCAGGCCGTCTTCATCACCAGCGGGGGCAGGATTTTTCTTTGTGGGGAAGAAAGACAAGACTCTCCGACCTTGCATTGATTACCGTGGACTTAACGAGATCACCGTAAAGAACAGGTATCCGCTTCCTCTTTTGACCTCCGCTTTTGAACTCCTGGAGGGGGCAACAGTGTTTTCCAAATTGGATCTTAACGCATACCACCTGGTTCGCATCCGAGAGGGGGACGAATGGAAGACAGCATTTAACACCTCGTCAGGCCATTATGAGTATCTGGTGATGCCTTTTGGACTGACTAATGCTCCCGCCGTTTTCCAGAACCTGGTCAATGACGTGTTACGGGACATGCTCGACCGGTTCGTGTTTGTCTACCTGGATGATATCCTCATCTTTTCCAAGAATCACAAGGAACACGTACATCATGTCCAGTCAGTTCTTCAACGCCTGCTGGAGAATTCGCTTTTTGTCAAGGCTGAGAAATGCGAATTTCACGTACCCAGTGTCTCTTTCCTGGGTTATATTGTTGCCCAGGGAAAAATTCAGATGGACCCTTCCAAGGTGTCGGCAGTATTGGATTGGCCATCTCCGTGCAGTCGAAAGCAACTGCAGCGCTTTTTGGGATTTGCCAACTTCTATAGACGTTTCATCCGTGGCTATAGTACCTTGGCGGCTCCTCTAACAGCACTTACCTCATCTAAGGTTCCGTTCCTCTGGTCCAGTGAAGCCGAGTCAGCATTCCGTGACTTGAAGCTTCGTTTTTCTTCAGCTCCAGTGCTTATCATCCCAAACGCTGATAGTCAGTTCGTCGTAGAGGTGGATGCTTCCGACACGGGAATAGGCGCAGTTCTGTCCCAACGTTCTACTTCAGACCAGAAATTACACCCGTGTGCCTATTTTTCTCGTCGCCTGTCTCCAGCTGAACAAAACTACGACGTAGGTAATAGGGAGTTGCTGGCGGTTAAGCTAGCCTTGGAGGAGTGGCGGCACTGGCTGGAGGGAACCGAACAACCTTTTCTTGTGTGGACTGACCACAAGAATTTGGAGTATATCCGGTCAGCCAAACGCTTGACATCGCGTCAAGCCCGTTGGTCGTTGTTCTTTACTCGATTTAATTTTGTTTTGTCATTCCGACCAGGGTCCCGGAATCAGAAACCGGATGCACTTTCCCGGCAATTCCAGAAGGAGGAGACATCTTCTGAGGTGACCTCCATCCTATCTCCATCCCAGCTGGTAGCAGCCGTCACCTGGCCCATTGAAGAGCGCGTCAAAGCAGCCTTGAACACCATCACGGTCCCCAGTGCCTGTCCAGAGGGGAGACTATTTGTTCCTGCGGGGTTGCGGTCAGAGGTTCTTCAGTGGGGTCACTCGTCTCAACTCGCTTGCCATCCCGGGATTCGGCGGACACTCTCTTTTCTCCAACGGCGGTTCTGGTGGCCTAAGGAGGAAGAGGATGTTCGGGCATTTGTCACGGCGTGTCCGGTCTGTAGCCAGCAGAAGCCATCTCATCATGCTCCATCTGGGCTTCTTCGGCCACTTCCGGTTCCCAGAAGACCTTGGTCTCACATGTCTCTGCATTTCGTTACCGGTCTACCAGAGTCAAATGGCAACACGGTGATCCTCTCCATCATTGACCGTTTTTCGAAGATGGCTCACCTCATAGCTCTGCCTAAGTTGCCCTCAGCAAAGGAGACGGCAGAACTGGTACTCCAAAATGTTTTTCGGATCCATGGACTACCAGTGGACATTGTGTCGGACCGGGGACCCCAGTTTACGTCTACAGTTTGGCGGGAGTTTTGCTCCATTTTAGGGGCTACTGTCAGCTTGTCCTCTGGATTTCACCCGCAGTCCAATGGACAGACGGAACGGTTGAACCAGGAGATGGAGTCGGCCTTGAGGTGTGTGGCTGGACAAACCCCATCCTCCTGGGCCTCTCAGCTGTTGTGGGTGGAGTACGCCCACAATTCCTTGACGAGTTCGGCTACTGGAATGTCCCCTTTCCAGTGCGTCTACGGGTTCCAACCACCACTATTCCCTGCCCAGGAAAGGGAGGCTAATGTCCCATCCGTCCAAGCCCTCATCCGCCGTTGCAGAGGGACATGGAACAGGGCTCGTGCGGCACTCCTACAAGCTTCCACACAGTATTCGGCAGCAGCCAATCGCCATCGCAAGCAGAGTCCCCAGTACAAGGTGGGGGATCGGGTCTGGCTATCCACCAGAGACATTCCTCTAAGAGTAGAGTCTAAGAAGTTGGCTCCACGATTCATTGGTCCCTTCACTATAGTGAAGATCATCAACCCGGTGGCGGTAAGGTTGAAGCTTCCTCGGTCTATGCGGATTCACCCAACCTTTCATGTTTCCAGGATCAAGCCCTTTCAGGAGAGTCCTCTGGTTCCCGCCACCAGGCCCCCGCCTCCCGCCCAGCTCGTCGGAGGTGCTCCAGCATATTCGGTGCGACGACTCCTTAGATCTAGACGCCGTGGTCGAGGCATTCAGTACCTGGTGGACTGGGAGGGGTATGGTCCAGAAGAACGTTCTTGGGTTCCTGCCCGCCACATTCTGGATCCACAGTTAATTAGGGACTTCCATGCTTCACACCCCGGAGAGTCAGTTGGAACGTCCGGTGCCGTTCCTTGAGGGGGGGGTTCTGTCAGATCCACTCCGTCTCCCTCAGGGATCCGCTCCACTTTCCTTCTCCTTCCTTCATCTCATCACTGCCACCTGTCCCAAGCACCTGAAATCTATTTTCATCAGTGAGGTATTTAAACCGCTCCTTTCCACCTCTTCCCTGCCAGATCGTTCAGCAGACTTTGTGTGAATGTTTCCAGCGTATATTCCAGCCCTTATTCCAGCCCTCGCTCCAGTCCTCGCTCCAGCCCTCGCCTCAGTCCTCGTTACAGGTCTCAGGTTTGGATTCCAGCTAGCAGCCCAGTCCCTCGGCTTGGTCTCCAGTCACCGGCTCGGCTCCAGGCTTCGGCGCAGCTCTACGGCTCACGCCAACGCTCAGCCCCGCATCTCGGCTTGGTCTCCAATCACCGGCTCGGCTCCAGGCTTCGGCGCAGCTCTACGGCTCACGCCAACGCTCAGCCCCGCATCTCGGCTTGGTCTCCAATCACCGGCTCGGCTCCAGGCTTCGGCGCAGCTCTACGGCTCCCGCCAACTCTCCGCCCAGCTTCCCGGCTTGGTCTTCCGTCACCGGCTCGGCACCAGGTCTCGGTTTAGCTCCACTGTTCAACTCCAACTCTCGGTCCAGCTCATCGGCTTGGTTCCAGTTCGCGACTTCACTGCATCCACCAGTGCAGTTCCTCCGCACGGACTACCGTCTCAGATCTCCTATCCAGCTTCCTGTCACTATTTGTAATTAAATAAAGAATCACTTACCTTCACTGTCTTGTGCGCAATTGAGTCCTCAGTCCCACATTACATTCATTTTCATTTCTAGATCCATATCTTAATCTAAAGTTTATTTTATTCTGTATGTATATAACACCTAAGCTGTAAAACATCTCACATCAATTAAACGCTTATTGACATCCTTTGCTCACTGTGCCACTGGGTCTTTCTGCAGGTTTTTATTGACCTTAGTCCCAACAGCATGGCTGACGAAACCACACTCACCCAATCAGATTCTTTGGGCTAATCAGACCATGCTTTCTTTTGGCGTATGAAGTGTTTGCATGTATGGTTTTGATAAATGATTAAAAATAAAAATAAAAGTTTGGTGCCAAAAAAGGGAACAAATTCACACATTTATGTGATGTGCTGATTTGCAATTAGATGCAGGCCTAAAAGCAGCAGCTTTACTAATGATTGGACACAAGATTGTGAACACAGTGAGCATGCACTACAAACAAAACAGATATGACAGGAATTCTAATAATCCGGTCTTTGTCAGATCTACAGTCTACTGTCAGTGAGCAGATCCCTTACTGACACAGCAGTTTATCATTAGTCTCAGTTTAAAATGTGGTTTAGAATTTTGAAACAACAAGATTGAATTTCATTTACCTTTAAAATGAATAAAAGATGAAGTGTACTACAGATTATAAAAAGTGTCATTTTTGTAACGTTATTCTTACATCACGTTTATTGTCTAAAATACAAAAGTTCCATTTCAAAAAGACAGGACACATATTATTATTAAACAACAATTAAATGTCTTCAGTCAAGGAGTTCTTTCCTAGCGTGTACTCACTGTGCACCATGGTTTAAAACAGAGGCGAAACCAAGCAAACTCAAACACCAGACGTGTATCTGTGGCCTGTGCTATTAATGTTTACTGCAGACTTCCCATTAGTTCCACACTGTCTAAAATAAATTGAAGAATCTGTTTTCTTTCAACCTTTTAGGCATTTTACTTCAAACACTGCATGGTGACATTGATTATCCATATGGTTTAAATTTGTAATTAATCATAATTGATCAGAACCTATCAGTATGAGTCACTCAATTAAATTTTTTCATCAATTGACAGTAATGATTTGAATGCAATACGTTTTAGCCATCCACTAAGAGCATGTTTGCAACCCACTTTTTAATCTCTGACCCACCAGTTGAAATTCTTGGGTCTAGATAATAATATCTGATACAAGCACCACGTCACATTAATTTTGAGCTGGCAAAGTCACCTTTGAATATCTGTCCAGATAATATAATTTTACAGGCAGTTCTGAACCAGCTGTAGAAGAAGGCATAAATGAAAGGGTTGAGCGTTGAATTGGACAGTGTGAGCCAGTTGAGTGCTTCCATCAGAGTGAACGGTGGGATGCCATTTGTTAAAGGCTGAAAGACAATAGAAAGAAAGAACGGGGTCATACATAAAAGGAAAACTCCCATCACTATGGCCAGAGTTTTAGTGGCCTTCCTCTCTATTTTACTGACAACTCCTGATTTAGAAATCTGGATTAAGTTTCTCTGTCTCTGAGCAACAAAGAAAATCTTAAGATAAATACAGACCATTATGATTGCAGGTACAAAAAAAAACAGGTCCAGTAATGTATTCTAAGACCACATCTACAATATTGCCAATACCAATTATAACAGCAACACTCCAAGTCACCAAGATCATGATCCCAGCCACATGACTGGTTACTGTGGTTTTATATGTGAGAGGATTACAGATGGCATAATAACGGTCAATAGAAATACAGCACAAGTTCAGAATAGAGGACGTACTGAGTGTAGCGTCAAAACAGTCACGTATTTTACAAAACACATCTTCCTGATAGAGACATGAGGTTACAGTATGTGCCATGCTGAAAGGAAAGACTACAATTCCAATGAGCAGGTCAGCCACAGCCAGAGAGAGGATAAGGTAATTTGTGGGAATATGGAGCTCCTTGAAATAAACAATAGAGATGATTACAAGAAGGTTTCCACAAACTGTTGCAGCTGATAACAGTCCAAGAGAAAGATATACCAGTACACAGAGTACAGAAGGGTTAATGGAAAAAATGTAAGTCATATTATCAAATTCAAAGCATGGATGGATGTTATGCCCGATATATGTCCCATTCATTTTCATTTCTGGATCCATATCTTAATCTAAAGTTTATTTTATTCTGTATGTATATAACACCTAAGCTGTAAAATATCTCACATCAGTTAAACGCTTGTTGACATCCCATTTTCCCAATGTAAGTCCCATTCATTGTCACATCTGGGTCCATGCTTCTGATTTCAGCTAAAAAATAAAATAATACATATATATATTCTGTATCTATATAACACCTAAACTGTAAAATGTCTCACATCTAGTAAAAACCTCTATGTTGACATCCTTTGCTCACTGTGCCACTGGATCTTTCTGCAGGTTTTTATTGATCTTAGTCCCAACAGCATGGCTGACGAAACCACACTCACCCAATCAGATTCTTCTGGCCAAACAGATCTTGTTTTTTTTACGTTTGTGTTTGCTTGTAAGGTTTTGCAATAATTATTTACATTTTTAAATAAAGTAATACCTTTGGTAACTAATAAGGGAACAAATTTACACTTTTATGTGAGGTGCTGATGTAAATCAGACACAGGGCTATGTAGCAGCAGCTTTACTAATGATTGGACATAAGATTTTGTAGAGTGGAGTTGCAGTTCTTTTTCTCCTCCTTGGTTTAGGGTAGGGGATGTTCAGCACCATTATAAAATACATATTAATGATAACATACTCTATTGTTGAATCCATTAAATAAAGGCAGTTATTTACAGGTTAAACTTCCTTCAGAATTGGTTTATTATTTATACAAATCACGTGTATTGTCTAAAATGCAACAGTTCCATTTCAAAAAGCCAGGACACATCTTATTACTAATTCATAGCATTTTTAAGTTATTTAGATTTTTATTGACAATGGAGGAATAGTTGTTTTTTATGAAGAGGGTCTTCAATGTTTTATTCGAATTTTCCATCACTTTAAAATCTATATTAGAAACTGTGAGAGCTTCTAAAATCCTGTGAGTAGAATTAAAATGCATATTATGGCAAGTTTTATGTTCAAATCTGGAGCCTGAAGAACAATGAAACTGGTAGAATATTTCATTATTATTTAAGTGCTCAACAGAAACTTCACTAAGACGCCCAGACTTCTTTTTCCACAGACACTTCCTTCAGAATTTCCAGGGGGATACCGAGGCTTTCCCAGGGCAGCCGAGAGACATAGTTACTCCAGTGTGTCCTAGGTCTACCACGGGGTCTATTCTCGGTGGGACATGCCTGAAACACCTCCCTAGGGAGGCATCCAGGAGGCTTTCGAAAGAGATGCCTCATGACCCAAAGCTCATGACTGTAGGTGAGCGTTGCAACGTACATTGACTTGTAAATTGAGAGTTTTGTCTTGCAGCTCAGCTCCTTCTTCACCACGACAGATCGGTACATCGACCGCATTACTGCAGAAGCTGCATCGATCCGTCTGTCAATTTCACGCTCCTTCCTTCCCTCACTCGTAAACAAGACCCCAAGATACTTGAACTCCAAAACATGAGGCACTAGCTCTCCACCAACCTGAAAGGGAAAACGCCACCCTGTTCCCACTGAGAACCATGGTCTCAGACTTGGAGGTGCTGACTCTCATCCCAGCTGCGTTCCAGTGCACACTGAAGGTCCTGGCTTGATGGAGCCAACAGGACAACATCATCTTCAAAAAGCAGAGACAGGGGTTGGTGGGGGTCTGGAGGCAGGGACCAAGGAGCTCTCCTTTACTGGCTTTATCTGACTCACATTGTTGACACCAATGACATGATTTACAGTAATGCACAACATCCCGTTTAATTCCTGTCCAAAAGAAATGTTGCAGAATGCAATGATAAGTTTTCTTAATTCCTAAATGACCAGCCAGAGAATTATCATGAGCCAACTTTAATATCTCATTTCAATATGGAGTAGGAACTACAATCTGCGTCACAACACTCCACTCTTCCACCGGAGAGACATTTATTGTCTCCATTTGCGCATGTTTCTACGCAAACCCCATAGACTGCAGTTAAGACCTACAGGGGTAAATTCTAACAATTTGTCAGCACTCAAGCATGCAGATGAAACTCAAACTGCATTGGACTCATCTCGTCTGCTGAAATCAGCGCTGTTTAACGTGCGATCTGTCAATAACAAAGCAGTTATTTTATCGGACATCATCTTAGAAAAAAATCTGGACCTTATCTGTTTAACTGAAACATGGCATAAAGAATTTGACGGTTTTCTTTTCAATTAACTGACTCCTGCTGGCTATGGTTTATTTGATCTCCCGCGTTCTTCTGGTAAAGGTGGGGTAATCATGGTGCTACACAGTTCAACAACTGTTCAACATGTGTCCCGTGTCTGTCCCCAAAACAGACTCTTTTGAATGTCTTGCTCTAAGTGTTGCTGCTCCGCTCTCTACTGTAGTGGCTACAGTCTACAGGATTCCAAAGACACATAAAGACTTCTTATCTGAATTCTCAGATATGTTATCTTTTTTATGTCCCAGGTTTGAAAGAATTTTTCTCCTGGGTGATTTCAACATCCATGTGGATACAAAAGACTCTACAACAACAAAAGACTTTATGTCCATACTGGAGTGCTTTGAACTTGACCAGTTTGTGGACTGTCCTACACATGTCAAAGGCCACACTTTAGACCTTGTAATCTCCAATGGCTCATATGTGACTCAGTTGTTAACCTCTGACCTAGGTCTGTCTGATCACCAGGCTGTCTTTTTTAACATGGAGTTACCTGTAATGTTCTCTAGTTCGTCTCGCGTCATTAACTATCGCAAATGGAGATCTATTGAGCCCACTGATTTCTCACATTTTATTGAGACTCTTTTAAGTTGTGATTCTCTGTCTGATGATATGGATGATAATGGTTCTGTGTTGAACTCTGTTCTTTTGTCTGGTCTGGATACGCTGGCTCCGGATCTGTTTCTTTTGCACGCTCAGCTCCTTGGTACAACACTGATCTGCATGCTAGGAAAGTTTTGTGTCGGAAAATGGAGCGTAGATGGCGTATATCAGGTTTAACTGTTCATCATCAGGCCTGGAAAGACTGCTTACTTGAATATAAAACTGAAATGGTGTTAGCTAGATCTTTTTATTTCTCTCATTTAATTGCCAGTAATCAGGGAAAACCTAAACAACTTTTTCAGTCAATCAACAAGCTGCTTCAAAATCACAGCCTCTCTAATGTTCCTGCTTCAACTTACTGTTGTAACATGTTTTTGGAGTTTTTTAGCACCAAAATAGATAATATACGTAACCATGTTGCTTCCATCCATTTTTCTGCTGCTTCATCGTTAACAATGTCTGCGTTTTCTGGCATTTCTCTTTCCAATTTTTCTATTCATGACTCCCAGTCTCTGTCTAATTTGGTTTTAAAACTGAAAGCCTCAACTTTTAGAGTTGATCCAATACCATCGTGTCTTTTTAAATCCTGTTTTGATTCCTCTCTCCTGTTGTTTTGAGAATTATTAATAACTCATTGTGCACTGGTGTTGTGCCAGTAGCACTTAAAACTGCTGCTATCATCCTTGTACCAAAGAAGAAAAATGTGGTCTTTGATAATCTTAATGATGTAAGTACACATACTGTACATGTGCATGTCATAGACACTTGTCTGCTGCAGTGTGGTCAGGTGGTGCTGGGGAGACCTGGGACAGAATGTACGGCTCATACCTTCTTGTGCTGTCCTTACACAGGATTCCAATAATGGATTTATAAATATAGTTGGTATAAAAAATAAATAAAACATTGAAATATGAAGAAACATTTATACCTGAAGTTACACACAAAATTGTTAAAACATGCATTATAAAATCAGCTATACAACTCAAAATGAACATGTCTCAACACTCAAAATGTCAAAATGACACCATTTTCTCAAACTGCCTTTCCATAATTCTTATATTCTTTAGGAATTGTTCTTACAGTAAGCATTTCCATTTTTATATTAATATAATATTTTATATATTCACACTTAATTTAAATAAAAAATAAATGGCATAGTAAATTCTCATACATCATTTCAAGACACGTCCAAAACTTTGTAAATCCTGCCCAGTCAGGACAGAGGCTTTTAACTTTGTGTTTGACAGTTGCTGTCAGTTGCACTTATTGGGAGCGAAGATGGTGAAATGCAAGAGCCAGACTTACACAGGCTAATCATAACTTCGTGAGCTGTTCCAAACTTTTTAAGAATCTTGAGTGTATTCAACACTGTATTAGTGTTTACATTAGTCAAAATTTTGTCAGCAAAGTAAAGTCTCAGAAACTATAGTGCTAAATGCAGTATTCTCTGCTACAAGTCCAGCAGAGAGCTGCCCATGTACGAGAAAGAACAAATGGAATATTGAGTGACAACAGAGTAAAGCTAGGTCTGTGTGTACTTGGCCACACGTATCAACACTGCAGCAGCCCTCATTAGCACGTTAGCCCGGTATATGGAGCAGCCGAAGCTAACGTTTTAACATGCTAACTAGCAACATGACAAAATTCATTAATTAACTTTAGCTTTACTGGGAAGAAACATAAATTGTGTTAAAAAGTATATGTTTACTCACATCAAGCGTTTGGCTTTGTGTTACTTTTCAGCGGGAGCTGTTTGGAGAAGCACATTTCCACCTCCATTGCGTTGGAGAAGCAATCCCGCTTAAAATGCCCGCTGCAAACACCAGCTCTCAGCGGGAACTCATGGTGTTCCAGGCCAAGTACACGCAACCAATGGTGCATCATTTCCAACTAAACTGGAAAGCCATATAGTCCAGCAGGGCTGTTGCAACCAGCAACACAAGTACATGCTACTATAGCTAGCCTGATGTCTTGGGAACAAGATGTTATTATACCAGGGGCATGAGCCAATGCCAAGGGTGTGGTGAGCTCGTGCCAGGGGGCGTGGGTAGTGAGCTGTTAGTCGAGCCCGCTTTTGTCACACAAGGAAACAATCTCAAATTGAAAAATTCAACTGTGGTATCCACCGTTCAACCTGAAGAGGGCAGCACTTAGATGGTTTTACACCATAAATTGTAAAATTAATAAACTTTATACTCAAATGTCAAAAAATGTATTCAGATCAGTGAATAGCACTAATAAGTCCCCATTCTTACAGATCATTAACTAAAAAAAGTTGTTTTAGGGTTTAGTGTTGTGTTAATGTACTCCAAATTCTTATGATCAGTCCAGATCAGGAAAGGCTGCTGTGTTTACTTCAGCAGAAAAAGTCTCCATTCCTCCAGAGCCATTTTAATCGCACGCAATTCTCGATCTCCCACATCATAGTTTTATTCTGCTGGGGAAAGCTTCTTTGACAGGTACACACAAGGATGTAGTTTATCATCATCTACTGACCTTTGTGACAGGATTGCCCCCACTCCCAGGTCAGAGGCATCCACCTCTACCACAAACTGACAGTTGGAGTCTGGAAGAGTAAGTATTGGAGCGGAGATAAAGCAGTTCTTCAACCACTGGAAAGCAGCCTGAGCACAAGAGGTGAGAGCATGCAATGGGGCTGCAATGGAACAGAAATTTTGAATGAACTTGCGGTAAAAAATGGTAAAGCCATCTCTCTTAGAACATCATATACAAAAGCCTGAAAAACCGCAGGTGCATTAGTCAAAATGGCATCACGAGGTACTCATAATGACCACTAGGTCGGTAGTCAATGCAAGGGCGTAGCGTCTTCTCCTTCTTATCCATGAACAACAACAACAACAACAAACTTTATTTATAAAGCACTTTAAAACTACCGAAGTAGACCAAAGTGCTGTACAGAAGAAGAAAATTAAAATAAATTAAAATAATAATACACAAAATGTCAGATTCAAGTGATAAAAGCCAAGGAAAAGAGTTGGGTTTTTAAAAGAGATTTAAAATGAGACATTGAAGTGGCCTGTCTAATGTGCAGTGGCAGGCCATTCCACATTTTTGGTGCTGCCACCGCAAAAGCACGATCCCCTCTTAATTTAAGCCTTGTCTTGGGCACTTTCAGGAGCAGTTGATCAGCTGACCTAAGAGAATGGGTGGGAGTATATGGAACAAGTAGCTCAGAAATGTATGGTGGGGCAAAACCATTTAAAGATTTAAATACAAATAAAAGAATTTTAAAATGAATCCTAAACTGTACAGGCAACCAGTGTAAGGAGGCTAAGATGGGGGAAACATGCTCATATTTACGAGTTCCCGTGACCAGACGAGCTGCAGCGTTCTGAACCAGTTGCAGACGTGCAACAGAAGACCCACTGACCCCCATATACAGAGCGTTACAGTAATCCAGCCGGGTAGTAACAAAGGCATGTATTACTGTCTCAAAATGTTGCCTTTGAAGAAAAGGCTTTATTTTGGCCAACTGTCTCAATTGGAAGAAACTAGATTTAACCACAGCCCTGATCTGACTGTTGAGCTTAAGGTCAGGGTCCATTTTAACCCCTAAATTTGTAATGGTTGGCTTGATGTACTGAGCCAAAGCACCCAACTCAACAGAACGGGTCCCAGTGGTGTCACCAAAAATCATTACTTCCGTTTTATTTGCATTAACACTTAAAAAATTTACAGCCATCCAGGCCTTTATATCCTCAAGACACTCCAACAGCGGTCTAACAGTGTCATTCTTTTTAAGAGGCATGTAGATCTGACTATCATCCGCATAACAGTGAAATGACATACCATGCTTCCTAATTATTGAGCCAAGTGGCAGCAAGTAGAGAGAAAAGCAGAGGGCCCAAAACTGACCCTGTGGGACTCCACAAGAGAGGGGTGCAGAGGAGGACTCAAAGTTCCCGTATCTAACACAGAAAGTCCTACCTTCCAAATAGGACCTGAACCATTGAAGTGCGATGCCTTTTATGCCCACCCAGCTCTCCAAACGAGATCAGAATTTTGTGGTCCACAGTGTCAAATGCAGCAGTTAAATCGAGAAGCACAAGAACTACGCACTCTCCAGCATCAGTAGCTAAATAAATATCATTAAAAACCTTCAGAAGAGCAGATTCTGTGCTGTGTAGAGATTTAAAACCAGATTGGAACACTTCAAGAATATTGTGGTCTGTTAAAAAAGCCATTAATTGGCTGCAAACAATTTTTTCTAGAATTTTAGAAATAAAAGGAAGTTTTGAAATAGGCCGGAAATTTGACAAATCTGCTCGATCCAGACCTGACTTTTTGATCAGGGGATGCACTATTGCATGTTTAAAACTCTCAGGGACCACACCTGAGGATAGACTGCTGTTTACAATTTCAACAACCGTTGGCCCAAGAGTGGAAAAAACCTCCTTAAACAATCGAGCAGGGACAGCATCAAGTGAAGAACCTGAGGGCTTTAGCTTACTAACATTTTCATGTAGCACAGACAAAGTCACAGGCTCAAACTCATCAAAAACAGCAGTGCAGGGGACAGAGACTGAGGGGTCATAGGCAGAAGGTGAAATCAGAGCTCTAGTGGAAGAGACCTTATCAGTAAAAAAGCTGAGAAAGTCTTCACAGAGCGCCGGGGAGGCATCAACACAGACAGTTTTGGAACATTAAGAACTGAATCTATTGTTTTAAATAAAACACGGGGCTTATTACAGTTTGACAAAATTATCTCGGAAATGTGTTTCATTTTAGCATCTTTCACAGTTTTCTGATACTGATGCCAACAGTCCCACAACATTTGAAAAGAAACTTGCAGTTTGTCCTTTTTCCACTTGCGCTCAGCTCTACGACAGTTGCGCCTAACAGCACGAACAGTGTCATTCATCCATGGCTCAGATTTAGTTTTTGGGTGCCTGAGTCTCATAGGAGCCACAGTATTTAAAACCGTTTGGCAGCTGGAATGCAACCAAGAGCTTAGCTCCTCTGGGTTATTGCGTAGTTTTCCAGGTATACTGAAATGCTGACTGAAAACAGATGAGAATTGAGCGGCAGTGGAGGGGTTAATAACTCGACAGGGCCGAGCAGCGGCGCGACGTTCAAATGTAGTACTGCAAGAGAGAGGAATCTCAAACAATATAGGCATATGGTCAGAGAAAACTAAATCGCAGACCTCTAGGTTAAAAATAGACAGACCGGATGATAAGACAAGATCGAGTGTGTGCCCACGTTCATGTGTGGGTCCAGACACAGACTGCTTGAGATTAAAAGTGTAGTGAATATGGTCTTATTAATAATTAATATGAATATTAATTATGAAAATTAATAATTAATATTTTGTTTATCAAAATATTAATTTCTTTCGGGGCACCACTCTAGTTTTAGACAGATCTAGAGAAACTGTTTAGTCTAGTCTCATTAATCTAAAGGAAGTAAATTCTTCTTGTTTTCGAACATTTCTTGATATAAACAGGGAAACATTAATGTCTTTATGGGATTTTATTAAAGATTATACAATGGTGAATAATATGACGGGAACATGGTAAAGCATTAAAACACAATAAGGGTTGAACACAATGGGAATACACAGGGATAAACAGTTGCATGGAGGATATGATGAAACCAGGAATGTTTTGTACAGTTTAATCTAGATTGGGGAAATTTAAAGGGACTTTTAACGGAAAAAGGAGATGGAGGCTTGGGGCTAGAGTTTGGACTTTGTAATGCCGCCAAGGCAGTTGTGTCACGTCGGACTTACTCTGTCGTCAGCGGGTGCTGGCCCGGTGCGGTGTGGTCGATATCAGTGGTCCGAGACGAAGCGTCCTGAATGTTCTCCAGAAAGTTCGTCACTTACTGATGAAGCGCTCCACACACCAGGGTCGCCGTGCACCCAGGGAAGAGAACAAAAGCGTCTAGTTGCTGTCCAAACTCGCACGGCCTCTCCTCGGTTGTACCGTGTAAAAGTTGAAGTTTGTGTAGGTTATGTCACGGTCCATGAAAGAGTTCTCAGCTGTTGCTTTGCTGGTTAAAACTTGCTTCTGCGCGCGCTCTTTTGGGGAAGAGCAGGCGCTTTAGCAGGCACGGTCTTTAGAACGATGGAAAGTTAACTCGTTTCCACGAGGCCCAGGTTTGCGGCGGCGAGGCAGTCCTACTGGACCGTCCGCCAGAAGGCCGCAGGCTCACCGAGAAGGGTGAAAGGTGCGAAGGGTGAAGCAGGCTGCAAAAAGGGAGAAGGGAGAAGGGAGATTCTCTGGCAGCGTGCCAGTTTTGTCACCTTTGGAAAAGGGGCGTGTCTTACGAAGAAGGGTGTTGCCTTGGCAAGTTTGACTAAAGTTTAAGTGTTTAAACTAAGTTTTAAAACATTCCTTGCTTAATTTCTTTTGGTTTTTCATAAACACGCAAAACACTTGTACTGCAAAGTTATACAGAGGCATTTGTCAGGACATGATGGAAACAATTGTTACATTTCCTTAAAACAGAACACAACCTGCAAACAAAACTAGGATGAGGAGTTCTCGTCACGACTCCGCGTCCTGGAAAAGAACAGTATAACAACAGCACATTAATACAATAATTCTTTTATTAAAATAACAAAATATCCTTTGGGGAGAAGTCAATAGTTCTCTGTCCGGTCAAACACAAGGGGGTAGTGTCTGACCATCAGAAGTTCAGGGGTTCTGGTGTGATCAAACGCATTCCTAAGTCCTTCTTGAGTGCTAAAGAAAGTTCTGGGTAAAGCTGAATCAACACCCTTTATCTTTAGGATTTACAGTCCTTGGACATGGTGCCAGGATGTGGTGCTGGTCCTGAGTCACCTTTGACCTGGGATGCGTCCCTGGCCAGGTTTTGTCCTGGTCATGTCAACAACGCAGAATAGTTAATCACGGTTTACTGAAGGTTCCTGAGTCCTTAGTAAAACAGTTTGGAGGTCTGTAAATGATAAAAGACAGATGTTATAATCCGTGTGGAGTTTTGTGCAAACTCTTGTTTGCTGGGGCCTCTCTGGAAGTGATAAGTGTGGAATTATGGAGACTGATCTTCAATTCAATTCAATTCAATTCACTTTATTTGCCATTTGCAGTATAAAACCACATTGGAAGAAAATGTGCCAGAAGCTCAAAGTGCAAAGTACAAAGTCAGACATATAAAAGACATAACATAAAACAGACAAGCAAGTGCCACATAAAAGCTCAAAAGTAAAATTCTGTATTAAAAATCAGACATAAATATAAAGTGCCTAGTTTAAAGTGCTTTGTTTAAAGTGATTACAGCTTGGGGAAAGAAACTGTTTAAATGGCGATCAGTAGTACATTTGATCGATCGATACCTTCTCCCTGAGGGAAGCATCTTAAAAAGTCCTTGCAGGATGGCCTGAGGCATCGTTAGCAAGTTTTAAAGCACGATTCAAGAGTCTAGCTTTATATGTAGCCTCCAGGAGTGGCAAAGTGCAGCCAATGATCCCGCTGGCTGAGCGAACCACTTTGTTCAGAGACTTCTTTTCTTTCAAGGTGAGATTACCAAACCACAAAGTAATACAATTAGTTAAAACACTCTCAATTACGCAATAGTAAAAATTTAAAAGGATCTTAGTATTTTGAGTAAACTCTCAAGCCTACGTAAAAGAAGAGGCGCTGTCTCGCTTTCTTAGCAATGCTAGTCGTATTTGAGCTCCATTTCAAGTCAAGAGAAAGAGTCACACCCAAAAATTTACATTTCTCAATAATCTGCACATCAGAATCATCGATGGTAATAGGCAACTGATTCCTATTATGACAAAAATCGATAACAAGTTCACATGTTTTTGAAGTGTTCAAAAGCAAGTTGTTTTTTTACTCCATTGAACAACATTCTCCACTTCTTTACGATACTGAGATTCATCGTTTGAACTGATCAGCCCAATGATAGTTGTATCATCAGCATATTTGATTATCATATTGTTATCATAGGATGCTACAAGATCATGAGTATACAGTGTGAACAATAGGGGGCTCAAGATACACCCCTGTGGTGAACCAGTGCTAACATACAGCTCCTCTGAAATACAGTCATTAATTTTGACCCTTTGTGGTCGACAAGTGAGGAAATTTAAAATCCATTTACAAATGGCATCATCGAGTCCAAGACATTTCAGTTTGTGAATCAGCTTTGTTGGGATCATTGAGTTAAAAGCTGAACTATAGTCTATAAATAGCATTCTAGCATATGATTTATGTGCATCAAGATGCTTATAGACAGAGTTCAAAGCAAAGGAAATGGCATCCTCAACACTTCTGTTTTTCCTGTATGCAAACTGTAGTGGGTCCACAGACATAGGGATTTGATCTCTAACAAAGTCCAATACCAGCCGCTCAAAGGTTTTCATCAAGACAGATGTGAGGGCCACTGGCCGATAGTCATTCAAACACGTCACAGGTGTCTTCTTGGGCACTGGAATTATGATTGATCTTTTAAAACTAACTGGAACAGTGCACTTCCTAAGTGACATGTTAAAGAGATCAGTCAGAACAGGAGCAAGCTGCTCGGAGCACAGTTTAAGGACACGAGGAGGAATACAATCCGGACCAGGTGCCTTCCTAACCTTCGTCCTGGATAAGACCCTCTGGACATCCTCCTGAATGACGGTAAAACTCTGCTCATTACAAGCCGGAAATACAACAGGTTCAACATATTCAGTTTCAAAACGACAATAAAACTCGTTTAGGTCATTTGGTAAGGATGAGTCAACATTAATGGTAGATCCTCCTTTCGGTTTCCAAGCGATGATAGAATTTAACCCTTGCCACATCCGTCGAGGGTCCGCCTCCGTAAAATGTCCCTCTATCTTAGTTCCATAGACTCGTTTAGCAGCTTTAATAGACCGCTCCAAAGAGTATCTGGACAACTTATAAGCAACAGCATCACCAGATTTAAAAGCCACGGTCCGCTGTTGTATTTTCCTATTTACATCGGCATTAAACCACGGGTTCTGACAAGCATGCCGTTTTATTTCCTTTTTGGGAACACAACAATCAATGCAGAAGTCAATATACCCAGTCACTGCATCACAAAACTCATCCAAATTTTCTGAATGGAACACAGACCAATCAGTAGCATCAAAGCATCCCTGTAATTTCATTTCACTCTCCTTCGTCCAGCACTGAACAATACATGACGAAGGTTTTGATTGTTTACTCCTCTGTATGTATGTAGGAAGGAGTAACACAGAAGAGTGATCTGATTTTCCAAAAGCTGGTCTAAGACTGGATTGATAAGCAGATTTTACGTTACTGTAACAGTGGTCCAGGATATGTGCTCCCCTAGTTGGATGTTTAACATGCTGATAGTAGTTGGGAAAGACAGTTTTAAAATTACTCTTATTAAAATCACCAGCTACTATAGCCACGGCATTAACATGGGAGTTCTCAAATTTGTGTACAATGTCACTTAATTCACTCAAGGCAACAGAAGTGTCCGCCGCGGATGTATATAAACTCCACACAGGAACATTACGAAAACTCCGTGGGAGATAAAAAGGGGCATTTCAAAATAAGACATTCCAAGTTAACGTTGCAAGTTTTGTTCACAATGACACAATCCGTGCACCAAAGTTCGTTAATTAAAAGCACACACCTCCACCCTTCGATTTCCGGTGCTCTCCTTCACCCTGTCCGAGCGGTGGACAGAGAAGCCCGGTGGCAGGAAAGAAGAATCCGCACGCCGCTGTGTAACCACGTCTGTAAGGCAAACACGGAGCAGTCCCGGCCTCGCGCTGGGCCTTAATACGACTCAGCAGGTCGTCTGTTTTATTTGGCAATGACTGAACATTCGCCAGGTAGATGGACGGCAGCGGGATCCTCGACTGGCGGCCGCGGTTTTACAAGCAACCCCCTCGCTTACCTCGGTGTCTGCGCTTCCGCCGCTGGTAGCCTGTAGTGTCCCGCTCAGGGGTTCAAATGTACTGGCGTGTGTAGCGATACCTCCGCCACGCCCTTTCTCTCTGCTCCCGACCTCCGGCTTGAATCCTGGCCTCGCTTGCCTCGAGTGGGACACACATTGAAATCAGCACACCTCAGACCAATACTGACAAATGACGATCCACAAACTTCCTCACGAATCTTCAGCAGTGTCTCGCGGTCATAGCTTAAGGTGGCAAATGCGTTGATGACAAAAACAAATAAACAGACAACACACAATAGAGCTCTTGCTACGGCGCCATGCCTCGGCGCCATGTTGCTTTCCATCATCACTCCACAAGAAATGGGTGTCCATTGGGTGGGTGGAAATGGGTGGGTGATCTGCTACAGTCCCCCCTTTTCGACACGATGCTGGTTCCACAAGTTTCGTGTCGACATCCTTGCAGACCAGGGAGTAAGCCACACGTTAAACACACACAAAAGCCTTGGCGTCACACATATGTACTAATGTAAACCTGATTAAGGGAAACACATTAATCATAATTTGGAGTGGCTTTGTCTGTTTTAGGGGCAAAGTTGGACAGGGTGGTTAGAGGAGGTACCTAATGGTTATGTTTGATCATAACAAAAGATGCAATGCAGAAGTCTTCTCATTGTTAGGCTTTTCACTGAGATGCTGGTGTCTCTAAGCGTGTCAGTCATCAGCAAGGTGACCAGTTGCGTGTGTGCATAGTCTACCGCGGAGAGGGTTTCGTTTAGTCTCACTGTGAGTGCTTGCCACTGACAGTGTTCTTCACGCTTTCCCTGCCGTTTTGGAGTTGCTGTTGTCGTTGGCTGATCTGCGCTTTTAGAGGAACTGCTAACAATGGTTACAGTGGACACCTGAGGTTAAACCAAGTGCCCACAGTTATCAATGGAGACTGTAAAATGTTAAGAGGACTGAGGCAGCGGTTTTAGTCAAGAGTAGTTAGCCGTGGGTTGAGGGATCTGGTTAGGGCATACCCGTATTGTCTAGATCCCAGGGGCTTCGTGCACTTAATCCGAGTCTCCTGGACTGTGGTCAAATGCCTCTTCGAATGAGAGACCTTGATCCACAGTAAAGAGAGTGACTGTCTCTTGATGCTTAGCATGGTTCAGTCCCTGCTTAGTGAATGCCCTCATGGCCAGTTCGCGGAGTTGGCGACTGGTTTGAGTTAGCGGGCATGCAGCAATGCCAAGATGATGGCTGGTATTTGGATGGAGGTTTTGTACGAAGAGGGCTTTAAAGTTTTTATCCTCCTCCATGTCTGGTTCATTTAGTGGACCAAAATACGCATTGCGTAGGCGATGATAGTATAACTGTGGGGACTCTGTCCGTGACTGTTTGATCGCTAGGGCGGCTGTCAGTCCCACATTAACAGTGGCGTCTGAGAATTCCTCTATGAGGGATTGACTGAGGAGAGCAAAGTCAGTTCGAACAGGAGGGGGTTGGCGTTCGATGAAGCTGCTAACATCTCTGCTCGATGTTAGTTTAATTAAAAAGATTTTATCCTCAACGGTAACATTGGGCATTCTTTGGAGGTAGAACTCAATGTCTCTAAGGTACGCGCAAGTGTCGTGAGCCGCTCCTTGATGGGGCTCAAAGCGAGTGATATGACGTGCAAGCTTGTGAAAGTCCCTGTTGGTGGGACCGTCGTCCCAATCTCTATGGGCAGGAGCTAGTTGTGAGGCGGAGTCTAATTGGCTACCTACCGCAGTTGGCTGCGGGTAGTAGTCTGATGGGCAACCTGAGGTAACTGGTTGCGGGACAAAGACCCATTGCTTAGGCATGAAGGCTTGGGGAAAGGGGTCAGGCTTTGGCCTTGGAGTGCTTTCACCCCCCTTTCCTCTACCTGGTGGCACCTTGGTGGCTTCTGCCAGGCGCACCTGAAGCTGGTCAATGAGCAGGCGATCTCGGTCTCGTGAGTGAGATCCTCCACCTGTGCTCTCAGGAACTCTTTCTGTTCAGCTGCCTTTGATAGCATGTCTGCGGCCAGCTGCGCGCTTTGTCCCGATTTTATGAGTTCCGACTGTATAGTGTCGTACTCATCTTCTTGAGTACGGAGCTCAAGTTCTGCTCTGTCGCGGGCAGTTCTTGTGTCGCTCAGCTCTCTCCTTAGTTCGGTGAGAGCTTTTCGGATTTGGCCAACGATTCTTCGCCAACTGGAGCTCATTATTCAACGCCGTATAATCATGTTGAAAACGGTTGAGGTCCCGCTTCTGGCTATGGATCTCGTCGCATGACTGCGTGTCAAGAGATCCACTGCTTGTCTCTGCTGAGCTCGCAGGACAATAGCCATTTGCCCTAGCAGTTTGGTTAGGTCCTCGCCCTGTGGCTTGGTGGTTAGTGCTAAACTAACTAGGGACCCGAGGATGGAATCAAGTCCAGGGGTCGATGTCCTGAACCTCGTTCACATATTGAGGACTCAAATCCTCTGTTAATTCGCTCAGGACTGCATCCAGTTGTTCCAGCGGTTTGGTGGAACTGGAGGACTCTGGGGTGAGGTCAGCCATTTTGGATAATGTGACTCTCTACAAGAAATGGTTTAGTTACAGTTAATTGGGGTTTTAACTGTAGAGAGGGATTAAATCGATGGAGTCAGATTTAAATTTGTATTGGCTGTTAGCAATTGCCTGTTGGCTGGATGTTAATTTAGGGCTAGCAGTGCTGTGGTGTGGGTGATGCTAGTCTGTGAAATTAACAATTCAGGAGCAGGGGGTTAAGTCTGACAATTCATGCAGGTAATCAGCTTCTTAAATTACAGCTCTGACAGGATTCGTGCAGGGTTAAGTCTGTTCAGACGTAACAGCAGTGTTGTCGTGGGTAGCTGTTTTAGTAAGCTTTTTAATGCGTCATTCAATTTAGCAGCTCCTTAGAGAGAAGTCACAAAGTCACACTTATATTGAGCCAAATTAACTGCATGGATCAGTAGCAAAGCTACTTACAGTACAGGTAATATGTCACAATAATAGTGGAGTTTAGTTTCCTATGTATTGCGCATTTAAGTTATTAAACAGTGTTATCTGCCGAAGCCGTATTAACAAAGGTTAATTTACTTATAAGATTAATCACTGAGGTGTTTCAGTGTCAATGAAAGCTTTAAACTATTCATTAATTATCAAAGCTGTAAGATTTTCGATCAGCGTCACTACTTTCAGGGAAGGGTGTACTTCCTTTGAGTGACCGCATGAGGGAGGCGTGGAGCTTATCCCTGTGAATTAGTGGTTTAGCACCTCCCTTCCGCTAGGGGGTGATAGAGACTCTCGTAAATCGGTGGTTTCGCACCTCCTTTCCGCTAGGGGCGATAGAGACTCTCGCGAGTCTGAGATTTCGGAGTGACGCGTTTCCGGCCCGCCCCTTTGGGGGTCCTGGCGCGGCTTGCTTTCAGCTTCCAGTCAGAGGTTCACTCTGGACGAGTCTACAACTCTTAAAAACAAAAACAGCGGTTTAAAACACAGCAGGGCTTTTTACAAGGCAGGTACAAGGCCACGTTTTAAACACGAGCACATTTACCACAGCAGGCTCAAACCACGTTTTTAGACAAACGCACGGCAGCCCACGTGGCTTTTAGGGGAGGTTTTCACAGTTAGCTAGGCTGCGAAGGTCTCCAGCGGGTTTTTAATCCGTTCAAAATACACCCGGCTTACAAGCCTTAGGGAGACAAGTTTTCTCATAAATTCCGCGGCAATTTTTGCAACTTGTAAGAGACAATTTTAACTTAATTCTGGTACAACGCAGCAATTAGCTTTGTCTCGGGCCCATATACACACTTTGGCTAGCGTGTTAGCATGCATGCAACATTTGCAAAGTCTTTGAGCTTTTCAGCAGACAACTTTTGACAAGTATTTAGTTAATGCTGGAATCTCGCAGCCATTAATAAATTTCATAATTCAAAAAGTCCTTCAGCGGACTTTAAAACAACTTTAATAAGTACTTCTTAATGCTGGAAGCTCGCAGCCATTAAAAGGAACTCAAAATGGATGCTCTGAAGGTCCACGTGTTTTACACACCCAAACCAATCCACTTCAACAAAGTCTCTCTGTCTTCAGCAGACTTTTGGCAACTAAAACAAACATTTAATTCATGCTGGAGTCTCGCAGCCATTATTCAATGTTTGAATTGACGCTCGCGTCACTGTATGTACAGTATCAGACTTTCACGGGTCAGGCCAGCTGACACGGTTTGAAGTCAACACACAATTTCGATAGCGCTTCACATTTGATCACCTAGCGATGATCTCACACACACACACACACACACACGCAGTTAACGCATCACCAGATAAAGCACAGCTTAGACACAGCTTTCAGTGGACAGCAATTTGCATAAAGACTTTAGGTGTTATTTAATAATTTCAGTATTTAATCAAGAATATTCTTCCAAGTCCTCACACGGGGCACCAAAAAAATACTGTAGTGAATATGGTCTTATTAATAATTAATATGAATATTAATTATGAAAATTAATAATTAATATTTTGTTTATCAAAATATTAATTTCTTCCGGGGCACCACTCTAGTTTTAGACAGATCTAGAGAAACTGTTTAGTCTAGTCTCATTAATCTAAAGGAAGTAAATTCTTCTTGTTTTCGAACATTTCTTGATATAAACAGGGAAACATTAATGTCTTTATGGGATTTTATTAAAGATTATACAATGGTGAATAATATGACGGGAACATGGTAAAGCATTAAAACACAATAAGGGTTGAACACAATGGGAATACACAGGGATAAACAGTTGCATGGAGGATATGATGAAACCAGGAATGTTTTGTACAGTTTAATCTAGATTGGGGAAATTTAAAGGGACTTTTAACGGGAAAAGGAGATGGAGGCTTCGGGCTAGAGTTTGGACTTTGTAATGCCGCCAAGGCAGTTGTGTCACGTCTTGGACTTACTCTGTCGTCAGCGGTGCTGGCCCGGTTCGGTGTGGTCGAGTATCAGTGGTCCGAGACGAGCGTCCTGAATGTTCTCCAGAAAGTTCGTCACTTACTGATGAAGCGCTCCACACACCAGGGTCGCCGTGCACCCAGGAGAACAAAAGCGTCTAGTTGCTGTCCAAACTCGCACGGCCTCTCCTCGGTTGTACCGTGTAAAAGTTGAAGTTTGTGTAGGTTATGTCACGGTCCATGAAAGAGTTCTCAGCTGTTGCTTTGCTGGTTAAAACTTGCTTCTGCGCGCGCTCTTTTGGGGAAGAGCAGGCGCTTTAGCAGGCACGGTCTTTAGAACGAAGGAAAGTTAACTCGTTTCCACGAGGCCCAGGTTTGCGGCGGCGAGGCAGTCCTACTGGACCGTCCGCCAGAAGGCCGCAGGCTCACCGAGAAGGGTGAAAGGTGCGAAGGGTGAAGCAGGCTGCAAAAAGGGAGAAGGGAGAAGGGAGAAGGGAGAAGGGAGATTCTCTGGCAGCGTGCCAGTTTTGTCACCTTTGGAAAAGGGGCGTGTCTTACGAAGAAGGGTGTTGCCTTGGCAAGTTTGACTAAAGTTTAAGTGTTTAAACTAAGTTTTAAAACATTCCTTGCTTCAATTTCTTTTGGTTTTTCATAAACACGCAAAACACTTGTACTGCAAAGTTATACAGAGGCATTTGTCAGGACATGATGGAAACAATTGTTACATTTCCTTAAAACAGAACACAACCTGCAAACAAAACTAGGATGAGGAGTTCTCGCCACGACTCCGCGTCCTGGAAAAGAACAGTATAACAACAGCACATTAATACAATAATTCTTTTATTAAAATAACAAAATATCCTTTGGGGAGAAGTCAATAGTTCTCTGTCCGGTCAAACACAAGGGGGTAGTGTCTGACCATCAGAAGTTCAGGGTTCTGGTGTGATCAAACGCATTCCTACGTCCTTCTTGAGTGCTAAAGAAAGTTCTGGGTAAAGCTGAATCAACACCCTTTATCTTTAGGATTTACAGTCCTTGGACATGGTGCCAGGATGTGGTGCTGGTCCTGAGTCACCTTTGACCTGGGATGCGTCCCTGGCCAGGTTTTGTCCTGGTCATGTCAACAACGCAGAATAGTTAATCACGGTTTACTGAAGGTTCCTGAGTCCTTAGTAAAACAGTTTGGAGGTCTGTAAATGATAAAAGACAGATGTTATAATCCGTGTGGAGTTTTGTGCAAACTCTTGTTTGCTGGGGCCTCTCTGGAAGTGATAAGTGTGGAATTATGGAGACTGATCTGCTACAAAAGAGTCGATAAGGTGGAGAAAGTCCGATGCCATAGGGCTCTGAGGGCAACAGACATGGACATTAAAATCCCCAATAATGAGGACGCGGTCATACTTAGGTATAACATCAGCCAGGAAAACAGAAAAGTCATTGATAAAATCCTTGTTATATTTAGGAGGCCGATAGACCACTGCAATTAACACTATGTGAGAACGACGACCCAGCTCAAATAAACTCAGCTCGAAGCTGCTTGATGCTGATGATAGCGACAGCTGTTTACATTTTTAGGCGTTCTTATAAACAGTTGCTATACCTCCACCTCGTCCGATGTTCGCGGGAATTTAAATAGCTGCAATCATGCGGTAGAAGTTCAGAGAAAACGCTGGACTCACCGACACTCAGCCACGTCTCAGTCACACAGAGAAAATCCAATCCCCGATTTGTGAAAAATTCCTTTAAAATGAAAGATTTATTTGCTAGAGATCTAGCATTAACTAGGGCAAACTTGGCAGGAGCCGGCAGATCCACAGTAATGTCCATTGGAGAAACCCGGCGCAGAAGCCGCAGCTCTCGTAGATTCACTCCACGTTGGCGGCGAGGGCGAGGAGAGCAAGGTGCGCGGGGCTGGAACGCCTCATCCAGGCCGACGACAGGTACCAACCAGGCCCCAATCGGGTCCAACGATCGGCGAGAAATTAGGCGGAGTCCCGCTTGACACTTGGCCCAAGAACGCATGGAAAGGTGCGCAGGGCAAACTTTCATCCTCACCAGTCGTCCACTACGTTTTCCTCGGCGACGATGACGCTTACGCCGTTTACATAAAGCCGGAAAACTGGAGAGGTGAGCTGGAACCTCCGATAGGAATGGGGGCAATGTCCTGTGTCCACTATACTCAAATTGGATGAGTTTATTGGCAGAAAGTCGAATACTTAGTAAAGCTTGGCGATCATACACCAGTAAAGAGTCGACATTTTGAGCAACGAACAAAACAAACAGCACGAACACACACAATGTTTGCAGGATAAAACGGCAAGCCACACACACTGGCGCCATCTTGAATCCAGCCATTAATGGTATAAAGAAGAATAATCCAGCCACGGCTGGAGAGGAAGAAGGACGAATAATACTATTTGTCCATGGCCACACGCTCCCGGTTAAATGCAGGGAAGAGTGAAACAGGTAAAAACTGATCTTCTCGGAATGATGATCTGGAAAGGATCGGACAACAGGGCTTGTGCGGTGAGTGATTGTGCACGGGAGGAGTCCATCAAGAGCGGAATATGCGACAGCTCAGGAGTAGAAGTTCTCCGGGCAGCTTAAGCAAAAACCTGGTCTGTGACGCAGACGAGGCCTCCCTTTTTTGCATCTGTTTAATGATAAATTGTATCTGTGCAGAGAGTTGGGAATAGGCCCGCTCATGGCTACCTGCTTCTGCCTTCATCTGTAGTCGGAGCAAACCAACCTGCTCCTCCTGAAGATGAATCTGTTGCCCCTGGGCCTGCAGCACGCATTGGATCCGCGGAGTCCATGTCACTGGCCAGATTGTACTGGCAGGAACTGGCAAAGGACTAACAATGCAGACCCCACAAAAGACAGATGTTTCACAATGGTTTATTACCAGGGAAAAAGTCCAAATCCAAAAGATGTGGTCAAAACAAGGCTGTTGTCAAAAACACTAGATGTCTGATACAAATCCCCACGAGGAAACTCTGGCTAGCTCACACAATGGTAGAGACAATCTGGCACAGAACAGGGGCAAACACACAGACTATAAAGGGAACACAACAAGGAACAGGTGGAACACAATGGGGCGGGGATGGAGGGAAAGACACAAGGGCAGGAAGACAATCTGAAACACAAACAGAGGTTGGTGATTTTACAATAAGACACAAGAAATAAAATGCAATACATAAGACATCCAAACACAGAACACTATGGTGGGACAAGAGAACTTAAACAAGGTCCCTGAGTCCCAACATCTCAATACAGGGGTGCCACAGGGCTCAGTGCTTGGACCGCTACTCTTTTCCATTTACATGACATTCCTTGGCTCTGTCATTCAGAAGCATGGCTTTTCCTATCAATGCTATGCAGATGACACTCAACTCTTGTCATTTCAACCTGATGACCCGACAGTCATTGCTCGCATCTCGGCGTGTCTGAGTGAGATCTCACTTTCGATAAAGAACCATCACCTGCAGCTGAACCTTGCAAAAACAGAACTGCTTGTGATTCCGGCCAACCCAAAGACCGGCCACAACCTCTCCATTTAACTAGGCACTTCATTAGGTTACACTGGCTCCAGGATGACGCCGCATCAAGTTCAAAGCTAGGCCCTTGGCCTACAAGACCACCCATACTTGCTGCTACAAAATTTGCAGAGTCTGTAGCCATCTTTAACCCTTTAGGCACCAGGGTTTATTTTTAAAAAATACTGATATTTTGAGATCCAAATTTCAAAAGGCTGTGGTTTGAAAATGATAAGAGATAGAGTCTTACCTTAAACTAGAAAAATGTCAGGTATGACCCAAAGTATATGAGTGAATAAATTTTATGCATCTAATTTGCAGATAAGTTGCATACCATGACTTTATATATTGGCGGTTATGTTATTTACAGTACATACAGACTAATACAGATACAATACAGGCTAAACATATTATAATAGTTTTCTTTTTTCTTTTTCTGAAATTAAATTATTTATTACAGTAATTTGTAAAAGCAAATTACCAAAATAAAAAAATAACTACAACTTCTAATGTACCATAACTAGTAAAATGGATGTAAATAAATGTGAGAAATATACACATGTAGGTGTTTGGTTGCAGTAGCTTTATCTTTTCTTATCCATCAAAGTGCATAGTTAGTAGTTTTTTACAGTGTGGGACCTCTCAAAAGGCACAGCACACGGCCATCACTTTTATTACTATCGCTGCTTTGATCTGCGCATTTGCGCTGACTCTGTTTACCCCCTGCCTCTCCCTCCTCTACTGGGTAAAGTGTCAGGATAAACAACACGTATTTCTCCCAAACAGCTGTCAATAGAAGCTGCATTATTCCCGACCTCCCTGTCACTACCGCGACCATGGCGAGTACGCCCGCCCCGGCTTCTATCACCTGTGCAAAAGGTAAAGCAGCAGGTGCTAAAGGTAAAGCAGAGGGTGCTACGTGCTCACGGCTTCACTTCTCAACCGCCCGTCACTACCGCGGCAAGAGCGACTAGTTTCCTTCTGTTTCTTTCACTAATGTTGGGCAAAATGTGTGAAAAACACCGTGTGCTTTATGTAGCTACAGAGAGAGTGCGAGCAGCAGCACGGCTATCCAAGTCACACACACTCATCCTCGCTCATTCTTACTTTTACTCAGCTGAAAAGACTCTAAAGGTAAATGTTCTCCATCAGAACCAGAGTCAGCCATTACTAAAGCCAAAGCTTCGTCACAGGTGTATTTTTTATTTGTCATTTTTGCGTTTAGCACCTAGCGTGTAGAGAATGTGGCTTCTACTGAGCCGGTCCTGACACGCCCACTGAGACGCAAGTTTGAAGTCTTCTACAAATTTTTTTAATGGCAACACATGGTAATAGTGGACTATAAACAAAGTACATGGTGTCTGACATCTGGTGGAAGGGAGTGGAAACATAATTTAGCACATAAACCGGAAGTAGCGGCTGTTTTTTCCAGTTAAGTTGCTTGTCGCAATTTTGAAACTTTGGTGGTTAGAGTTAAAATAACGCCTGAAAACATATCTCTTCCGTCAAGACCTAACTGACAAAAACTAAATTATAATTCCTTTCTATCTATTCCTTTTCTTCTGCTGAGTTTAAACTGACTAGTTTTTGGTGCACTTATGCTTTTTGCTGCCTTGCGTTGTTAAAATTGCTTCCATTGATTTGGATAAAAGCGTCTGCTAAAGGACTTAATGTAAATGTAAATACGTTTTCTTCATTTTCAATACTGCAAATATGCATTACTTCAAACTCTAACCATAAAAGCAAAACTATTATAGGATTTTATTCATCACCACATCATTACCTCACAGTAATGCCCCAAACTGCCCTTTCACTTGTGGTGTACCTGACGGTACACACTCTTTTAGGAATTTTGGGTGCCTTCAAGTTTCATCTTTACAGAGACTATAAGGGACATAAGTATAATCATAATAATAATCATATAATTATTATATATTATTATCATATAATCATATAATCGGTCATAATCCTTCCCAGGCTGTGTCTCCGTATTCCCTCCTCCCCTCTGTCTCTGGCTTTGTGTGTTTGACTTGTTTGTCTATACTTGTGAGGTCATAAGTGGTTCCTCGTTTGCTTCCACCTGTTGAACTGACTCTGCACCTGTTGTTCATTCTCTAAACACATTGGCAGGTTGGTGGAACTCACTTCCATGCAACTGTTTTAACCCTCTCGGAATCTCCGCCTAGTTCCTCTTCCACTGCGGTCTCCAAACACAAAAATTGGCAATATTTATTTACATCATCTGTGCAGATAAGTGCAGAAAATTAGTGCTGCAAGACATTTTGACTTGATAAGATATCTTGAAATAGGAAAATTGTCTAGGCTTCACAAACAATAAATTAATAAAAAATAAACATAAACAAAAAAAAAATAAACATTTTGAAAGATCTACTTAAGAAGAAATGTATTTCATTTCAGGATTGTTGTCCTTAGCACTTAACACAAATTTGAATTAGTAACTTTTATTTCAAAGTTAAAACATACAAATTAGATAGCAGTAACCACAGTGCATGTATGATCTCAGATCTAGTAGTCAATAACAGTCATATAACTGCTTTTATGTGAGGGAATGGCTAAAAATTAAACATTCCTATGGAGGGCCTAATTATCCTTTTTGATGTAGATTCTACTGAGTCAGTAAGTTTGACACAATGACTTACTGATACAGTTTAAATGGTCTCATCCAAGTGGTGGAGGGAGGCCTTTCCTAAATTGCTGGGCTACATAAAAAAAAAACTAGAACAATATAAAAAATTAGAAACATTGATGTTATACGTGCTGGACTAAATAAATTAAGTACTGGGCCAAAGCACGACTGAACCAGGACTAATACTAGAGTCAAGAAGGTGGATCGGAGGGTGTGTTCCAACTACAGAGTGATCACACTCCTCTGCTTCCCCAGAAAAGTCTACACCATGGTACTAGAGAGAAGAATGCTGTGATAGCCGAACCTCGAATTCAGGAGAAACAATGCAGTTTTCATCCCTGTCGAACCATACCCTCTCCAGGTCATGGTCCGCTCTGATGTGTGCTCTTTGCTAAGGGCCGTCCGGTACAACCGGTGCAGGAGCTTAGTTCACATTGCCGACAGTAAGTCAGACCTGGTGCAGTTCCTGGTGCAGGTTAAACTCCGGCAAGGCTTGCTTTGGTCACAGGTCCGGTTCATTATCTTTATGGACAGGATTTCTAGGCACAGCCAGGGACCGGAGGGAGTCTGGTTTGGGGACCACAGGATCTCGTCTCTGCTTTTTGCAGATGATGCTGTCCTGTTGGCTTCATCACGCCAGGACTCAAAGTAGAGCCACTGCTCCTCCACATCGAGAGGAGCAAGCTGAGGTGGCTCCGGCATCTGTTTTGAATGTCTCCTGGACGCCTCCAGGGAATGTCCCATCGGGAGAAGACCCCGGGGGAACACCTAGGACACGCTGGAGGGACCATGTCTCTTGGGTGGCCTGGCAACGCCTCGGTATTCCCCCAGAAATGTTGGAAGAAGTGTCTGGGGAGGAGAAAATCTGGGTGTCTCTGTTTGGACATCTGCCCAAGCAACCCGGCCCAAGATAAGTGGTAGAAGATGGATGGATGGATCAATGGATGGATTGTTTTAGTGCTCACACATGAACAAGCACAATGTGCTCAAATCCTTTTCAAAGGCATTTTAAATTTTAAAGTGTTACAGCTTGTCCAACTCAGTGGTGACATCAATTGTGGATTCCTGTTGCTAACCACAGTTAAAAATGAATAAAATGATATAGCAATGGAAAAAATACCATGTTTAAGACTACCATGTTCCTGACAGCAAATCATAAATATATTATAGATAATTATTATAAAGTTCAGTAATAATATAACTATTTTAGATTACGTTAAAAAATTGGTGCAATTAAGTTTTTTGCCTTTACTTTCCATATTACAGTCAAGACAATTTTTTCAGCCTAAATAAGATTTATATTTTCTTAAATATATCCTACCCAAAATGTTCTTACCACTTTAAGTGTTAAAAAATACATATAAAAATATAAATTTAATTCATTATATTTTATTATAAATTATAATTGCCTGCTACACCACCTTGTATTTAGAGTTAAAGGTCTCCACATTCCCTGGTTTTCCTAGGATCTGTCTGAACTTTTGGAAATAATAGATTATGCTTGGGCTAAGGCGAGAAAAACAAAGTACTGGCTGGAGATTTGCAATGTTAAAAATGAAAATGTAAGTACTATGAATAAATAAAATTGAAGAATCTGTTTTCTTCAATCTTTTAGGCATTTTTTGTTCAAATACTGCATAGTTACATTATTTATTCACATGGTTTGAAATTGTTAATTAATCATAATTTATGAGAACATGAGTCTGATTAATTCAATACATTTCTGTCATCGATTGACAGCACTAATTTGAATGCAACAGGTTTTTTGTGACCCACTAAGAACATGCCTGTGATGCACTTTTGGGTCCTGACCCACCAGGTGAGATATTTAGTTTGTGATAGTATTATCTGATACAAGCAACACGTCACATTAATTTTGAGCTGGCAAAGTCACCTTTGAATATCTGTCCAGATAATATAATTTTACAGGCAGATCTGAACCAGCTGTAGAAGAAGGCATAAATGAAAGGGTTGAGCGTTGAATTGGACAGTGTGAGCCAGTTGAGTGCTTCCATCAGAGCAAATTTTGGGATGTCATTCGTTAAAGGCTGAAAGAAAATACAAAGAAAGCTTGGGGTCATACATAAAAGGAAAACTCCCATCACTATGGCTAGAGTTTTAGTGGCCTTCCTCTCCTTTTTACTGACAACTCCTGATTTAGAAATCTGGATTAAGTTTCTCTGTCTCTGAGCAACAAAGAAAATCTTAAGATAAATACAGAGCATGATGATTGCAGGCACAAAAAAAGCGAAAACAGGCCCAGTAATGTTTTCCAACACTACATCTACAATGATGCCGATACCAATCACAGCAGCAACACTCCAAGTCACCAAGATCATGATCCCAGCCACATGACTGGTTACTGTGATTTTATATGTGAGAGGATTACAGATGGCATAATAACGGTCAATAGAAATACAGCACAAGTTCAGAATAGAGGACGTACAGAGTATAGCATCAAAACAGTCACGTATTTTACAAAACACATCTTCCTGATAGAGACATGAGGTTACAGTATGTGCCATGCTGAAAGGAAAGACTACAATTCCAATGAGCAGGTCAGCCACAGCCAGAGAGAGGATAAGGTAATTTGTGGAACTGTGGAGCTGCTTAAAATAAACAATAGAGATGATTACAAGAAGGTTTCCACAAACTGTTGCAGCTGATAACAGTCCAAGAACAAGATATACCAGTACACAGAGTACAGAAGGATTACTGGAAAAAATGTAAGTTATATTATCAAATTCAAAGCATGGATGGATGTTATGCCCGATATATGTCCCATTCATTTTGCCATCTGGGTCTATGCTTCTGAATACATCTTAAAAAATAAATAAATAAATAAATAAAGTACAATTTGTTCTGTATGTATATAAGACCTAAGCTGTAAAATGTCTCACATCTAGTAAACGCTTCTATGTTGACATCCTTTGCTCACTGTGCCACTGGGTCTTTCTGCAGGTTTTTATTGACCTTAGTCCCAACAGCATGGCTGATGAAACCACACTCACCCAATCAGATTCTTCTGGCCAAACAGATCTTGCTTTTTTTTTGGCGTATAAAGTTTTTGCATGGTTTTGAAATAATTATTCAAAATTTTAAGCAAAGTAATAATTTTGGTGCAAAATAAGGGATTTTTTTTTGTGTGTGTGTAGTGTTGTGCTTTATCTTGTGATTGTATTTAAATACAGTAAATATAGGTAAATGGTCGCTTATATCTGTCAATAAAATTCCATTCATTAAAATTTCCTCATTTATATTTGTAAATATTTGACATACTTTGGGATGTAATTCTGGTTGGTTTAGTTATTAATAGAAAGAGACACAACTTATTTATGAAATTAATTAAATCAGTCTCTCCATGACTACTCAAAATCTCCAAATTAATGTTAAAATCCTTATATTTTATTTGCATCTTAATTGTCAATCAACTAATTCTATTATTTTTTCAGTAAATGTTAAGCACAGGAGCCTGGTGCTCTGTGAACACAACAAATTGAGATGTTCTTTGTTGTTTCAGATATGATTTTCACGGTCATCATCTCGATCACATTATTTTCTATTATTTTCATTTCTTTTGCTTTCTTACTTTTCAAATTTAAATGTATGTATAGAGCAACACCTCCACCTCTTTTGTTTGCTCTATTTACCGAATCAAGCTCATATCCATCCATTTGAACTTTGTCCATGATGTCATCCATGTTTCTGTGACGACTATTATACAAACTTCTGATTAAACTCACTCAGGTAGTCTTTTGTTTTTGATAACTTACATTAGAGACTTCTACTGTTTTTGTGGATGATGTTGTCCTGTTGGCTCCATCAAGCCAGGTCCTTCAGTGTGCACTGGGACAGTTTGTAGCCGAGTGTGAAGCGACTGGGATGAGGATCAACACCTTCAAGTCCGAGACCTCAGTCGGAAAAGGGTGGTTTGTCCATTTCAGGTTGGTGGAGAGCTCCTGTCTCAAGTGGAGGAGTTCATGTAGTTGGGTTCTTGTTCAAGAGTAAGGGAAGTAGGGAGCGTGAAATTGACAGATGGATTGGTTCAGCCACATTACACTCTATCACAAACAAATAAACACACACACGCTAGTCACACACGTTTGTCTCAGTCGTATTTAGCTCCAGAAGCTAATGTTTAAAGCTAAGATTAAAATTAGACACATTAACCAATGCTTAATGAAAGGCATAAGCGTTCTTAAATAGAAAGTAACATTACCTTAATGTCTTGACTTACTTCAGTTTTATTATGGAATGCCTTGAAATGTCTGATTGTCTGTGTGATTTTGTGGCGCATTTCTCCCCAATTTGTTCCACAACACATTCTCTTTTCTTTTCCACTTTCATGTAAAGAATTTTTTTCCAAATGTTGTTTATTCATTTTCTACCAAAGACAAACTTTGGCTGGCTGGCCATTGGTTCCCTTCCCTGTGTCAGACTTAACTTTGTTCATTGTTGTCTTCTAAATAATGCCGCATGTGAGGCTTAAGAAAGGGATGTTGCCTGTTACTCCGCAGTACAACCTGATGCAGTAATAACACAACTAAACGAGATGAAATTATGTCATAACTACTAATAGTAACATTTAGAGACATTTTAGCATATTTTTAATTTTGTAAACCACATTTACTCTGTTTTTATTCATCAGCGTTATTGCATTATACAGTACATCTAAATATAGTCATTGTCACATGACCAGCATTTACTTTTCGTCTTGTTCAGCTTTTGTCACATGATAAAGGTTTGTTGACAACAATATTTTATCATAATTTATGTTGACAAAAGCCACACTGCTTTAGAATCAGTTTACAATCTCTATTTAAAATGTGGTTTAGAATTTTTCAACAACAGGATTGAATTTAATCTCACTTTAAAATGAATGAAAGATGAAATGTACTTCAGGGTATAAAAAAGAGTCATGTTTTTGTAATATTACTCTCACATCTTTATTGCCTAAAATACAGTTCCATTTCAAACAGACAAGACCCAGCTAATTACTAACTCAAAGCATTTTTTTTATTTATTTAGATTTTTATCAACAATACCAATACTATCTTACTACCATTGTTCATTGATTTTGAATGTATGACATCCATATTTTAACTGGTCCACAGGGTAATCTTGGGCTGGAGCCCATCCAACCACCAGGTATGCTCAAAACAAGCATCCACTCCCCAGTTTTCTAATCAAAGTTCTCCACCAGACTTGTCTATGGTGCCACCAGATTATTATTGACTTCTGTGAAGTGTTCATTAAAGTCAAGGACACCTGTATAGCACCACATTGGTCTAAAGACTGCTCCATAGACCTAATGCCTGATTCTACCCCTCCCCGTGGTCAACTATATTCCTCTGCCAGCATGTAGCTGATTATTATAAGCTACATCCCTGCACTGTCTTCTTCTGTCACCTTTCCCCTGCTGAAAGGAACTACAACATTGGGGATTAGCCTTAAAAGCTGGCACTGAAGTGTGGCGCCACTGGCTTGAGGGATCTAATGAGCCTGGTTTGTACAGACCATAAATACCTGGAGTACATCCGCTAGGCCAAAAGACTGAACTTGCGCCTGGCCCACTGCTCATTGTTTTTCTACAGGTTTAATTTCTCCCTCAGCTACTGACCAGGCTTCCACAACATCATACCTCATACCTTGTCTCTGCAGCTCCTGTAGGGGAAAAACACTGCACCAGATCCAGACACCTTCAAGGTATTTGCATTTGCCTTGTTCCCTGATCCTGGTCTTTGAGTTGCCTGCGTGGTTAGACCCTGCAACAAATTGGACATTTAATTCCTGCCTTCTCCTTTTGGTGCTGCCACCTGGCCAGCTGTGTTCACCTGCCTGCCACACCACTTTAATAAACTGCATCTACTGTTACTACCGAGTAATAAAGTTCACTGAAAATCTATCATCTTCTCGCCCTGGGATAAGAGGCACGCTCTCTCCTCGAGATACAGCCTCTGTGTCAGTTGCTACATGAGGGAAGGATACTCAATAACATCAGCACTGAGCGCAATATAAAAGTTCCCTCTAAAAATAGTGCTAAAAATCCATTTTAGCAAAAGGCAATGACTTGCTGACCATAAGTTTTGTCATCAGTGCACTGATGAGTCGGCTCTGAAAACAAGCTAGTGTCTGAGGCTGAGCTTTGCTCTGGTGAAACCGCACACATAAAATAAACTTCAATGTGTCCTTATCCAGCGGAGATTAGCAGGAAGATTAGCAAAAAAAATGAAAATGCATAATAGTAACAACCTACCTATCTGATTTTTTTAGCAACTCAGTCTCAATTTGAGTTCAGTTCTCAATTATTTTTGAAACAAAACTGCATAATTGACCAATCTTAAGTGTCCCTAGTTAATGCATGTGGATGTGAATGGTCTGTCACTGTCTATGTCTAAATGTCAGCTCTGTGACTAACTTGCCACTGTCCAGGCTGTACCCCGCCCCAGGCCTAAATTTGCCGGGATAGGCTGCAGTCACCTGCGGCCCCTAATGGGGCAAAGAAAATAAATGAATTAATTAATTAATGTGTGGTATGCTGTTCACTGCAAGTAAATTCAGCAATTACACATGATTACCCTTATTTGATTATTTTTTGATAACATTATAAACAACACAGATGAGCTGATTTAGAGAACTTCTTTTATGCGGCCCATCCTTTTACACATTTTTTTGAAGCAGCCCCTGGACTAGAGGATGGAAATTAGCTGTTTGATTTGTTTTCTATGACACAAAGCATTATTGCAAAATAAATAAATACATGCAAATATGACAAGTTATTTGATTACAGACAAAATAGTGCATCAATTGTTTATGTACATGCCTCGCTAACTGTTTCTGCTGTTCACATAAACAAATTTCTGTTTAACTGCATGGTTAAACTGTTTATCCACATGGTTTGAAATTGGAATTAATCATGATTGACAGCCCTAATTTGAATGGAACCGGATTTTTAGCCACCCACTAAGAACATGTTTGCAACCCACTTTTGAGTCCTCACCCACCAGTTCAAAATAATAATATCTGATACAAGAACCACATCACATTAATTCAAGAACCACGTCACATTAATTTTGAGCTGGCAAAGTCACCTTTGAATATCTGTCCAGATAATATTATTTTACAGGCAGATCTGAACCAGCTGTAGAAGAAGGCATAAATGAAAGGGTTGAGCGTTGAATTGGACAGTGTGAGCCAGTTGAGTACTTCAAACAGAGCAAACGGTGGGGGGTCATTTGTTAAAGGCTGAAAAACAAAGAAAAGAAAGAATGGGGTCATACATAAAAGAAAAACTCCCATCACTATGGCAAGAGTTTTAGTTGCTTTCCTCTCCATTTTACTGACAGCACCAGATTTAGAAATCTGGATTAAGTTTCCTTGTCTCTGAGCAACAAAGAAAATCTTAAGATAAATACAGACCATTATGATTGCAGGTACAAAAAAAGCAAAAACAGGTCCAATAATGTAATGTAACACCACATCTACAATGATGCCGATACCAATCATAGCAGAAACACTCCAAGTCACCAAGATCATGATCCCAGCCACATGACTGGTTACTGTGATTTTATATGTGAGAGGATTACAGATGGCATAATAACGGTCAATAGAAATACAGCACAAGTTCAGAATAGAGGGCGTGCTGAGTGTAACGTCAAAACAGCTCCGTATTTTACAAAAGACATCTTCCTGATAGAGACATGAGGTTACAGTATGTGCCATGCTGAAAGGGAAGACTACAATTCCAACGAGCAGGTCAGCAACAGCCAGAGAGAGGATAAGGTAATTTGTTGGAATGTGGAGCTCCTTGAAATAAACAATAGAGATGATTACAAGAAGGTTTCCACAAACTGTTGCAGCTGATAACAATCCAAGAACAAGATATACCACTACACAGAGTACAGAAGGGTTACTGGAAAAAATGTAAGTCATATTATCAAATTCAAAGCATGGATGGATATTATGCCCGATATATGTCCCATTCATTCTCACATAGTGGTCTATGCTTCTGAATTCAGTTTCCGAAAATTAAATATTAAAGGTAATTTTATTCTGTATGTATATAACACCTAAATTGTCCTAAAACGTCTCACATCTAGTAAATGCTTCTATGTTGACATCCTTTGCTCACTGTGCCACTGGGTCTTTCTGCAGGTTTTTATTGACCTTAGTCCCAACAGCATGGCTGATGAAACCACACTCACCCAATCAGATTCTTTGGGTTAATCAGACCTTGATTTCTTTTGGCTTATGAAGTGTTTTCATGTATGAAATAAGGGATTTTTATTTTTTTATGTGAGGTGCTGATTAGCAATCAGATGCAGGCCAAGGAGCAGCAGCTTTTCTAATGATTAGACAAATTATTTTGAACACAGTGAGCATGCCCTACAAACAAAACAGATATTGTCAAAAATTCTAATAATCCAGTGTTTGGCAGATCTACAGTCTACTGTCAGTGAGCAGATCCCTTACAGACACAGCAGTTTATTATTAGTCTCAGTTTAAAATAAAATACTCTATCCATCCATCCATCTTCTACCGCTTATCCGGGGCTGGGTTGCGGGGGCAGCAGTCTAAGCAGAGAAGCCCAGACTTCCCCGTCCCCAGACATTTCCTCCAGCTCTTCCGGGGGGATTACCGAGGCGTTCCCAAGCCAGCCGAGAGACATAGTCCCTCCAGCGTGTCCTAGGTCTTCCCCGAGGTCTCCTCCCGGTGGAACATGCCCGGAACACCTCCCTAGGGAGGCGTCCACGAGGCATCCAAAACAGATGCCCGAGCCACCTCAGCTGGCTCCTCTCGATGTGAAGGAGCTCCTCCTGAGTGACCGAGCTCCTCACCCTATCTCTAATCTAAGGGAGCACCCCGCCACTCTGCAGAGAAAGCTCATTTCAGCCGCCTGTTTCCGGGATCTTGTTCTTTCGGTCATGACCCAAACTTCATGACCATAGGTGAGAGTAGGAACGTAGATCAACCGGTAAATCGAGAGCTTTGCCTTGCAGCTCAGCTCCTTCTTCACCACGACAGACCGGTACATCAACCGCATCACTGCAGAAGCTGCACCGATCTGTCTGTCAATCTCACGATCCCTCCTTCCCTCACTTGTGAACAAGACCCCGAGATACTTAAACTCCTCCACTCGATGCAGGAGCTCTCCACCAACCTGAAGGGGGCAAGCCACCCTTTTCTGACTGAGAACCATGGTCTCAGACTTGGAGGTGCTGATCCTCATCCCAGTCGCTTCACACTCGGCTGCAAACCGTCCCAGTGCACACTGAAGGTCCTGGCTTGATGGAGCCAACAGGACAACTTCATCTGCAAAAAGCAGAGACGAAATCCTGTGGTCCCCAAACCAGACTCCCTCCGGTCCCTGGCTGCGCCTAGAAATCCTGTCCATAAAGATAATGAACAGGACCGGTGACAAAGGGCAGCCCTGCTGGAGTCCAACATTCACCTGGAACAGGTCTGACTTACTGCCGGCAAGGCGAACCAAGCTCCTGCTCCGGTCGCACAGGGACGCGATAGCCCTTAGCAAAGGGCCCCGGACCCCATACTCCCAGAGCACCCCGCACAGGGCACCACGAGGGACACAGTCGAATGCCTTCTCCAGATCCACAAAGCACATGTGGACTGGTTGGGCAAACTCCCATAAACCCTCCAGCACCCTGGAGAGGGTATAGGGCTGGTCCAGTGTTCCACGACCGGGACGAAAACCGCATTGTTCCTCCTGGATCTGAGGTTCGACTATCGGCCGCATTCTCCTCTCTAGTACCCTGGCATAGACTTTCCCAGGGAGGCTGAGGAGTGTGATCCCTCTGTAGTTGGAACACACCCTCCGGTCCCCCTTCTTAAAAAGAGGGACCACCACCCTGGTCTGCCAGTCCAGAGGTACTGTCCCCAAACAGCACGCGATGTTGCAGAGGCGTGTCAGCCAAGACAGCCCCACAACATCCAGAGACTTGAGGTACTCAGGGCGTATTTCATCCACCCTCGGTGCCTTGCCACCGAGGAGCTTTCCAACTACCTCAGTGACTTCAGCCTGAGTGACGGACGAGTCCACCTCTGAGCCCTCAGCCTCTGCTTCCTCAGTGGAAGACGTGACTCTGGGGTTGAGGAGATCCTCGAAGTATTCCTTCCACCGTCCAACAATATCCCCAGTTGAAGTAAGCAGATTCCCACCTCCACTGTAAACAGTGTTGGCAGGGCACTGCTTCCCCCTCCTGAGGCGCCGGACGGTTTGCCAGAATTTCTTCGAGGCCGACAGATAGTCTTTTTCCATGGCCTCACCAAACTCCTCCCAGACCCAAGTTTTTGCCTCCACAACCAGCTGGGCTGCAGTCCGCTTGGCCTGCCGGTACCCATCAGCTGCCTCAAGAGTCCCACAAGCCAACCAGGCTCGATAGGTCTCCTTCTTCAGCTTGACGGCATCCCTTACTTCCGGTGTCCACCACCGGGTTCGGGGATTGCCGCCACGACAGGCACCGGAGACTTTGCGGCCACAGCTTCGAGTGGCTGCGTCGACAATGGAGGTGGAGAACATGGTCCACTCGGACTCAATGTCTCTAGTCTCCCTCGGAATCTGGTCGAAGCTCTGCCGGAAGTGGGAGTTGAAGATCTCTCTGACAGGGGACTCAGCCAAACGTTCCCAACAGACCCTCACAGTACGTTTGGGTCTGCCAAGTCTGTCCCGCTTTCTCCCCCGCCATCGGATCCAACTCACCACCAGGTGGTGATCAGTTGACAGCTCCGCCCCTCTCTTCACCCGAGTGTCCAAGACATACGGTCGGAGGTCAGATGAAACAACTACAAAGTCAATCATCGACCTCCGGCCTAGGGTGTCCTGGTGCCATGTGCACTGATAGACACCCTTATGCTTGAACATGGTGTTTGTTATGGACAAACTGTTGCTAGCATAGAAGTCCAATAAGAGAACACCACTCGGGTTCAGATCGGGGGGGCTGTTTCTCCCAATCACGCCCCTCCAGGTGTCACTGTTGCTACCCACGTGAGCGTTGAAGTCCCCCAGTAGAACGGCGGAGTCCCCAGTAGGAGCACTTTCCAGCTCCCTTCCCAGAGACTCCAAGAAGGCCGGGTACTCTGCACTGCCATTTGGCCCGTAAACACAAACAACAGTGAGAGACCTATCCCCGACCCGAAGGCGCAGGGAAGCGACCCTCTCGTTCACCGGGGTGAACTCCAACACAAGGCGTAGAGTAGTGGAGAGTCCAGCCTCTCTCGAGGAGTTGGGTTCCAGAGCCCAAGCTGTGCGTGGAGGTGAGCCCGACTATCTCTAGTCGGTATCTCTCAACCTCCCGCACAAGCTCAGGCTCCTTACCCGCCAGCGAGGTGACATTCCATGTCCCTAGAGCCAGATTCTGTGTCCGAGGATTGGGTTGTCGAGGCTCCCGCCTTCGACTGCCACCCAATCCACATTGCACCGGCCCCTTATGGTTCCTCCTGCAGGTGGTGGACCAACGGGAGGTCGGTCCCACGTTGCTCCTTTGGGTAGAGCCCGGCCGGGCCCCGTGGGGGAAGGCCCGGCCACCAGGCGCTCGCATATGAGCCCCAACCCCGGGCCTGGCTCCAGGGTGGGGCCCCGGTTGCGCCATACCGGGCGACGTAACGGTCCTTGATTTTAAAATGTCCATAAGGGGTTCTGAACCGCACTTTGTCTGGCCCGTCACCTAGGACCTGTTTGCTTTGGGAGACCCTACCAGGGGCATATAGCCCCCGACAACATAGCTCCTAGGATCATCCGGGCACTCAAACCCCTCCACCACGATAAGGTGGTGGTTCAAGGAGGGGAAAAAAATATAATACTACAAAGAGTCATGTTTTTGTAATGTTACTCTCACATTACGTTTATTGTATAAAATACAAAAGTTCCATTTCAAAAAGACAAGACACATCTTATTACTAATTCATAGCATTTGGAAGTTGTTGATTTTAATCAACAATAACAATGTACTGTACTGTCTTACTACCGCTGTCCATTGATTTCAAATTATATATAGATACAATAAATGTATATATGTAAAAATTCTGTGAGTAGTATTAAAATACATATTACAGCAACAATATGTAACTTTTTATAGTAAAATTTGGAGCCTGAAGAACAAAGAAACTGGAAGAATAACTTACAAGTGCTCACAAGTGCTTCACTGATTTTTTGACAATTTTGTGAGAACACATATCCACACATATCAGAAGAGTCGACACAAGGTACTTTTCAACTTGAAAAATATGAAAAGGTAGAGTATTGCTTTGACGTTACATCTTTTATAATCATTGAAAAATTTTAGCCCTTCATTTGCCCTTTACCGTTTGTCCACTCAAGGATCGAGTGGGGCTACCAAATGTTTGTTACCAAACAATATAGAGCGCTGTTCAGGTCATACCTGTAACCATGTTGTTCATGAAGTAGCTGATTGGCTCAGATGGTAAGAACAGGGTTTTATAATATAAGTACACAGGTTTGAAACTCCATTTTGACACTAAGAAGTGTGGATAATTTTGAAGTTTTAATCATAGCAATTTATTGATCATAGAATGCTGTCTTATATTTTCCAGTTTTCAGCTCTGTAACCTCAGTTTTGCATTTAAAGCTAGCCTAAATTTAAACTCCATTTGGCTGCTACATTCCCAATGTTAGCAAAGGCTAACGCTAAGTCTGTTAACAAATATTGCAAGCCTCCAAACACAGATGTCTCACTTTAAGTCCTACCTGTTAAATATCACCATTCTCTTGTTTATTCACAGCTGTCCCATACCTTGACACACCATCTCCTTTTCCCTCTTTCTTTATTTTTTTTTGTTTTATCCATCTTTCAAAGACAACTGTGTGCGTACTGTAACAACTTATACACATAACGTTACCTACTCTCTCAGCGCACTCAGGGCGCCCCTGCCAGCCACACCCACTCGCAATATTCCATTTGTTCTATTTATGGAATATAATGAGGACGCCTACTGTACCTGTTAGTCCTCCAAAATGTTATATAGTATTGAGGAAATACTGAAATAATTTAGAAACGCACATCAGCAGCTAAGCTACCTTTTTTTTTTTTTTTTATACCATCGCTTTTGCGCCCAACAAGGTGCTGCGCCCCTATGCGCCGCATATGCTGCATACCCCCTTTTTGCGCCACTGCCCAGCAACTTAGACCTAAGGTAGGGTACACTGTTAGTTTCACCTACACATGCGTGTCTTTCAACAGTGGGAGAAACACGGGGATGACATGTCTGCTATCATGCATCTCATAATAAAAGTTGGTTTCTAATGTTCGAATGTTTATGTAAAGGTCAACAGAGTAGTTAAGCACTATTTTGATGATAGCTACCCTATAATGTTTTATTGTTACGGTATTGGGCTTTTATTTTGATAACCAAAGAAAACGGAAGTGTAGTAACGGAAAAAAACTCTCTTTTATTCCTGTGCAAACAGCTCCCCCTAGTGTCACTCAACTAGCTCAAGCAGTGCAAGACAGCTTTAAACTGAACAGATTTCCCACGCCAGAACCAACAGTGTTTAGTGGAGACCCTATAAGCTTCATTGAATGAAAATCCACATTCATATCACTGATTCATCAAAAAGACATCTCAGCAGCAGACAAATTGTACTATTTGAAAAGATACGTAACTGGCCCAGCTCGAAAATGCCTTGAAGGGACTTTCTTTAGAAATGATGAAGAAGCATACAAGGACGCATGGGACAAACTAATCCAAAGGTACAAATACTATATGATAGCGAAGAAAACCAAAAATTGTTGCACAAACTACCAGACTGGATAAATGCGAGATGGAACAGACAGGTAACAAAGACTTTAATGGAGGGCGGATGGAGGGCGGTGAGTTTCCAAGTTTCATTGCTTTTGCCTCCTTCCTCTCATTAGAAGCTGAAGTCGCCTGCAACCCAGTCACCTCCATTTATGCACTTCGCTGGACTGAAACACACAGTGAAAGAAGGAACACAAAGGAAATTAAAAGAAACAAGGCAAGTGTATATAACACAAACACCACTGAACAAAGTGATAAAAGGACAATAACAAAAACACTCAATGGCTCTCCATGCACAATGTGCAAGTGTTCTGACCTCGTGAAAATATCTCTAGAAAACAGAAAGAAGCATGTGAAAGACCATAGACTTTGTTATGGCTGTCTAAAACCAGGACACAGTGCTAAGGACTGCAAAAGCCGCCTCACTCGTGAGACTTGTACAAAGCGGCACCCGACATGTCTTCATGATGAAAACTACAGGAATGGTCTACAATGCAGCTCAAGGTAGCTTAGCTGTAACAGAAACAGCCATGTCACTCAATGTTGCCAGATCTGAACAGTCAGTCAGCACCTCAATGATAGTTCCAGTGTGGGTGTCCACTACCACTAACCCACTCAAGGAAAAACTGGTCTATGCGTTATTAGACACACAGAGCGACACTGTGTTCATTGATCAAGATGTCACACATGAGCTGCAGGCAGATGTTTGGCCAGTAAAATTGAAACTAACTACTATGATGGGTAAAAATGCAGTTGTAAGCAGTGGAAAGGTGTCTTATCTCTGTGAGAGGTTATAACTCAGCCACAGTCATAAATCTCCATACTGCATACACAAAGGATTACATACCTGCTAACAGAGAACACATACCTACATGTGAAACAACCAAACAGTGGAGTCACTTGCTACCGATTGTAGACGAGGTCCCTCCACTCCTCAGTTGTGAAGTAAGTCTCCTCATAGGTTACACTTGTCCTAGAGCTCTCGTACCCAAACAAATAATCTTAGGCAAAGAAAAAGAGCCCTATGCCATTCACACTGATTTGGAATGGAGTATAGTTCGCAACTCGACACCATACAATGAAACCGATTCAGCAAGCAGTCTCTGTCACCGAATCATTGTTAAAGAAATCCCTCCCTCCACTCCAGCGGATGCAATATGCGTTTTGGAGACAGATTTCGAAGAGACTGACTGGAATGAAAAGACAAGGTGTTGCAAGAGGACTTAGTATTCCTTCAAAAAATTGAGCATGGCATAACACAAAATGAAAATGGACATTTCGAAATGCCATTACCATTTAAAGAAAGACCACAAATGCCGGATAACAGACATCTCGCCGAAACCAGGCTAAATCAGCTCAAACGCAAATTCCTGAAAGATGAAAAATACAAAAGGGAATACATTAAATATATGAGTGACATCATCAAAAGAGGTGATGCTGAAAAGACTGATGATGATGGACCGCCCGGAGAGACATGGTACATACCGCACCACGGCATCTACCATCCAAAGGAACCTGATAGGCTGCGCTTGGTCTTCGACTGCTCTGCAAAGCACAAAGGCACCTGTCTTAATGAGCATTTATTGAATGGTCCAGACATGATCAACAACTTAACTGGTGTGCTTGTGTACTTCAGACAGCACCAAGTAGCTCTCATGTGCAACATTGAAAAAATGTTTGATCAGTTCCAAGTCAAAGAAAATGATCGCAACTACTTACGCTTTGTATGGTGGAAAGACGAAGATATGAACAGCCAACCACAAGCCAATCTCTTTGATGCTGTTTCATCACCCGGTTGTGCGAAATATGGACTCAAACATTTAGCCAAAGAGAACAGTTCTGCATATCCAGTTGGCTCACAGTTCGTACCAAGAGGCTTCTATGTGGACGACAGAGTCACCAGCGCAAAGACAGTAAAGGATGCTATACGACTGGCAAAGGAAGCACGTGAACAATGTGCAAAGGGTGGACTAAGGTTACACAAATTTGTGTCCAACAATTCGGAAGTTGAAAAAAGCATTCCAGCTTCAGAGCATGCAACAGATACAAAAACAAAGGACTTGACGTTTAATGAGACACAGACTGAAAAAGCACTTGGCATTTATTGGAATGTGGAGAAGGATTGCATTACATTTAACATCACGCTAAAGGACCAACCACCAACCAGGCGCGGCATCTTGTCCACAGTCGCAGCAATATACGACCCCCTTGGCTTCATTGCTCCCTATGTACTCAAGGGAAAAGGGATTCTCCAAGAAATGTGTCGTCAAGGAACAGACTGGGATGACCTGCTACCTGAGCAGCTCAGCCACGGTGGGAGGGCTGGAAAGGAGATCTACACAATATAAAAAATGTGCAAATCAGCAGATGTTATGTTCCTACAGATTTTGGAGAAGTGGTAAAAAGAGAAATACACCACTTTTCTGATGCAAGTGCCACAGGATATGAACAGTGCTCTTATTTCAGACTCATAAACAAAAGGGAAGAGGTCCACTGTACCTTCATCATGGGCAAAGCACGCGTCTCTCCAACAAAAATCACCACAATCCCAAGGTTAGGTTACGGTATCAGTCGCTGTAAGTAACACGCTAAGAGAGGAACTGCTCTCTGACAATGTTGAAGAGTTCTTCTGGACGGACTCAAAGGTCACTCTAGGATACATAAACAACGACGCGAAGCGGTTTCACACGTTTGTTGCTAATAGAGTGCAGAAAATCCGCAACAGTACCTCACCGCAAGAATGGTTTTATGTGCCTACCAGTGAAAACGCAGCAGATATAGCATCCAGGGGCACATCTGTAAATGAACTGCTTTCATCTAATTGGCTCACAGGCCCTCACTTCCTGTGGGAAAAGAAAATACAGCTTCTAACAAAAGAGACCATCGTACTTACAGTAGGAGACCCAGAAGTAGAAAGGTACAGACACTAAACACAGAAACGGTTGAACATACTAGCCTTAGTGACAGACTCAGAAGGTTCTCTTCCTGGTCCCATGCAGTCAACACAGTTGCACGTCTCAGAAAGACAAAATACAGAAACTGTGATCATCAAAGACTCACAAAGGTAAGCATATTGAAACAAAATAGAGACATTAAACAAAGTCAAACAACTTTCAATGAAATGTTAGAAGACCTATCGATGGACACTTTTATAAATGGACTCAGATGCTTCATCGCTTTAAGAGGCTCTGTCAGACAAACAAAATGTGATCAAGGTACTAACTTTGTTGGTGCCAAAAACGCACTGAGTGCAGCACAAGGTGAAATTGACATTGACAAACTGACAACTTTCCTTGCAGAAAATCAATGTGATTTTGTCCTAAACACACCTCATGCTAGCCACGCAGGTGGAGTATGGGAGCCCCCTTACAACAGACAGTCTCAACGATCCAAACAGTTTGGGGCCGCTAACTCCAAATCATCTTGTCACAATGAAAACCTCCACTCCTCTGCCACCTTCAGGACAGTTCGTTAAGGAGGACCTATATGCACAAAAACGATGGCGTCAAGTCCAGGAATTGCTCGAACAATTTTGGAGAAGATGGAAAAGGGAGTACTTGCAGAACATAATGGTCAGACACAGTGACACAGTGTTCAGATCACAGTGGAAACTTGGACGAATCTTAGACACTGTAAAAGATACTGATGGACTTGTCAGAAAGGTGAAAATAGGCTTTGCAGACAGAAATCTTAACAAAAGAGGATAACGGGTGAATAAAATGTCTGTAGTAGAACGCCCAGTACATAAGTTAGTTCTGCTACTAGAATATTGTAAAGGGTAAACTTACGTTTGTGTGTATTGATATGATGAAGTTACAGTTGTAACATGTTTATAAGGTTAAGTAAGTTAAGAAATTATTTGTGTTTTTTATGTGTGTAACAACAAATAATTTGGTGAGAGTGTAAAGGTCAACAGAGTAGTTAAGCACTATTTTGATTACAGCTACGCTATAATGTTTTATTGTTATGGTATTGGGCTTTTATTTTGATAACCAAAGAAAACGGAAGTGTAGTAACGGAAAAGAACCTGGCGAAAGGCAAAAAGACGAAGAAAAGTCTGAAAAGAGTCACGGTTAAAAACAGTTAAAAGTACAAGGTTTAGCTTCAGTCAATTGAGGAACAAGGTTTGTAGAGAAATATATTTGAACTGCTTGAAATGTTTATTGTAAATTATATAACTTGGCAAAGCTAACAAATTGAAATTATGGAATGAGCTGTAACATTGAAAATGTGATGGTAATGCATGGTTTATTTGTTTTTACTCAGCTCTTACGTTGGTTAATGACAAGGACGGCAACAAAAATCACATAACCATCAGTTCTGTCCTTCTAATATTGATTGGATGCTACAGTTTACATTAGTTGCTTTCCACTGGTTTCTCATGCATCCTGGCGTATGGACATTTTGGATGTTGAAGTTGTCAATGACATGTGGGAGGCTACATCAGTGTAGGGATAAGTGATCGCTTTTTTGATGTTTCATCTGAAATCAGTTGTTTTCACAGATTTCTTGTGCATCATGCCACATACACTTCCCTGATGGTTGATAAATATTTCTGTAGATCAGTTGTTCTCAACTGGTCTCATCTTGGGAGCCTCATTTATTCCTCATCATATTGTTGTGACTCACTATTGACCAAAGCAAGCAAAGTTATTATTTAAAAAAAAATATTTGTACACATTTTCCTAATCAAGCTTTATTTTAAAACCTTTTTTGATATTGTATATAAGTAAATCTGTATACAACATGTTTCATCTTTACAAAACAGTTACTAACTTAAGCACCTTTCAATTTATTCCTGTTGCAAATATTTGTATGTAACAGGTTTTTCAGCAACATACTCTGCGACCCACTAAGAACATGCCTGTGACCCACTTTTGGATCCCTGACCCACCAGTTGAAATTCTTGGGTCTAGAAAATATTATCTGTTACAAGAACCACGTCACATTAATTTTGTGTTGGCAAAGTCACCTTTGAATATCTGTCCAGATAATATCATTTTACAGGCAGATCTGAACCAGCTGTAGAAGAAGGCATAAATAAAAGGGTTGAGTGTTGAATTGGACAGTGTGAGCCAGTTGAGGGCTTCGATCAGAGCGAACGGTGGGATGTCATTAGATAAAGACTGAAAGACAGCACAAAGAAAGTATGGGGTCATACATAAAAGGAAAACTCCCATCACTATGGCAAGAGTTTTAGTGGCCTTCCTCTCCATTTTACTGATAGACCCAGATTTAAAAATCTGGATTGTGTTTCTCTGTCTCTGAGCAACAAAGAAAATCTTAAGATAAATACAGAGCATGATGATTGCAGGGATGAAAAAAACAAAAACAGGCCCAGTAATGTTTGCCAACACCACATCAACGGAGCACTTTTCTGCACACATTCCTTGGCTGTATCCTCCTAAAATTATGCCGATACCAATCATAGCAGCAATACTCCAAGTCACCAAGATCATGATCCCAGCCACATGACCAGTTACTGTGGTTTTATATGTGAGAGGATTACAGATGGCATAATAACGGTCAATAGAAATACAGCACAAGTTCAGAATAGAGGACGTACTGAGTGTAGCATCAAAACAGTCACGTATTTTACAAAAGACATCTTCCTGATAGAGACATGAGGTTACAGTATGTGCCATGCTGAAAGGAAAGACTACAATTCCAACGAGCAGGTCAGCCACAGCCAGAGAGAGGATAAGGTAATTTGTTGGAATGTGGAGCTCCTTGAAATAAACAATAGAGATGATTACAAGAAGGTTTCCACAAAATGTTGCAGCTGATAACAGTCCAAGAGAAAGATATACCAGTACACAGAGTACAGAAGGGTTACTGGAAAAAATGTAAGTCATATTATCAAATTCAAAGCATGGATGGATGTTATGCCCGATGTAAGTGCCATTCATTTTTACATCTGGGTCCATGCTTATAATTTCAATTTAAAAACATCAACATTAAAAGTTTTTTAAAATTCGGTATGTATATAAGACCTAAGCTGTAAAATGTCTCACATCTAGTAAAGACTTCTATGTTGACATCCTTTGCTCACTGTGCCACTGGGTCTTTCTGCAGGTTTTTATTGATCTTAGTCCCAACAGCATGGCTGACGAAACCACACTCACCCAATCAGATTCTTCTGGCCAAACAGATCTTGCTTTTTATAAGTGTACAAATTATTTGCATGTATGGTTTTGTAATAAATATTAAATTTTTTTAATAAAGTTATAATTTTGGTGCAAAATAAGGCGATTTTTTTTTTTTTTTTTTTTTTTTTTTTTGTGAAGTGCTGATTTGCAATCAGATTTAGGGCTAAGAGCAGCAGATTTATTAATTATTGGACACAAGATTTTGGAAGTATCACCGTGTGCTGAGCAGAACGTTGACCATACTGAGAGTGATGTTGGTCACAACAGACTTAAAGAACGCCAACTTCCAGATTCCCATTAAGGAAGTTGACTGGCAGTTTTTCAGGTTCATCTTAAACAACAAGACACAAGTTTCGTGTTCTTCAATTTGGAATATTCCTGGCTCCTCGCACCTTCACAAGGTGCATGGAAGCAGTGCTGTCACCCCTCTGACAGAAGGGGATTAATATCTTAAATTATTTAGACGACTGGCTTCTGTGTGGACATAGGGAAGAAGAGTGCCGAGCCCACTTATCTTTGCTGCCACACCTCGGCCTACGTCTCAATGTTGAAAAACGCAAACTAGAGCCTTCTCAAAGGCTGCAGTTTTTGGGACAAGTACTGGACTCTCAGACTGCCTTTGCTGACACTGACTCAGGAGAGACAGCTCCCTGTAGAAGCATGTCTTCTGGGGAAACGGAGTTAGCGGGTGTTGGCACAGCCTATGGAATACACAACACATCAACATATTGGAGATGAAGGCAATCCATCTGGCCCTCCACCAGTTTCTCAGCAGTTTACATCGACAGGCAGGATGGTTTGTGTTCCCCTCGCCTCTGCAGAACTGCACACCAACTATGGCAGTGGGTACACCAAGTTTCGGTCTCTGAGGAAAGTGCACGTGCCAAGGCTGGCCAATGTGGGTGGAGGGTGGTGGATGCCCCTATAATTGGTGGAAGGTCTTTAGTGTTACGGGCAAGCAGCGACCTGTTTGCTTAACGTAAGAACACCCTCTGTCCTGTGTTTTTCTCTCTATAGAAAGGGAACCCTCACATTTGGGGCAGACGCCATGGATCACTCATGGCCACATGGGGGGAAGACATAGAGCACTATGTCTTCCCCCCATTCAGCCTTCTCCCATCTCTCTTGCAGACTGTCAGGGTTTGATAAAAGATAGCAAAAAAAACAATACTCTGAGAGTAATTGATGGCTCAGGCTTCAGTTTTTAAATGCACCACTTTCCAAAGTGAATTCTTTACAGTGATCAAAAATATACAGTGTGTGACCAAAATGTATGCAAAAATGAAATCTCAAGAACAACGATCCACAACTTAGCCTACAGAGCCAGAAAGTTCATCCAATGTCACTCCAACAACACCCCAAAAAAAAAAGAACTGCAAACTGCCCCAGTTGCGTTGGTACGCTGGGGTCTTGAGTCAATGGTACTCTGTGTCTGGTGGTACTTGTATGTTATGTATGTGTAAATAGTTCACTTTGTACACATGGGCTGATTTTGTTAAATCTAGCAAGTAAGGTAGACATTTATAGTGCATGATCTGGCCTGTGCATGCTTTGACCTGTGTCCAAAAAGAGCTGCAACCCTTTAGTGAAGTCCAGTATATCTGGCTCTAAGCATCCCTAGAAACAACCTCAGTGTATGGCACATTGTAGACTAAAAAAATTTAAAGGCTGGGAAAATAACTCCTGAAATGTTAATGTGACTAAATCAACTAGACATTCTAATTGAAAAAGCTTTGTAAACACTGCTAAGCAAATGTCATAACCCGGCTCAAGGCCATGACAAAATAGGACGCCACACAAACAAATATACAAAGGTATTGCTTTTATTTTAAGTTAACTAATAGTAATTTTAAATACTAATGAGGTGTGTTTATCAGTAATCACTAGTGTGGGTGCGGGTTTGGTTTGAGTGTTAATGGTGTGTGCGTTGTATGATACAAAACCTAAGAACAAACAAAAGACAAGGTGGTGCTGCCGCTGAGGACAGCCTGAGGAGAGAGAGCCAGAGAACAGTGAGATCCTAAATAGTCGTGGCGCGTCGGGCCCTGACATTCCACGCTATACGTGAAACACCCACAGCTTCACCTGCGCACAGACATGTAGACATGATCAATCTATTCCCAATAACAACCAGAGAGGAAGGGGTTGTAACACAAATTTGACATTCTGACTTCAGAACTAAGTAAGATTTGTTATGCTACCCCTACAGCTTCCTCTAGTTAGTCACACTAAATACTCGTAAAATATAGTCATAATTACTTCTAGTGCGGCTCTGGGCAACAACACTCACCAGTCACACTAGTTTTGCAAAAAAATACAGTACGTGGGGTGCACGTGGCAGAGTGGTTAGCACTCCTGCCTCACAGCAAGAAGGTTGTGCGTTCAAACCCCGGCCAACTCAAACATCCTCGGGTAACTCCGGTCTTTCTGTGAGGAGTCCTGTGTGCGGCTTAGATGCATCAGAGGGGTATAGTGCGTGCTTCAAACAAACCGCTACAACTCAATTAATTATCTGGATTTAGAAAACTACAGTATTTATAAAGGCAAAAATGTTACTTAGTTCTTCAGTTTTAGTGCTGAAAAATAAAAATGCCAAATTAAGTTGCAAATGTTTTGATAAATTTTTGCCACATTGACTTTCATTAAAACCAATTATTTTTATTCTTACAATTACTGCCATTGCAGGAAGCAATACAGAAAAATGTAAAAATCATGTAAAAATCCTGTTAATTCCTCTGCAACACTGTCATTCAGAGGCAAAAAATTGCACACACAAAAGAATTACCATCAGATGTTGCAATTGTGGCATTGTGGGAGGTAATTTCCTTATTAGAACTAATAGAATAGTGCATGTGTGTGTATTTGGATGTGCGTTTTCTGTTTTACCACATTTACTTTGTTGTTATTTCATTAAAATTTTTATTATTTATTTTTTATTTATTTACATGTTTAAACATGTATTTGAAATTGCACACATCTATATTATCTATCAAAATTGGTGTTGTTGGTAATCATTGACAAATCCCAACTTATTATCAAAATAAATAAGCTGGAAAAATATATTTTTAGGAGGGTAGGTATGTAATGTAATATGTAAATAAACTTGCATTTTGAGGGTTAAAATGATGACAATGAATTTACATTTGCTCCACACAATGAAGACTCAAGTTAGTGAAACCCCCCTCCCCCCAAACCAATATTACTAAAAATCAGCCATGTTCAGTTTTGACAATTGATTAAATTTTATAGTTATTTTAACCTCCACACTTTACATGCACAAGTCCATAAACCAATTGCATTTCCATAAATGTATTTCGTTCACATTTTATTGTTTGGAAAACACTAAGTTTTATCAGGGAACAGTGTGGTAGTACATACAGGGTATCCAGCTGATTACTTTTCACTCTTTTCAAATCTTGCCAAACCACTTGTCATATTACAGATTTAGTAACATGTTATTTATATTGACACCGTTGTACAAAGTACAGTAGTTTAGGTTAGGCTCTGTAGGTTTTATAGAATAAATGGTAACACTCCAATTAACATTTTCTCTATGAAACATATGCTGATGTTAGGATGTTTCTGAACAAGGGGCAAATCTTAAAGAATTTAGAGCAGTTGCTATATAAATACAATAACATTTGTTATTCCTATTAAACCATCATTACAGCAGTTTGAGGTTAGTGAAATTTCCTTGGATAATTTTGCCCGACACAATCATTCTAAAAGCTGCTCGGAACCAGCTGTAAAAGAAAGCGTAGATGAAAGGATTGAGCAGGGAGTTGGATAATGCAAACCAGTTCAGCGTTTCCAGCAGAGCCAGCGGCACTGAGATGCGAATAAAAGAACGGATGGTAGTACAGATGAAGAACGGAAGCCAGCACATGAGGAAAACTCCCATCACTATGGCCAGAGTCTTAGTCGCCTTTCTCTCCATTTTACTGACTCCACACTTGGTGTTGTGGATGCTCCGTGCCTGTTTCTGCGCCACAAGGAAAATCTTAAAGTAGATACAGAGCATTATAAACACCGGCATGTAAAAGGCAAAAACAAGTGCCAATATATTTGCAATTACAATAATATTTAAACATGCTTTATCACAATTTCTGTGGTTTAGACTTGAAATTATAAAACTTATTCCAATCAAAGCAGAAATACTCCAGCTAACCAGGATCATAACCATAACCACATTATCATTTATCTTAGCTCTATATGTCAAAGGCTGGCAAACTGAGTAATACCTGTCGATAGAAATACAGCACAGGTTTAAAATGGAAGAGGTGCACAGTGAAACATCAATTATGCTACGAACTTTGCAGAATATGTCATAATTATAGGGACAAGTGGTCTCAGAAGATTTTATGGTAAGAGGAAAGACTAAAACGCCGACAAGCAGGTCAGCCACAGCTAGAGACAAAGTGAGGTAGTTAGTCGGAGTGTGAAGCTGCTTGAAGTAAATAATGGAGATTATTACAAGAAGATTTCCACAAACTGTGAGAACAGCTAATAATCCGATGAGTATATGTAGCAAAATGGACATAAAAGAATAGCTGTTTACCAGTACATTTGACACATCTATGGTGTAGCACGGATGGATGCTACGGATGCTGCTGTTGACCATAAGGGCCATAACTGTAAATATCAATAATCAAGACAATTGCATTTACATACATTTCTATATTAAATAATTTTAATGTTAATTAGGTTTTTAAGCTTTCAACACAGACATTGCATGACATGCATGTAGCCCTGTAGCTACATTTGTGGTACAGTGGCAGTCTTCCTTACCTTTATACAACTTCATCCCACTGTTGGCCAATCACATGTGAGCAGACTTCTCCAATAGAACGTTCATGAGGTCACTATTAACAACATAATGCTAATTCAGTAAATCATTGAATTACCTTGATTTTGGAGTGGTCTTTGCTTATTTCACCTAAAAAACAGACTTATGTTGCACATACAAGGCATTTTATTTCTGCACTCAAACATGTGTCTAGTTGATTTTATTGAGTAGTAGGGAGTGTGTACAAAAGTTTGTGTGGGGTTTTATATAACTACTATGGCCAACATCCCTGGCCACATTTGTTTTTTAACAGTTTTTATTATTATTATTATTATTATTATTATTATTATTATTATTATTATTATTATTATTACTATTTATTTAATTAAGAAAGAAAATAAGGAAATAAAGTTAACAAGAAAGACACTGGAAATTAAAAACTGCTCCAAACTGCATTTAGATTCAAGTCTAAAACAGCCATGATAACAGTACACATACATACTCACATAGACAAGGCAATATTTAAAAAGCACAAATCATTTATACAACAATTCATAGTGCTTTACAGAAGAAGAGAGACATATAGGACTAAGTCACATATGACTATGTCAGATGTACTTTGGCGCTGAGCCATGGAGAGCCTTATACACCAGCAGAGCTGCTTTGCACTCTATCCTCTGAGAGACAGGAAGCCAGTGTAGAAACCTGAGGACAGGACTAATATGGTTGTACTTTCTGGTCCTAGTTAGGACTTAAGAAGCAGCGTTCCGTTTGTTCTGCAGCTGTTTTACAGCTTGATTAGTGATTCCAGTGAGCAGACTCTTGCAGTAGTCTTACCAGCTAGAGAATAACGCATGGATAAGTCTTTCTAAATCTGGTTTAGACACAACATCTTTGATTCAGACAATGTTTTTTATATGGTAAAAAGTTGTTGATGTTATTGCTAAAATGTGGCTATTAAAGTTCAAGTCTGAATCTATTATACCCCCAGATTCTAACCCGATTTTAAGGCTTTAGGGAAAGTGTGTAACATGTCAGGCAGAGAACACAAAAGCAGACACAATGCACAGGTTCGGAAAGATAGATTTATTTTTACACGGTTAGAATAGTTCAGGCTGGTCTCCAGGGACGGACAGGAACAAACAGGAGTTGGCTGGAGCTAGACCGGAGCTGGAACTGGTAGCAGGACCCGTCGGACCTGGAGCGGAACAAGAACAGGTAAGTATACACGATCAGTGAATTAGGTAAGTGTTGCATAGTATACTCGCACCGCCGCGGGGTTAATTACCTTTTCCACCTTGAACGGGCAGATGAACCATGGCACCAACTTCTTCGACTCAACCCTCAGTCTTTAAAGGACAGCCAAACCTTTTGTCCCGACGAGTATGTAGGGGCAGGGGTGTGACGATGGTTGGCTTGGGCCTGAGACCTGAGGAAGGCACTTAAAAGGGCTGAGCGGTCCCTTGTCCAGACCTGGTGACAACGGTGGAGGTAATCCTGAATTGAAGGGACCTGTCCACAATGATAGAAATGATATTGTCATTATGAATGGGAAATAAAATGGCGGTTACATCTGGGCTTTTCCGCTTTTACTGCATAATAAAACAATAGTTTTTTAGACCAGTACCAGGCTGTAAACATGATTTTTACACTTATAAAGTTGCCATTGGGTTTCTCCTTATATCTCTGCTTTTGGAGCCTGCCCTCTGGTGGATGGCGGTATATCGCTGTATTTTGCCGTATTTTGGCGTATGGCGGCAAGGACCGTTTAAGAGGTTCCATGTTAGAGGCTTGGGCTCAACTGAACAACTTGACATCAATGTTCTGCTGCCTCACAGTGTAATCACTGCTTATCAAGTGAGACTGGTGCTAGCCTGGCTTTGTGAGCCCAGAGTGGTCTTTATGAAACAGGCTAAGCCTTGACTACCATAATTAATTTAACCTTCATTCAATTTAAAGAATTTTTTGCTGCTGAGATTGTACATACATTTTTTTATTCTATTACATGCACACCTTTCTTTTACTTGCACTTTATTTGTCTAAGAGCTGCTGTACAAGTAAATTTCCCGTGTGGAATTAAGTCCAATCTTATCTTATCTTATCTTACACTTAAATAAGCTTAATACAGACTTGTTTTTTAATTTTTACGTTAATAAATTACATTGAACTAATGTTATCATAAGTCACTCTTTTGTTTTGGCTGTAGCCAAGGCATAACAAAATGCTAAATAAATAAAAAGCCACAAAAGTACAGGCCCTAAGAACAACTTAAACATGGTAATTTTTCTAAATATACTGTATAATAGAGTGCACACTGTAGTTCAAATAAAAGAGTTGGCTTTGATGTGCAACAAAAATGGCTCATTTAATAATGAAATTGTTCAGTAAACAATATGATATGAACATATGAAAACAATAAAGACGTTATATATCTATCTGTCAGCATACTTGTATAACCCTGAAAAGGCTGAGACAGATTGGGTGTAATGGACATATTTAATGATGGTTCTGATGATATGTCATCATCTGGTAACCTCTGTGGGTCAAACGGCTCATTTTCATCACCATCTTCCGATTGTTCTTATTACGGCGGCTTATGATTCAGCCCAGCCCTGTACGGCCACTCCAAGAGATTCCTCCTCCTGCTTCACCTTCTCATGCCGGCTCGCTGAGTGGAGACATTTGTGAGGGAGCCCCCGCAAACCCAGCTCAGCTGTACCCAGTCATTAATCAGTCCAGTCCCTCGTTGGCAGATCGTAACACTAGCTCATGTTAGTGACTTTTCTTAGTTCACACTTACCTGTTTGTTGTTTGCTCCGCTTCAGATTCATCAGGTCCAGCTGCCACTTCCAGATTCGGTCCAGCCTCAGCCTACTTTGTTTGTGCTTCTCTGTCCATGAAGAATGAAGAACCGCCAGAATACAATCCATTCTTGTAACAATAAAACTCCCTTTAAATAACTTATACCTGTGTCTGCGTTTGGGTTCTTTGCCTGGTCATTACAGTTCTCTTATAAGTGGAACCAACTATGGAACAAGAACACAAGCTTGTTTTTATGTTTAATAGCTCAATGTGTGTAGCTTGCAAAAACCTTGCAGAAAGTACATACTCTAATATTAGTCTCAGTCTAGCAAGGAGTCCTGATTTTGTAAAAACTTAATTACGTAGAGCCAGGTTTGCTTATAGCTTGTCACAACACTACCATTTGGTTTTGGCTTCAGCAGTAGGCTAGTCTGGGTCTGAAGTTGGGAATGTAAATGCAGACATATGAGGCTATGAGCAACAGCTGAAATAGTTTACCAATATAATATGGTGTGCCTGGTTGGTACCATCTTAGTTTTAAAATGATAATACAACAATAAAATTGTTTTTGGTTTATCCCATACCTCTACGTTTTAAGTGAAAGTTCTGCCCCTACCCAATCAACAAATTTGATCATGTTCATATCCTTTGTGACTGGTGTAATACACCTGTCAGTCACAATCACAGCCCGCTCATCAACCACACATGCACCTAGTCATACATCCAATGCGACTTCAAGTCAAACAGCAGCAACAGTTTTTGCAGCGAATTAGGACAGCAGCAGCTCAGAACATTTCTGCTTGGGTTCTAACCAAAACCAGGAAGTACAACCACCTCAGTCAAGTTTTAAAATCTCTGCACTGGCTTCCTGTTGCTCAGAGAATAGACTTTGAAACAGTACTACTGGTTTCTGCTTATGAACCTTCTCAGACTCTTAGAACATCTGGAATAGGGCTTCTGCTCATGCCCAGAGTTAGAACTAAACCTTGTGAAGCAGCGTTTAAATTTCATGCAGCAAAAACCTGAAAGAATTTAGACCTCTCAAAGATTTGTTTTTCAGAGATTCCTCTGTGTGAAATAATTTACATCCACTATGAAGAAAAGGCATAGACCAGTTTAATTTCCATAAATTGATTTTATTCTTGAATTGCTCCATTATGCATAATTTGAAAAAAACATCATAAGATTTATCAAGGTTCATTAGAAGGTACAACAACATTTTTCCTTTCCTTTCCTTTGCAGTAGCATATACATGATCTCAGAAATCTTTCATATACAAACATTAACGTAGTTCTATTTATATTTATTCCAGTGAACTAACTACTATTGATTAATGACAACACACCTACGTGGGAAACTTGGAACATTTCTGAACAGGAAGCAAATATGACAGGAGTTATGTTAAAAATGACGGAAATCCGCACAATTCATCATTGAACAGTATTAATATAGTTCCAATAACATTTCATTTTACTATTTCTATTGGGGCATCATTACAGCAGTTTGAGGTTAGTGAAATTTCCTTGGATAATTTTGCCCGACACAATCATTCTAAAAGCTGCTCGGAACCAGCTGTAAAAGAAAGCGTAGATGAAAGGATTGAGCAGAGAGTTGGATAATGCAAACCAGTTCAGTGTTTCCAGCAGAGCCAGCGGCACTGAGATGCGAATAAAAGAACGGATGGTAGTACAGATGAAGAACGGAAGCCAGCACATGAGGAAAACTCCCATCACTATGGCCAGAGTCTTAGTCGCCTTTCTCTCCATTTTACTGACTCCACACTTGGTGTTGTGGATGCTCCGTGCCTGTTTCTGCGCCACAAGGAAAATCTTAAAGTAGATACAGAGCATTATAAACACCGGCATGTAAAAGGCAAAAACAAGTGCCAATATATTTGTGATAAGCATGATATTTAAACATGTTTTATCACAGTTCCCATGATTTAGACTTGAAATTATAAAACTAATTCCAATCAAAGCAGAAATACTCCAGCTAACCAGGATCATAACCATAACCACATTATCATTTATCTTAGCTCTATACGTCAAAGGCTGGCAAACTGAGTAATACCTGTCGATAGAAATACAGCACAGGTTTAAAATGGAAGAGGTGCACAGTGAAACTTCAATTATGCTACGAACTTTGCAGAATATGTCATAATTATAGGGACAAGTGCTTACAGAAGATTTTAAGGTAAGAGGAACGACTACAACTCCGACAAGCAGGTCAGCCACAGCTAGAGACAAAGTGAGGTAGTTAGTCGGAGTGTGAAGCTGCTTGAAGTAAATAATAGAAATTATTACAAGAAGGTTTCCACAAGCTGTAAAAACAGACATTAGTCCGATGAGTATATGTAGCAAAATGCACATAAAAGAATAGCTGTTTACCAGTACATTTGACACATCTATGGTGTAGCACGGATGGATGCTACGAATGCTGCTGTTGACCATAAGGGCCATAATTGTGAATGCCACTTCAAGATTTAACGCTGATTATAAGAAAGCATAGTTAAGGAGTGAAAAGACATAGACATATGCATAGCTCTAATGCAAAAATGCATATCCAAAAAAAAAATCCAATGTAATGAACGTCATTAAGCCTCCAATAGCACTACAGCTGCAAGTCAAGCTGAGGCATTATCTAGGCAAATTTTTATAAGACCCAATCCCACCCTTGGCTGGTCACGTGAACAAACTTATCCAATACAGGTCAACTAACGTCAATTTTTTAACTTTTCCAGTGTCATATAGATGGAGTAAATTATACATTGTCATTTATCTTTATTTTAAGATTTATGCTGTTTTGTTTCTACACCTAGGTGGACCACATAAGTCAAAAGTATGTTGTCGTTATATAATCACTTTAGAAATTATTTCTTTCATTTGAGTATGTTGGAGGTGGACATTTCTTCTGTTACTTACAGTTGTGCTCAAAATTTGTGATTTTATTATTTATATTTATTTTATTTATTTATTTTTCTTTTGGGCCATTTTTCAAAGAATATGATAAAACTAAAAACTTTTTCACTCATAGTTAGTGGTTGGGTGAATCTATTTATTGTCAAACAAGTGTGTTTACTCTTTTTAAATCACAATGACAACAGAAACTACCCAAATAAGCCTGATCAAGAGTTTACATAACCCAGTTCTTAATACTGTGTATTGCCACCTTTAACATCAACAACATCTCGAAGTCTTTTGTGGTAGTTGTAGATGAGGCTCTTTATTTTCTCAGATAATAAAAGCTGCCCATTATTTTTGGCAAAATGTCTCCAATTGATTATAGAGGTGTTAATGACATCACTGTCAAAAACAAATATCCTTTGCCTTTGGTTAATGCTGCTTTTGAACCTCCACACAGCACCACCATTTTCTCCAAGCTGGATCTCCGCAATGCTTACCACTTGGTCCGAATCAAAGAGGGGGACTGTTAGGTGCTGGCGCCGCATTTAGGTGTATTTGTGGCCCAACCTTCACTTTTTCCCTCTTTTGTTTTAGTAGAGAATATAATTAGTCTTGGCGGCTTCCTGTAGCCTATAAATAGGCCTACTGTAATGTTGCCCGCTCTCTCTCTGACTCCCTCTAGCTGACGTGGATGCTTTGCTCTCAGCTCGTTCGCGAGCTCTCCTCCTCCGTCTGGTTCCGCCTGCCAGATTATGCCGGCTGTGGCCGATGCCGGTTGTGTGTGCTAGAGCACGTTTTAGTCTTTAGCCTTTAGTTCTTTTTGTTTAACCTGGTGGGACCGGCTGTCCTGTTTTCGCCTTTTTCTTTCGTTAGGGCTTAGACCTGAGGTTGTGTTAGGGGTAGCGGGAGGTAAGGCAGCTTCTACAGCCCTGTATAGGGTTGGCCTGTCCGACTTCCCGTCCTTATATTCTGTTTGGCCGGCTCACCATTTTGCTTTGATACTTTGGGCATGGGAGGGTTGGATTGTCAAAAGTTAACGTAAATGACAAATAAAACACAGTTTAAATATCACCCTTTGTCTCCTGCGTCCTTCAATAATATGTTTCCCCCTTGGGTCGTAACAGGGATGAATGGAAGACGCCATTTAACACAACACTGGAACACTCGAATACCAAGTAATGCTGACTTACTAATGCTCCTGCAGTCTTCCAGGCTCTGATTAATGATGTTTTTAGGGGCATGCTCAATATATTCATTTTTGAATACTTGGTTGATATTTAGAATTCATGTTCGACTTGTCTTCGACTTGTCTTTTGGAAAACAAACTCTTCATAAAGGCTAAAAAAAGCAAATTTCATGTATCTAAGGTCAGCTTCCTAGGCTTCATCATAACACAGGAAGCACAGAAGCAGATCCCGCCAAGGTCCAAGCAGTGGTTGACTGGCCCATTCCTACGAACCGTAAGCAAATGCAATGTTTTTTTGGGCTTTGCCAATTTTTACAGGAGATTTATGCGGAATTACAGTGGAGTGACTTCTCCATTCACCCAGCTGATTTCTACCCTTTCGCTTTTTGCCTGGACTGCGGAGGCTCAAGGTGCCATCGAACAGCTCAAAGTTTTGTGAAATAACGTTTTTTACTCTAGCTAGTCGATAGATGTCTATCCGGATTTACTCGGCCCGAAGTCAGCTTCCGCTTGACCAATAGAGATTTTTTACCTATAGCTCCTGTAGTGAATATGGTCTCGTTGATGAATAATTAATATGAATATGAATTATGAAAATTAATAATTAATATTTTTGTTTATGAAAATATTAATTTCTTTCGGGGCACCACCTTAGTTTTAACAGTTCTAAGGAAACTGATTATGTTTGATAAGTCTCAATACTGAAGGAATGAATCCTAACTCGTTTTCGACACAAATCTTAATTAAACAATGAAACAAGAAATGTCTTTATGGGGTTTTATTAAAGATTATGCAGGTTAAAATATGAATAATAACTGTGGAAAGGACATAAAGGGATAATTAGGGCAAATGATGAAAATAAAACATTGATTGACGATGGTACAATGGTTATACCTTTGATGGAACAAGATGAGTTTAATTCTATTTTAATTTTAAGCGATTTAATCGGAGTGGTTACAGAGCAACGGGGCCGTTAAATGGCTTAACAGAAAGGGGACTATTGACGGCTATTTGAAGATTGTGAAAAAGGAAAGAGGTACTGTTGGACATAATTACACAGGTTTATAACGCCAAGCTTTCTCTTGTGTCACGTGCTCACTCACTCTTTATTCGGTGATTTGGCACCAGCAGTGCGGTTCCGATCAGTCCCAAAGGTAGGCTTGAGATTCCCGGTCGCGGCTGGTTTCCGGCAACAGAAGGCAGCACGTGTCCACGCGTTGAGCTGGTTTAAGGCGGCGCCTTAGCAACAAAGCGGCGTCCTGTGATTGTCCTTGAGGGTAAAGTAAACTTTACCAGCGGTTGCGAATAAAGTCTTTAAACTGAAGTCCGCTACAAGACAAAACTATGTCTTTTGGATTTAACAAAGACTTTCTTTCGTAGCGTCAAAAAGCCTTTCAAAACTACAAAAAGTTTCTTCCGCGAGGAAGTGATGTAATTCCGTGGATAAGAAGTTTTTCAAACAAAAATCAAATGTGTTGGATCTTCAAAAAGGATAAAAATTTACGTCGGCACGGTGTGTGCTGCGGCTAGAAGACTTTAGAGTTGCGAGGAAAAATACGACGAAAGTTAAGCTTAAGAAAGAGCGTGAAGAGAGTTTAAGAGGTAAAAGCTTGAGCTTAAGAAGCTTGAGAGGGAACTTGAGAGAGAGCTTGAAGAGCGATTTCCGCTTTGCCGACTCTTTTGTAAGAGACGCAAAAAGGGAGTGTTTACACACGTTTGGTGAAGAGGGGCGTTTACTGAAAGTTTGGGATCCTTAGATAACTTTCTTGTTCCATCAATTAAAGTATTTTAAACACAGTTATAAAACATAAGGATTCTGCATTGTATCATAAGTGCACGAGAAACGTCTTTACGAACATTTAGATATCAAACACATGTATATTCTCTTGTCATTTAGCTAAAACAAATTAATAATTCGTTTGTATTGTACCATACACTTATGCAAAGTCAAACAGAGTAACATCGTTACGTTTCTTGTCCTGTTGGATCCTGTTAAGGGAAAATGGTGAGGTTTGCATAGTTACGAACAATCTTTATTACACTTTTATAGAACAGAACGAAGAATTGTATCTAGTTTCGAAGCAGAGTCATTACTCTGTTCAACCAAAGGAGGGCAATGTTCAATCACTTGTAGAGTCCTGAAACAAAGAGACATTCCTTTCTCAGGTCTGGTGCATCTCAATACACAAATCATATATTTAAATGTCAATTCTGGTGCCGGGGTCTGGTCGGCCAACAGATAGCCCAATTCAGGTTCTTTGAAGTGTTGAAAACAAAGTCGTTAATTTAGTTTCACTTTTCCGTGAACTTTCTTAGAGCAACATCGAGCATCTGGTGGGAATTAACACAGGGTTGTTAATTAGGTCTTCTGTCTTCTCCTCGGCCTGAATCAACAAAAACGGCCAGGTCTTTAAAAGTTCAGAGTTGTAATTCTTTATCCTCTGAGAGGTGTTAGTCCCTGGTACGAAGAGACACTACACTCCGATGGGCCCGATAGTCAGCTTTCACTAACTTATTTTTTACCCAGCATCGCTTAGGCCCGATGTCAGCATCCCGCTGACTAATGATATCATATTCAGAATATCGTCCGTAACTTGCTCCGCTATGTCAGCTTCTAGAATTCTGACAGTTACAGCGATACAGCATGCTTCAAACACTGATCAGTGGGAGAGAGACAAGAAAAAACACCCTGGTTTGTGGTTCAGTCAGTTCTCTCTCTCAAAGCTTTATTGTTTAGGATAACAGTTATATACAGCGTCAGTGTGACAAACATGGTTCTGTGTTAGCTATACGTCAGGGAGTTCTCAAGTTAATGGTGAATCTACCAATCACACTACCAATACATTTAGGCACGCTATACCATAAGGAGAAAGGCACATGTGTTTCTAGAGCAACAGAGCAGCATGTCCTTCTATGGAAAATATCAATGCACAGTGTTCTAAATGGGTACAGCTAAATACAATCCTTGTAACTGGATCCAGAGGCAAGACATTTCTACTTCAGAAGACCTGTTTCAAGATTTAAACTTTTAAACTAATCTAAAAGATTATTATTTAAAAAAATTATTTAAAAAATTTTTTTCTTATAGCATTTTGTTCACCACGGCCCCGGTCCTTGTTCATCCTGATCCCACACGTCAATTCATTGTGGAAGTGGATGCGTCACATCCATGTGCTTTTTTTTCCAGACGCCTATCAGATGCAGAAAGGAACTATGACGTTGGAAACCGGGAGCTATTGGCAGTTGTCTTGGCCCTCCAAGAAGTGAGACATTGGCTGGAGGGGGCTCAAAGTCCTTTTGCCATCTGAACCGATCATAAGAACCTAGCTTATCTCCGCTCAGCCCAGAGACTCTTTTTAGGAAGACTTGATTTTACCCTCACCTACCAGCCTGGGTCCACGAATGTCAAACCCGATGCTCTGTCCTAGCCCTCCACTCCGGTGTCAGCTACCGCCAGCCCAGAACCCATCTTTCCCTCTCCTTGTTGCGGAGGCTCACTGGGAGATTGAGGAGGTGGTTAAAGGGCGTTGCGAGCAGAGCCGGCCCCAGACAACTGTCCAATTAACAGACTCTTACATCTGTTTGTGCCGAAGTCCTCCAGTGGGGTCATTCCTCAAAGCTTTCCTATCACCTGGAATCCATCGGACCAGAGACTTCATCTCCCAGAAGTTCTGGTGGCCAGCTTTGACAAAAGATTGTGGTGTAATATTTTTGATATTATGTAGTTTATTTTTGTATACTTAATTAGTTGTCCATTTATGCATAATGATGAGTCTATGTTATGTGTTTTATCGGTTATACTTGTGCATGGTTTATATTCAAAAAGGATGTTCTATGTAATACATCGAGAAACATTAATATGAAAAAGAGTACATAATGTCAGAGTGTATTGTTTTTACATGACAAGTTTAATGAACACACACACACACAGGAAAGATCTAAGTTACAGATAAGAGACATGTGCCTGGCACCAGAGGAGGTCTGAAAGTAACTGGGACAGTTACCCCCTGTGCCCACTCGCCCCTGGTCCCCATAGCGGTGGACTTTGTTACTGGGTTACCACACTCAGAAGGTAACACTGTTATATTGACTGTTGTTGACCGATTTTCTAAAGCTGTGCACTTTGTCCTTCTGCCCAAACTCCCGTCAGCTCTAGAGACAACAAACATCCTGGTCCAAAATGTCTTCAGGCTACATGGAATACCAACTATTATAGTCTCAGACCGGGGCCCCCCATTCTCATCTCAGGTGTGGAAGGCATTCTGCCGAGCCCTGGGAGCCTCTGCCAGCCTCTCATCTGGCTTCCACCCCCGGTCTAATGGCCAAACGGAACAAGTAAACCAGAGCCCAGAGACAGCCCTGTGTTGTGTGACTACTCACTACCCTTCGGACTGGTTCTCTTTCCTCCCATGGTTGGATTATGGCTACAACTCCATGACAAGCTCAACTACCGGTATGTCCCCCTTCATGGCTTCCCTGGGGTTTTCCGGTGGTGGCGGTTCCATCTGTCCAATTTCACCTTCGCCGTTGTCAACGCATATGGTTTGTGGTTCGTGCTGCTTTGGATTGAGCCACTGCTCAGAGTCAACGGAGCGCGAACCGGAAACGTACCCCTGCTCCGGCATACATACCAGGTCAGAAGGTGTGGCTATCCTCCCGAGAGATAGCACTACAAGTGGAAAGTTAAAAAATTAGCCACAAGGTATGTTGGACCATATAAAATTGTACAAATTATCAATCTGGTGTCGGTCAAACTGAAGTTGCCCTCGGCCCTCAAGGTTCATCTTGTTTTTCCATGTTTCTCTAATCAAGCCTGTCCACACGAGTCCATTGTGCCCTCCCTCCGAACCCCCTCCACCTACCTGAGTAATCGAGGGGCATGAAGCCTTCACTGTCAGTTCTATTTTGGATGTCCGCCGACGGGGGCGGGGCTACTAATATCTAGTTGACTGGGAGGGTTATGGCCCAGAGGAACTCTTGGGTTTCTCGGAAACTTATTTTGGACCCTGAGTTAATCAGAGACTTCTACCAGAGATGGCCAGAAAATCCTGGTAGAACGGCAGGAGGCACAACCCAGTGTGTGTTGTCTTGTGTCCCTAGTCTTTGTCTCCCTCGTGTGGTCATGTCTTTTGGAGGTCAAGCTGGTGGGCGTGGCACAGCAAGCAGAGGTAGCTGCATCTCATCTCCTCATCATACTCAGTATAAAAACCCCAAGTTGTCCTCCACTCATCGCCAGATTATTCTGTCCATTCAGTGAAGAAAAATCTACGGCCAAACTGAATTCTGAACTTGAATATTTTTGCCTGGAAAGCCTAATTGTGTCTTTTTGTGATTTTTCTGTCCAGCCTCGCCTGCCTGTCTGTGAACTCTTTTTGCCAGGACTAGGCCACGCTTCGACCACGCCTGATCCTTCACTTCACCCTTTGTTTGAATAAACTCTTCTAAAATACCACCAGTCTGTATCTGCTTTGGGGTCTTGTGTTCAGCACCTTAACACCAACTCCTGTAAATTCTTGGGCTGTCTTTCATAAACTGCACGTTTGAGATCTACCCAGAGTGGCTCAATGATATTGAGGTAAGGAGACTGAGATGGCCAGTCCAGAACCTTCACTTTATGCTGCTGTAGCCAATGACAGGTAGACCTGGCCTTAAGATTTGGATTGTTGTCATGTTGGAACGTCCAAGTACGTCACATGTGCAGTAGTGCTGTTGAGTGCAAATTTATCTTGCCATCAATTCTGATCAAGTTTCCTGTGCCTTTTGTAGCTCACACATTACAAAAAAATTTGTGATCAACCTCCATGTTTCATACGAGGAATGGTATACCTTTCATCATAGGCCTTGTTGACGCCATTCCAAATGTAATGTTTATGGTTGCTGCCAAACGGTTAAATTTTGGTCTCATCACTCCAAATTCACTTTGTTCCAGAAGTTTTGATGGCATAGTAATGGCTTTTTCAACAATGCAGCCCCTTTTTCTTTCAGTGCCTTCTTTTAGTGCATCTTGAAACAGCCACACTACTTTTTTTCAGAGGGTCCAGTATTTCATCTGGTTATTTGTGTGTTTTTGTTTGCATCCCTAACAATTTTCTTGATAGTTGTGACTGAATTTTTTGTTGGTGTACCCGACTTTGGTTCGATTTCAACAGAATCCCTCATTTTGAACACTGCTGATTGGCATTCTCAATTACTTCGATATCTTTTTATATCCCTTTGCTGTTTTATACTGTTATAAAATTATTTTTCCCGCAGATCCTTTCAAAATTCTTTTGCTTTCCCCATAACTCAGAATACAGAAACATCAGTGTAGTAATGGATAAAAGATACAAGGGTCTGTCAGGAGCCCAGAAACTCACTGACCTTTTATACACACACTGATTACAAGCAAACAGATTACAGGTGAGGATGGTTTCCTTTAGTAGTTATTCAAACCGGTTCATGTCAACTTGTGTGCATGTTATCAGGCCAAAATCACCAGGGTTTGTAAACATTTGATCAAGGTCATTTGGGCAGTTTCGGTTTTTATTATGGAGTAAACACAGTTGTTTGACAATTAATGCTTCACCTAACCAATAATTATGAGTGAAAACAGTTTTTTTGTGTTATATTTTCTGAAAAATGTCCCATGTTCTCTGTAGTGTAGGCAAAGTAAGGCCGTAGATGGCTCTATAGTACATTGTAATGGATATTTGCTTCAGATATTAAAATTAAGTCAAATTGACGTGAGTGTGTGTCTGTCCTTTAATTTGTTGACACTAGCAGCCAGTACAAAGGACCATCAAATCTTCATTTGCATGTCAGCACAGTGCAACATTACAACTTTTGAAATTGAGTCTCTGACAGACTCCAGTCCAGGTTGCACTGAAGTGTCAAAAGGTCAAGGAAGGCATCAACTGCCATGAGCTGCATTTTGTGATAAGAAAAGAATTCTGAATGAAATACGTATCTAATGTCCACTGATTACATTTTTTGGTGCATAATGTAATTGCTAGCAATTGTTGTCTTAACAAGTCTGTATAGATTTTACATCTGATTTGTGTGACTAGATGTACACTCACCGAAAGGATTATTAGAAACACCATACTAATACTGTGCTTGACCCCCTTTCGCCTTTGATCGCCAGAACTGCGCTTGATTTAACAAGGTGCTGAAAGCATTCTTTAGAAATGTTGGCCCATATTGATAGGACTGCATCTTGCAGTTAATGGAGATTTGTGGGAAGCACATCCAGGGCACGAAGGTCCCGTTCCACCACACCTCAAAGATGTTCTATTGGGTTGAGATCTGGTGACTTTGGAGGCCAGTTTAGTTCAGTGAACTCATTGTCATGTTCAAGAAACCAATTTAAAATGATTCGTGCTTTGTGACATGATGCATTATCCTGCTGGAAGTAGCCATCAGAGGATGGGTACATGGTGGTCATAATGGGATGGACATGGTCAGAAACAATGCTCAGGTACGCCGTGGCATTTAAACGATGCCCAATTGGCACTAAGGGGCCTAATGTGTGCCAAGAAAACATCCCCCACACCATTACACCACCACCACCAGCCTGCACAGTGGGAACAAGGCATGATGTCTAGGCATGATGACAAAAATGCTATAAGAAAAAAAAAATTTTAATAATTTTTTGAAATAATAATCTTAAACTAGATTAGTTTAAAAGTTTAAATCTTGAAACAGGTCTTCTGAAGTAGAAATGTCTTGCCTATGGATCCAGTTATAAGGATTGTATTTAGCTGTACCCATTTAGAACACTGTGCATTGATATTTTTAATAGAAGGACATGCTGCTCAAATTCACATTCCCTTTTCACACCATTCTTTGTAAACCCTAGAAATGGTTGTGCCTGAAAATCCCAGTAAATGAGCAGATTGTGAAATACTGAGACCTGCCCCGCTCAAAATTGCTTAAATCTTAAAGGGTTTCTTTCCCATTCTGACATTCAGTTCGGAGTTCAGGAGATTGTCTTGACCAGGACCACACCCCTAAATGCACTGAAGCAACTGCCATGTGATTGGTTGATTAGATTCTTGCATTAATGAGAAATTTAACAGGTGTTCCTAATAATCCTTTAGGTGAGTGTATAAATATATTTATAACAATATTTTCTTCTGTAGTATCATATCATATCATACAAATGCCTGCACGTATGAGCTGCCCTCAAGACATACCATTACAATGTTAACCTTTCCTGCTTCTGTCTCCTAACCGTGTTTGGGAGACACAGGGGAGATCCGCCTCACACACACGCACTGAGCTGTCTTAAACCAAACACAATGAAGACACATCCCGCAACAACAAGAAGAATATACAAGTTGTATGAAAAGGAGAGGACTAAAGCAACGGCGTTACAACAACTTTTGCCCTCACCGGAGACGACTGGACATCGCTAGGCAACCATAATTAGCTTGCGGCGTTACAGTGCATTATATTGATGAACAGCGGGAACTGCACTCACCTGCTCTGACTGAAATGAAAACACAAAACAGACTGTAGGAGACAGAACATGGGTGCACTGTGTGTGTGTGTGTTTGTGTTTGGGTGTTGGTCTGGTGATGAGGGGGCGGAGCTCACAGGAGCGCAGGCGTGTGCACGTAGGTTTGTAAAGGTGTGCACTTTCGGGACGCAACGCAAAGAATACTGAACGGCTGAGATTATATATTTATCTGTTTATGCATTCTGGTTCATGTCCATCATCTATCTGCTGAGCTGTAAGTGTGTCACAACTTTTAGCACCACCAGGACCCCACTCTGACTGACCTTTACCACGGCTACAAGGTTCTACACAGACATTGTTTACATTGTTATAATGTTATGATCGAGGCTCTGGACATAACTTGTTTTTCTATAACAAACTAAACAAAATATTAATGCCCTGGCAGTGGCAAATATTTTTGGTTTAATATTTAATTTGATAACATTAATGCTTAAGTTGATATTTACAAGAAATATTTAAACTGCTACTAACTTTTAACTGATGTAAAAAGCACCTTATTTGTTTAAAGTGTTTGCAAACCAAATATTATTGCACTTTTGTTCATATAGCAGTACTTTCGAAATAAAAGTATGCAATACACAAATTTTTAATTCATTATTAAATTTTTTGTATAATACGATTAATCGCGATTAATCGCAGAACTGTGTGCGATTAATCGCGATTAAATTCTTTAATCGTTGCCCAGCACTAATATATATATACAATATTCTGTGATATTCTGTATTATCTCATGTTTAAACTGCACCATCTCTTCATTAAATGTATTTGATAAGTTAAAGATTTTAAGCTTGCTTGTCATGAAGGGCCGATGGTGGGTCCCAAAGCCAGACCATTTGAGAACATTTATAATAATAATGGATTGGTTTTATATAGCGCGTTTTCAAGGCTCTCAAAGCGTCATTCATTCACTCCACAGTCACACACTGGTGGTGGAGACGTAGCAGCCATTTTGCACCTACAGACTCTCCAACCTCCAAACAGTCTCACACATTCATACACATTCCTACACCAGAGCTGTGGCACTGGAGGCAAGGTGGGTTAAGTGTCTTGCCCAAGGACATAACAACAGTATGAACTGTGGGGAGAGTGAGAATCAAACCGCCTACCTTTTGGTTGAAAGACAACTGCTCTACCCACTGAGCTACTGCCGCCCTCTCTACTGCTCTAGCCCATTTACAGTAGATAAATAATAATTTATGACAAGGTTAAGGCTTGGTTATGGACAAATGCAAAGAGTGTAATTTTGCTGTGATTATACCTCTTGTTGAAATACTTTTGACATACAGTATGTGTTACATTTTATAAACTTCACCATTTTACCCAGTGCACCTTCAAACTGTCCTCCAAACAAAAACAGAAAAAGGGTAAAATACAAAGTGAAAGACATATCTAGTCTTAGAGACCTTTTTTATTTTCTTTATAATGCATAATTATGCAGTGTTACATAGAAAATTGTTAAAAGTTACAAGGGCCAAACCCAATTACCAAATTTATTAATTTAACTACATCAGATACATTTATTTAATTTTATCTGATGTAATTTAATCAGCAATACATCACTTTTAAATGTATATGTTTTTGTTTTTTTTGTAAAATGATTTATCTCCAAGTCCGAACATTAATTCATTTTGAGTTTGTCAAAGGCCAGAGGAAAACGGGTAAGGCTTTTCTTATGTTTTTTGTGGATTATTGCTATTTCACAAGGGTTTAATCTAAGATCCAGTTTTCAATCACTTTAAGTCATCAAGATCCCAGTGTACAACCCAGGGGACAAAATTGCACCTTTTTTTTTTTACAAAATGCTCTTTCATAAACAAACAATTGAAACATACTACAGTTCCCAGTAACTAAGTGATGAGATAAGATAGTGAACATTGAACTCTGATTGTTACATTATTAAATTGTAAGTATACACAAATATATATATTTTTTATAACTATAAATTTTCAATTAATTTGATAACAGTATTTTCTGTAGCATGGTTGTAATTCAGTTGACCAACTCACTCATTTCATAGATTTGTTTTACAGTGTACAATAAACCTTGATTATGCAAATTCACCAAGTCAAACATCTACAGCAATCACTTTTCCACCTACACAATACTGTTTGATTTACATGTTCTGTTTTTTTCTGCGTGCATATTTTTAGATCTCTACTTGTGAGTTGTTCCCTGTAGTCTGGTTCAAGGTTAAAATCTTAATAAATGTGTTAAAACAAAAATCCAAACAGCAGATGACAATGCAGACAACAATATGGACTACTTTTATTGTAGTATATCAACAATTAAATATTTTTTAAGGAAAACACTACTCAGTGCAGTTTGAAGTTTGCAAAATCTCCTATGAATATTCTCCCCGATATGATCATTCTGAAGGCAGTTCTGAACCAACTGTAGAAAAAAGCATAGATGAATGGATTAAGGGTTGAATTCAAAAGGGCAAGCCAGTTCAGAAGTTCAATAAAGGCGAGAGGCATGACAGAAACCTGACTAAAAGAAAGAATGGTAGTGCAGATGAAGAACGGAAGCCAGCACAGAAGGAAAACTCCCATCACTATGGCCAGAGTCTTGGTCGCCTTTCTTTCCATTTTACTGACTCCACACTTGGCGTTGTGGATGCTCCGTGCCTGTTTCTGCGCCACAAGGAAAATTTTAAAGTAGATACTCAGCATTATAAACACTGGAGCGTAAAAGGCAAATATAAGCCCCATAATGTTTGCCAGTACAACGTCTACAAAACACTTCTCAGCACAGTGTTTGTGTTGTATCCCCATAACGGTGAGGCCAGTTCCAATCAGAGCCGAAATACACCAGCTAATCAGGATCATAACCGTAACAACAATGTCATTTATTCTCATTCTATACGTCAAAGGCTGGCAAACTGAGTAATACCTGTCGATAGAAATGCAGCACAGGTTCAGAATGGAAGAGGTGCAGAGTGAAACGTCGAAGGTGCTGCGAACTTTGCAGAAGAATTTGTCGTCAAAAAGACAAGAGCTGATGGAGAATTTGATGGTGAGAGGAAAGACTACAATTCCGACTAGCAGGTCAGCCACAGCCAGAGACAGGATGAGGTAGTTTGTTGGAGTGTGGAGCTGTTTAAAGTAAATAATAGAGGTTATTACGAGAAGATTTCCACATACTGTAATTAAAGATAATGAGCCGAGGAAAATATGCAGTAATATACACAAGATCGATGGATTGTCTCTCAGTACAAAAGAGTTAACATCAAGTTTATAGCAAGGATGTATCTCCATATAAGCATCAGTCCTGTTCAGCTGCATTCCTCGTTCCATCTTTCAGTGTGCCAGCTATTAACTTGTGCTCAATTTCAAATGTCAAATATTTTAACAATTGTTTCAAATATATTTTTAAATCACTGATGTTTTGTTCCTAGCTGCCAGTGCGTTCTCAACACCAGCATGAGTCCCACCTAAATGCAGCACAGGGCACGGACTGCACCTAATTATAACTTCTAATTAATGACTAATGTGGCAACAATCTCCCTTTCTCCAATCAGATTATTACAGCCTGTGATGTCACTTAAACAGAAATGTTTGTTGCTATGGTCATACAATAGACAACATTGGGTTGTGCAATAAGCTAATGGATGGGTTAAACCAGGGATATTGGAGTATAAGTGGGCTAGGTGGGCTCAGCCCCCCTGTCATGTATTTCTTTGTGTTTATATTTATTGTGAATTCTTAGATTTTACCAATTTTATGGCAGCAATAGCTGAAAAATGGCACCTAAAAAGGAAAAAAGGGGCTTATTATTTTATAGCCCAAGCACTGACCTCAACATCAATCATCTTCCTCAATAAAGTTGGTATCGCCAGTGCTGCCTGTAAAAATATGTACAACACCTAAATACAATACATATACATAATCATTAGAATATGTAACTTTTATACAATTAAAAGAAAATTATACCCCTTACCAGTAAACTAACAAAGTAATAATTTACTGTATTACTTAACATTAAAACAGATTTCTCTGAAGCTGATTTAAATATAAGGATTGTGTTTATACAGTGTTTATAAATTATACAGTAAAACCCCTCTGGTCTAATTTATCTTTTTTACAAATGGTTTAATCTGAAGTTTCCAGTTGCAATGTGTTTTGTACGGCCTTATTTGATGGCGTCCAGATTGGTAGTACTTAGTGGGGAGTGTGTCTATGTTTCTATTGTAATTATTTTTTATTAATATATATATTTTCATTCACTTTTTAGAACATTTTCCAACAATCAGAACACAAAGAACAGATTAAAACAGCTCAGCAGGGTACAAGGAGACAAGAAAAAAAAGAACATGTTCAGGGCTAGTCCACCACAGCACTGACCAGCACCGAGGCCACAGCAGTGCCAGCACACTGGAGTAAAGAAGCGCACATCTCCATAAACGGTCCCTTTGTGGAATGCAGCAGACAGGTCAAGTATGCCAGGGGGAAAAGTTCCATGACAAGTTTGTGCCAGTTAGATTTGGAGGGAGGCTTGTAACTAATTCAAGACATGAAAACATTATTTTGTGCATCATATGTGAGGATGTCTTATAATTTGCTGAAACCATGAACCAACATTACTGTCTCCACAGCCCAGGAGCTAAGACAAAGGATCCAGGTTCAAATTACTTCAAAAATGTTTCTCATATCTTTTAAAATGTTTGTCCAGTATGATTGTATTTTAAAACAGGACCAAACACAGTTAGTAAAAGTCCCTCCCCATGATTTTCCATTTCAGACACATAGGTGACATTTGAGGGCTTTTTCGTGCCTTTTACTTGGGGAACAGTAGTTGTTGAGTAGTTTGCTTTGAGATGCACACAGACATAATTAAATTATAGAAATGTGAGGGGGAGACACAGGGGAGACCCCCAGGAAGGAGAGGCGTGTAAATTGATTATTCTTGTGAACCAGAGCTGCCAACTTTCACCCTAAATTTGCTCAAGATCATACCTGGACGTGTTTCACTCTCTTCATTCTTTCTCAGAGAAGTCCTGTGAGGTGATGTATGCAGGTTTAGTGGGGCAACATGTCAGGTTGTGCTTATCTCAAACATGTTAGGCTGTCCTGAGTAAGTTATAGAATGTTGTTGAAGTACTGCTCCAGCCACTGGAAAAACATATATAAATCAGAATCCACCTGAGGCTGAAGTGTGAGCATGTCACGCCCTCTGCACGCCTCCATTCAACCAAAGAAGGACAATGCAAATCAACCAGTGAATACATTTTGGCTGAACATGAGCTTCTGTTGAGTGGGATTTACCAAAAAACTCTGAAGTGAGTGTGAACAAGACCCGCCCACGCAGTATCACGCATCTGTGTAGTTTTACAAAATGAATTCTGCTCCAACTGCATTAATTTTGTTTTGACTGTAGCTTTGTCTTAACTGTAGTATTTTAGCATAAAATAAAGCCGCTTTTTAGATGACAAACGCTAAGCAGAACAAAACTAATCTGATCAGAGTCAGCGGTTTTTAATTGTTTAATTGAAGGTTATTAACTTATGTATTGTTGCGCATGTGTAATGAGCTTGAATAAATCCAGGACAGTTGATGGAAGCGCTGCAGCAGTCTTAGGCCCACCGCTAATGCTTTCATTGGTTGAGACACGTGGTGACACATACTGCGTTCATGTACAATAAAATAATTTGTGGTGAAAATAACGCGTTGACTTGCACAGCCCTAATTTTAACATATTAAAAACAAAACATGACCCAAAAAAAGACCAACTTAAGTTATCAAGTTACAGTGACAGACCTAGGCTGTTGTGCAGGCTGTAGATTTGCAGTACAACAGAAGGGAGATGGAGGAGTACAGTAGTGGTGCTAGAGTGCCATGAGGAGAGACATATTTGACAGTTTAAAAAACTAAACAGATCTAAATGATCTGCTTTACTTAACGCGGTGCTGCCTAACTTTTAGCCACTAGATGGCACAGATCCCTGTCTGTGTTGTTACAACATTGTTTGTAGAGAAAAAAACTATTCAAATTGGAAACAATTCTGCTAGGGTCCAGTTTATTGCCTCCCTCTGTTTGAGCTGCTGTCAGTCAGGAGAGGTCTGCTCAACCTCCTTGGCATGATAATTTAAAATAATAAAATAATTTATATCAGAGTTTTCTGTCCATTTGAGAGTATTGTGTCAGTGAAAAAAAAATATGACTCTACCAATTGTGTGTCTAAGAATCATTAAATCTATTCGAGAATGTATTTTTTGTGAGTTTACGTGATGCTACTAGTTAAGTGTTAAGTAGTGTTACAACACAGTGTTAAAGAATAAAACAATAAGGTCTCAACACTGGACGCCAGTAAGTTTAGTGTTTAGTCAGTTCTTATCTGGGTGTTTTGGTTTAACTGTGCCCCTCCTCTCAACTGCATCTCCAGCTTCTATCTTTTTTGTCATCAACGTGAAGATGCAGCAAGAGTTTTTTTTTAAAGATTTTATTAAATGTGGAATAATGTGGGAGACGGATGGAATTTGGTCTAAGGCTACAATCTGGCATGTTTACATTAAAGTGGCAGTGTCTCATGTACGTGAATCAACATTCACTGTCCCAATCAAATAAATAAATTATAAGAATGTAGCTATGCAACAAAATGCTAATTAACAGTGGTAGAACTAGCTTTGTAACACTAGGTAATGCGTAAAAAGAAGGCTGTGCCATTTTCCTAAAATAAGCAGCATTAAGGTATTTAAATATAAAATAAAACAATAACAGAATAATAACAGTTTTGTTTTAGTTTTACTCAAATTTGTAAAATTAACTAAAACACACAACTAGACAAGACAAGACAAGACATTTATGTTTGTATAGCCCAAAATCACAACAACAGCCGCCTCAAAGGGCTTAACAGACCGCACTAGACAACATCCCCTGTCCTTAGACCCTCCATCAGGGTGAGGAAAAACTCCAAAAAAAACCCAGCCGTGAAAAAAGAGAAACCTCAGGGAGAACCACAGAAGGAGGGATCCACTCCCAGGACGGACATGACGTGCAAGAATGTGTCCAGGACAGTTGAAAAATACATATGAATACAAAACATATTCACAAAAAACATTTATGTTGACAGCATCCAGTCTCCACTCTGTGTGTGTGTGTGTGTGTGTGTGTGTGTGTGTGTGTGTGTGTGTGTGTGTGTGTGTGTGTGTGTGTGTGTGTGTGTGTGTGTGTTTGTGTGTGTGTGTGTGTGTGGGACCTCAGCCAACATCAAGGTAGATGAAAGATGAGCTGGGGAGCAGAGTCGGGGGGCAGAGTCGGGGGGCACTTCCACAAAAATGGGGCTCTATAAGAAAAGGCTCTGTAGCCAGCAGACTTCATCTTTATTCGAGGAAGTTGAAGGAGGCCAGCGTCCTGAGAGCGAAGGGTACGAGCTGGAGTATACCAGGTGATGAGGTCAGATAGGTAAGAGGGCGCGCGTTCACAAAGAATTTTATATATTAACAAGAGAACTTTGAAATCAGCTCTAACATGAATAGGAAGCCAGTGTAATGAAGCCAGGACCGGAGTAATGTGATCAAACTTCCTGGTCTTTGTTAAAAGTCTGGTGGCTGTATTTTGGTGTCAGATCCACTCCGTCTCCCTCAGGGATCCGCTCCACTTTCCTTCTTCCTTCATCTCATCACTGCCACCTGTCCCAAGCACCTGCAATCTATTACCATCAGTGAGGTATTTAAACCGCTCCTGTCCACCTCTTCCCTGCCAGATCGTTCAGCAGACTTTGTGTGAATGTTTCCAGGGTATATTCCAGCCCTCGCCCCAGCCCCAGCCCCAGCCCCCGCCCCAGCCCTCGCCCCAGGTCTCAGGTTTGGACTCCAGCTAGCAGCCCAGACCTTGGCTTGGTCTCCAGTCACCGGCTCGGCACCAGGTCTCGGTTTAGCTCCACGGTTCAACTCCAAGTCTCGGTCCAGCTCCTCGGTTTGGTTCCAGTTCACGACTTCACTTCAGCCATCAGCGCAGTTCCTCAGCACGGACTACAGTCTCAGATCTCCTATCCAGCTTCCTGTCACTAACTGTACTTAAATAAAGAATCACTTACCTTCACTGTCTTGTGCGCATTTGAGTCCTCAGTCCCACATTACATTTTGGACCATTTGTAGTCTGTGAGTACTTTTCCTCGGCAGTCCAGATAGTCCAATAACGCATTGCAGTAGTCCAGCCTGGATGTGACAAACGCATGAATGAGAATTTTAGCATCAGCTAAAGAGAGGCAGGAGCGAATTTGTAAGATATTCCTTAAGTGAAAAAAGCCCAGTTTAGTGACCTCACTAATGTGCTGCTGCAGAGATAGTGTGGGGTCAAAAATGACACTTCCTTGCAGTTTTGCCGTGCTCCAACACACAGTTGTTGATTGAGACAGTAAGATTGTTGAACTTGTGCCGATGACTGGCAGGACCAATTAACAAGAGCTCTGTTTTATCCGCGTTCAAATGGAGGAAGTTTTGAGACATCCATGTTTTAATTGAAACGAGGCAGGCCTCTAGACGCATGATGTCAGTAGTATTATTCGCTTTTATTGGTAGATACAGCTGTGTATCATCGGCATAACAGTGGAAGTTCACACCATAACTTCTGATGATTTGTCCCAATGGTGTAACATATAGTGAAAAAAGTATGGGACCGAGCACAGACCCTTGTGGCACACCAAATTTCACTTGTGTCGTAGAGGAGAAGGATTAATTAAAAGAGACAAAATGAGACCTATCACACAGATAGGATTCTAACCAAGAACGAGCAGAGTCAGAGATGCCAAAAACATATTTAAGTCTGTTGATTAGCACTGCAGGATCAATCGTATCAAATGCAGCTGAGATCCAGCAATAACATTAGAGCCGATGAGTCCTCGTCCATCTGAAGGAGGAGATCATTTGTCACTTTAACTAAAGCTGTTTCAGTGGAATAAGAGGCCCTAAATGCAGACTGAAACGGCTCAAGGAGGTCATTTTCCGATAGATATAGAGTAAGTTGTTTTAGCACAACTTTTTCGAGGACTTTAGATAGAAAAGGTAAGTTGGAGACAGGACGGAAATTATTTAGGCATCTAGGATCCAGAGTAGGTTTTTTGAGCAGGGGTTTGACCACAGCCTGTTTGAAAAGGGAAGAAACGGTGCCAGTAGACAGGGACAGGTTTATAATGTTTAATATAATTTGCCCCACATAGGGCCACAGTTCTTTAAGCTGTTTTGCTGCAGGATATCCAGGAGACACGTAGTTGCTTTACATGAAGAAACCACCTTTGTCAGCTACTTGTTTTGTTGTTAATAATTCCTATATGTGCAAATTTCACCCAAGTTCCTGTCCTGGGGTGGAATTTGAGCATCTCAACTGGCCCAAATGGATGGTCCAAAAAATTCCCTTTTGGAAAATGAGCAGAGGCTAAAAAGGATTTTAAAATAGAAAAAATATAGAAACAGAAGAAACTGGAAAAAGATTGTATTGGTTGTGTGTTAAACATTAGAAATTAAACAATAATTTTGTTTGACTTTAATGCACGTAACAAACAAAAAGTGTCACTTTTGTCTGTCTAATGATGTCTCCAGAGCCTTCAATTATAAGCGTGAAATCTGTTCCATACACATATGTTTTGTTTTCCTACATTCAGGGGACCATTAGCACAGTTCTTTCTTTGGGGACCTGCCCTTTGTTTACTTTGGGAAAGGCCACAGAAGCTACAAAGGTACAATTAACACCTGTAAGGTAATGCAGGACATGTTTTTCCCATCTCACCTTTCCACGTGGCGTCTCACGGGAAACAAAAGGAAAGTAACTGCTACTGCAAACTGCTAACACAATTTACACTTTGGTCAACATCTTAACGAAGGAAAAACAAACAGAACAGACAGTTTATGTCTAGTGAATATCAGCACATGAACAATTTTAAGAGCAACCTTTGTGTAAATTGAACATTGGAGCACAAATGGCACAAGTTAAATGTTTATGACAACGGAGATTTAGTATGCTGCTCTCTAAAAACAGATGGAAAAAACTACACTTTTGCATAAATCAACATCCCTTTCCCTGTGTTTTATTATAGCTGTGGCAAAACAGGGGTAACATGTTTGTAGCAAATAAAAAGTAGTTGTGGATCTTTAAAAAAAAAGTGTCTTCTCCATTTCCATAGGTTCTCTCCAGGTTCACCAGCTTCCTCCCACTCTCCAAAGAAGTGTATGCACAGGTGAATTGGTGACTCTAAAGTGTCCCTAGTGAATGAATGTGAGAGTGAAGGTTTGTCTGTCAGTATCTGTCTCTAAATGTCAGCCCTGCAACTAACTGGTCATTGTCCAGGGTGTACCCCGCCTCAGGACTAAAGCTGCTGGGACAGGCTCCAGTCACCTGCGACCCCTAATGGGACTAATCGGAAGAAGATGAATAAATGAGTTATAGACCCTTTTCAAGTCATTCAAACATAATCACTGGTGGAGTAATTGCGGCTGAAACATGTGACTACATTGATAGAAAAATAGGTCCATATAATGTGATAAAGTAATGTCATTAAAAAAAAAAAACTATTGCAAGAAATAAATCAGAATCATATTATGATCCTCATATTCACATGTGTTATAACCCCTACTCTAACCACAGTGTAGTAATACAATTAACCAAAGCTACAGACACATAGTTATTGACCAGTACACTGCATCCTATTAAAGTTCTTATACTCACATAATTCACTCAGTTGGATTCACTCATCTTGTTTCCCTCAATGCTGATTTTAATGGTGTGACCCGGCTTTGTTAAATGGCGGATGTCTGCAAATCTACGCATCAGTTTCATTAAAATACTAGTATAGGTTATGTCTAAAGTAGAAACTACTCAGGTTTGGTCTGAGATCAGAAGAAGAAATGTGCACAAAGAGAGCTTAGAAATGTAGAAATTCTATGATACCAATTTGTTTAATAGCATTTTAGGAAAGTCTTACAATGCATAACAAAAGTTGTCTGCTTAAAATTGCACAGCAGCTCTGTATCACCAAAAACTATGGACTCTAATCTAATCTGTCTTCCGCTGCTGGAGTTTGCTCATTCTTATTTCCTCCGGGAAGAGGTGCAGGCCGCCTAGAGCTAGAACAAATTTAGAACACAATGCACGTAATGTTCACAGTTCTTTGCTCTTGGCTGCATTTTTCTGAAAGCATTTTAATTGACTTCACTTATGAATCACATATATATTTAACATATATAAATATATTTAATAATAGAATTTGACTTATTTAAACCCGATGTATATAATGATCTTTTTTAAAAAAGTTGTGTTCTACTGTGTCTTATTGTTTTTTTTTTATTGTTTTATTCATTTATTTTGTGATACAGATTTTCCTGTAAACCAATAACAAAAACTTACTTTAGTCATATTATCTAATCCACTCGAGTAGGCATACCAGCTTGTCCTTTTCTAATATATTTCTACTTTAATATATCAACTTCCTTTTTAGACCTCTTTGTCTTTTGTATCCCCTCCTTGAACCGCCACCTTATCAAGGTGGAGGGGTTTGAGTGCCCGGATGATCCTAGGAGCTATGTTGTCGGGGGCTATATGCCCCTGGTAGGGTCTCCCAAGGCAAACAGGTCCTAGGTGCCAGACAAAGTGCGGGCCAGACAAAGTGCGGGCCAGACAAAGTGCGGTTCAGAACCCTTTATGGATATTTTAAAATCAAGGACCGTTACGTCGCCCGGTATGGCACAACCAGGGCCCCACTGTGGAGCCAGGCCCGGGGTTGGGGCTCATATGCGAGCGCCTGGTGGCCGGGTCTTCCCACATGGGGGGCCCGACCTCCCGTGGGCCCACCACCTGCAGGAGGAACCATAAGGGGCCGGTGCAATGTGGATTGGGCGGCAGTCGAAGGCGGGAGCCTCGACGACCCAATCCCCGGAAACAGAATCTGGCTCTAGGGACTTGGAATGTCACCTCACTGGCGGTTAATGAGCCTGAGCTTGTGCGGGAGGTTGAGAGATACCGACTAGAGATAGTCGAGCTCACCTCCATGCACAGCTCGGGCTCTGGAACCCAACTCCTCGAGAGAGGCTGGACTCTCAACTACTCTGGAGTTGCCTGCGGTGAGAGGCGGCGGGCTGGTGTGGGTTTGCTCATTGCCCCCCGGCTCAGCCGCCATGTGTTGGAGTTCACCCCGGTGAACGAGAGGGTCGCTTCCCTGCTTCTTAAGGGTCGGGGATAGGTCTCTCACTGTTGTTTGTGCTTACGGGCCAAATGGCAGTGCAGAGTACCCGGCCTTCTTGGAGTCTCTGGGAAAAGAGCTGGAAAGTGCTCCTACCGGGGACTCCGTCGTTCTACTGGGGGACTTCAACGCTCACGTGGGTAGCGACAGTGACATCTGGAGGGGTGTGATTGGGAGGAACGGCCCCCCTTATCTGAACCCGAGTGATGTGCATAAGGGTGCCCATCAGTGCACGTGGCACCAGGACACCCTAGGCCGGAGGCAAAAACTCGGGTCTGGAAGGAGTTCGGTGAGGCCATGGAAAAAGACGGTCTAGAAAAAATTCTGGCAAACCGTCGGGCGCCTCAGGAGGGGGAAGCAGTGCCCTGCCAACACTGTTTACAGTGGAGGTGGGAATCTGCTGACTTTAACTGGGGAAGGAATACTTCGAGGATCTCCTCAACCCCACCGACACGTCTTCCACTGAGGATGTAGAGGCCGAGCGTTCGGAGGTGGACTCGTCCATCACCCAGGCCGAAGTCACTAAGGCTGAAGCTCCTCGGTAGCAAGGCACCGGGGGTGGATGAGATACGCCCTGAGTACCTCAAGTCTCTGGATGTTGTGGGGCTGTCTTGGCTGACATGCCTCTGCAACATCGCGTGGCGTTTGGGGACAGTACCTCTGGACTGACAGACCGGGGTGGTGGTCCCTCTTTTTAAGAAGGGGGACCGGAGGGTGTGTTCCAACTACAGAAGGATCACACTCCTCAGCCTCCCTGGGAAAGTCTATGCCAGGGTACTGGAGAGGAGAATGCGGCCGATAGTCGAACCTCAGATCCAGGAGGAACAATGCGGTTTTCATCCCGGTCGTGGAACACTGGACCAGCTCTATACCCTCTCCAGGGTGCTGAAGGGTTTATGGGAGTTTGCCCAACCAGTCCACATGTGTTTTGTGGATCTGGAGAAGGCTTTCGACTGTGTCCCTCGTGGTGCCCTGTGGGGGATGCTCTGGGAGTATGGGGTCAGGGGCCCTTTGCTAAGGGCTGTCCGGTCCCTGTACGCCCGGGGCAGGAGCTTGGTTCACATTGCCGGCAGTAAGTCAGACCTGTTCCCGGTGCATGTTGGACTCCGGCAGGGCTGCTCTTTGTCACCGGTCCTGTTCATTATCTTTATGGACAGGATTTCTAGGCGCAGCCAGGGGCCGGAGGGAGTCTGGTTTGGGGACCACAGGATTTCGTCTCTGCTTTTTGCAGACAATGTTGTCCTGTTGGCTCCATCAAGCCAGGACCTCCAGTGTGCACTGGGACGGTTTGCAGTCGAGTGTGAAGCAGCCGGTTATGAGGATCAGCACCTCCAAGTCTGAGACCATGGTTCTCAGTCGGAAAAGGGTGGCTTGCCCCTTCAGGTTGGTGGAGAGCTCCTGCCTCAAGTGGAGGAGTTTAAGTATCTCGGGGTCTTGTTCACAAGTGAGGGAAGGAGGGAACGTGAGATTGACAGACGGATCGGTGCAGCTTCTGCAGTAATGCGGTCGATGTACCGGTCTGTCGTGGTGAAGAAGGAGCTAAGCTGTAAGGCAAAGCTTTTGATTTACCGGTCGATCTACGGTCCCACTCTCACCTATGGTCATGAAGTTTGGGTCATGACGGAAAGAACAAGATTCCGGATACAGGCGGCCGAAATGAGCTTTCTCCGCAGAGTGGCGGGTTCTTAGAGATAGGGTGAGGAGCTCGGTCACTCAGGAGGAGCTCAAAGTAGAGCCACTGCTCCTTCACATCGAGAGGAGCCAGCTGAGGTGGCTCGGTCATCTGTTTCGGATGCCTCCTGGACGCCTCTCTAGGGAGGCGTTCCGGGCATGTCCCACCGGGAGGAGACCTCGGGGAAGACCTAGGACACGCTGGAGGGACTATGTCTCTCGGCTGGCCTGGGAACGCCTCGGTATCCCCCCGGAAGAGCTGGAGGAAGTGTCTGGGGAGAGGGAAGTCTGGGCTTCTCTGCTTAGACTGCTGCCCCCGCGACCCGGCCCCGGATAAGCGGTAGAAGATGGATGGATGGATGGATGGAAATTGAAACTTGGCACACACATATATCATGTCAAGATAAATATATCATTATGTTATGACAAAACCATAAACCCGCCATATAAGGTGGAATGTCCAATTTTAAAAATCACACAATCACAAGAAACTGCAGAAAAAATATTTTTTGCCCCACAGACACTAAACTTGAGCAAAATTAATTAGTCACATTGTTACGGCCCAAAAGAGTCAAACATATTTTGACACAGGAGACAAAAACAGTTGATTTCAAAAAAATGTTTTTATTTTTTTTATGTATTTAGTTTTAGACTGTTAAACAGAATCCAAAACCCTCCCGTGCCCAAAAAACAGGGAAGTAACAAAGAAAAGGTGGACCTGGTGAGCCGGCCAAACAGAACATAAAGGAAGGAGTGATCCCGGGCAACACAAACCCCCATTACTAACCTAAACAAAAGAAAGAATGAGAAATCAGACAGCCGGTCCCACCAGGCCAAACAAAAACAAGGCTAGGCTAACAAGGACTAAAGCGGTATGGAACAAGCCGACTGCACTCACCAGCGTCACCGGAACAGCTGAGGCGGAAGCAAGAGCCCGAGCAATCCTACTCAGGTGACTTATCTACTCTGAGAAGCCTCAAAAGAAAACTAAATATATTTCAAAACGAAAATATCTAAACTATAAAAACCATTTGCAGTAACAAGCCACATATCCTCCACCATCATGCCATGGCAATGACCCAAATGTGTAAAAAAGTCAATAAGATGTGCAAAGTGAAAGTAATTTTTTTTAAATCATAGGAAATCCAACTTGGCATACACATATATCATCATATATCAAGGCAAATCTATTATTATATTATGGCATAACCATAAACTCAACAGGAAGCCCGCTATAAATGATCATTTATTATTATTCTGATTATTATGATAAAAAATAAATTGCATTTTGTGAGCGTCCTAATATTTTAGGAGTTATATATATTAATACTATACAGTATTATAATTGCTTTATTTTTTGGGATTTTTCCTTTTAATCAATTGTTCTCATATTTTCATCACCTTCCACTGCAAAGCACTGGCTTGTATCTGACACACAGTCATAATCAAAGTAATCCAAATGAGGTTGCTTTAATCTGACTTTAAGTATCGCCAAGATGTCAGTTGAGTCGAGAGGCTGTGTTTAATTTACATTGTCAGAATTTTAGGTTTCCCAATTGAAAATGTCAACTTTGAAAGGCATTGACAAATACTAAAAACTAAATACATTTACTCTATAATTTAATTGAATTTTAGTTAGTTTTGCAAACAGTTTTAGTTATCTTTTTTATAATGTGATATTTTTATTTTTATTTCAGTTAACGACAATGTTTTTTCTCACCTAGTTTACGTTATTTTGTTCACTTTTGTTAACACGTTTAACCTTAGTCTGCATCTCTGTAAGGTGGAGGATGTCAAATCCATGCATCACTGACTATGAGCCTTTTGCAAGGTGTAAGACCCTAAGACTTCCTAGGTACCCCTTAAGAAAGCTAAAGTACCACCAGCAGATGTTGTACCACAGTTTGAGAATCACTGACATACAGTTGAGTATTTTTTCAGTGTATTATTTTAGTTGACTCTGCTGGGTGGAAAATACTGTCTTGGAATGCACTAGAATAGCCCAAGGTTTATGCTGTAAGAACATATACAACTGCTTCCTTGAGTCTAAATTCTCCAGACTACATCCACCCAAACAAGTCATACATATTTGAATAAAAAGGATGACATAGTTAGCCCTATTCAAAAATCCCTACATATCACAATCCTTCTGCTGTTAATATGGTAAAATGTGTGTAATCAAAAGTTTTGCCACTAGATGGCAGCTTAAGTTCAACAAGCTCCCAAACTTTTCATTGCACAAACCAGCGTATTTTTACTACACAGTAAGTTTAAAACAGCTACATCAGATGCAATTCTTCAGTGAAACAAGGAACTAGCAGGCCCTAGCTATTATGCAACAATACAGAGATGTTTAATCAGAGTAAAAGGCGTGCACATGTTTAAAGGTGAGGGAAACAATCACAAGTTAAATTAAGTGACATTTGAAGAGAGAGAAGAAAGTTTTCCAAGAACAATGATATATGGCTATATTGTGGCTCACACTCAGAAGATATGGCATAGGATTCAAAGAAAAGATGCAAAACTACAATTTGTAAGAAACTTACATGGCAAGTCATGATAAAAAAATCTTTCATTGAAATTTGTTTTAGGCTGCTAAAGACATGGACATCAATTATTCCGAGTGTAAAGGAATGTGAATGTTGTCACTGGTTTTGTTGCGTTTTTACACAAATAACAAGGACTTTGAGCTCTCGTGAAGCCACTTTAATGACTGACTTCCATTAGAACCACTAACATGTTTGAAACTTGCCCTCACAGCTGTACATGCATTCCCTTTCAAAAGCTACATTTGATGCTGTGTAGAAATACACTATGCGGAACATTCTTTGCGTGACCGGTTGTGAAGCATACGTGTCAAACACGCCAAGAATTGGCTTATATGACTTCTGTTGGTGGGTGCACGTGGCAAAGTGGTTAGCACTCCTGCCTCACAGGATGAAGGTCGTGAGTTTAAAACCCGGCCGACTCAAACATTCTCGGCCGACTCCGGTCTTTCTGTGAGGAGTCTGCATGTCCTCAACGAGTTACCATGGGTTCTCTCCGGGTACTCCGGCTTCCTCCCACCATCCAAAGACATGCATGTACAGGTTAATTGGCAACTCTAAAGTGTCCCTAGTGAATGAATGTGAGAGTGAATGGTTGTTTGTCACTGTCTGTCTCTATATGTCAGCCCTGCGACTAACTGGCCACTGTACAGGGTGTACCCTGCCTCAGGCCCAAAGCTGCTGGGATAGGCTCCAGTCACCCGCAACCCCTAACACGACAAAGCGGTAGAAAATGAATGAATGAACCTTTGTTGGTGACATGGATTGCTCGAGCAGCTGGGTAATCAGCCAGAGGCTATAAGAACACGCAACGTGGAAGTATCTTCAGGTTTCTTTGTCTTCAGGACCTTGTGTGTTTCACTGCAAATCTTAAGCTCTCCTGTCAAAAGAAAAAGCAAAATTTTAAACTAATTTGGCCAGCAATAGAACAAGTTGCCCACATTAGGCTCTTGTTCTAAAAGCCATATCTATATATACATGTATCTTGCTATAAAATATTTATATAGACAGTATATACAGTATATATATATATATATATATATATATATATATATATATATATATATATATATATATATATATATATATATATATATATATATATATATACTGTATATGTGAAAACAATATCTATGGGCTTAAGGTTAGTATTTTTAGTTCTACTGTGAATGAGAAAATGGATTATCCAATCAGACAGCACCTCCGATATGAGATGAAGGAAGCAGCAAAGAGCTGTGAGCAGGCCTATCCCCAACTCTCAGCACAGATGAATTTTATCATTGAACGGATTAAAAGGATGGAGGCTTTACCTGTGTCATCGGAGAATGCTGCCACAGACCAGGTCCCCGATAAAGCTGCCCGGATTACTTTGACTCCTAAGTCGTCACATATTCGGCTATCCACTCCAGAGAGGTTCATTGGTGAGTCGGGTGACTGTCTCAATGTAAGCTCCACATCGAGTTTCAAGCTGCCTCTTTCCCTTCCGATCGGGCCAAGATGGCTTATATTATCTATTACCTGTCTGGCTGTGCTAGAGCGTGGGCCACATCAGAATTGGATCAACAGTCAGCTGTTTGCAACTCTCTGCCATTGTTCCTTCAGACATTTACTTAAAATTTTCAGACCGTCGACTTCCGGTGATGGCGTCATGAGCAAGACGTGCCTGGTGGCCGCTCTCCGAGATTGATGGAAAATACCCACTAAAACTCGATGATATTAGTGGGGCTCAAAACATTAAAGGCCAAAACAACGAAAAATGCATAAAGGAGACAAATTAACACCCGCAATAAAAGCTAGCAATGTAGCCGCGCTAACAAACACGAGCTTGAGCGGAACAAGCAAAACATCAAATGCTATATTGGAAGCAATAGAAACACTAAAATCCAAACTGAAGGAGGACAATGACAAACTGAGAAAGGACATCAACACCCTACACCAGGAGATGGGTAATAAACTCGACAACATGACGGAGGAAATGAGAGGCCTGACCGAAAAAATGGAGGAAGCCGAAAACCGCGTGGGACGTGTTGAGAACATGACTCAGGACTTGACCGAAGCGCTGATTGAAAACATTAAGCAACAGAGGAGTATCCAAAACAAACTGACCGACCTTGAATTCATATCACTGAGGAACAACATTCACATTTTTGGAGTAGGGGAAGGAGAGGAAGGGAGGTCGGTCACACAATTCGTGGCTGATTTCCTCAAATGCAAGTTACCAGCGGACTTGGATCTTAAAATTCAGCAAGCCCACCGAGTCTTTGCAACCAAGCCTCGACCAAATAACAACCCAAGACAAATTATAGTAAATTTCCAAGAATACACCACTAAAGAACTAATTCTCAAAGAAGCGTGGAAAAAAGGGCGCATTCAGTCAAACGGGAGAAACATTTATTTTGACCACGATTATGCAACTGAGGTAGTCTAAAAAGGCATGGCGTATCTAGAGATTAAGAAGGTGCTGAAGGAAAATGGTGTACGTTTCCAAAAACCCTACACGAGCATACTAATTCATTGGGAGAGCGGCGTGGGAATATACAGTAGCGCACACGAAGCTTGGATGGAGCTGTGGAAGCGGGGCTTGGAAGTAGAGGTGCCGACAGCGGCTTCGGAGTAAGTCGCCATAGAGACTAAACTACAGAAAACCCTGGGATGGCAGCGGGAGGTACATCCCCGACGAGAGCACAGAGTCCCCACTGCGCAGAAGGCAAAAGAGAAGCTGCTGGAGTTTCAGAGAAACGGGAAAAAATTATTGACAATTAGCGTTCGCACCACTGATACAAGAAGGCCTCTGTAATTCAAAGGACTGGGGGAGAGGAGTTAGGACGTTGGACACTTAGGATGGAAGCAGTTTCCAAACCTTTCATAGGGCCCTCCCCTCGAGGGGGACACTACCCTAGGCCTACCAAGTTGGGAGAGACGTTTTTCCCACTGAGTTGGAGTCAAAGGTATTCCCTGTATCATTGTTCTTGTTTATATTTTTTTTCAAATTTTTTTGTTCTTGTTATTCGTTTGTGTTCACATGTGGGGTCTACTCAGGGCATGAGTGGGACATGTAAACTGAAAATTGAGACAATAAATGTAAATGGTCTGGGCAACCCGATTAAGAGGAGTAAGGTGATTACAAAATTGAAAGGGGTAAAATACAAGTGATATTCATACAAGAAACTCATATGTCAAATGAAGAACATGAGAAATTTAAAATTGTGTGAATTTATAGTTCACACAATTTATAGTTGTGTGAACATAAAACAGAAATGGGAAACAGAACTGCAACTTAATTTGTCAGACAATGATTGGTATTCGATCTGTCAATTACAACATACATCTACTAGTTCCAGACAATGGAGGAGAATTTGGCTGGAAGAATCTGGTGAGATACTTTATTACACCCCACATTAAAAGTAGACAATTAAAAACAAACCAGCAATGTTGGAGACTCTGCGGGGATGTCAATGTCAATCATTCACATGTATTTTGGTCATGCTCAAAAATTCGTCCCTACTGGGAATCTGTTGTAACAGAAATGGAGGAAATTTTGGGTTATAAAATACCAAATGAACCACAGACTCTGTATTTGGGCCTGTTCAAAAAAGATGTTATTAGAGGAGAAGACATTTACCTATTCAAAACGATGTTGATAACAATTAAGAAAGTTATAACGAGGAATTGGTTGAAAAGTGAACCTTTGGAGGAAATCTTTGTAATAAAAAAATGACCCATGACCTGAGACTGGAAGCACATAAATGTAAACTATGATGGAGGAAATGGATCTGTTATGTAACCCACTCAAATGTATGAAACAAATGGGAGATCTATATCAGTACTACCCTGCCTGTTTGTTATTTTGTTCACTGTGAAAATAAAAAAAATTAAAAATCAGACCGTCACTCCTGGCCGAGAGGCAGCTAAAGCACTTGTAACATTGTGTCAAGGTCGCCGTAGCATCTTTGATTATGCTATTGAGTTCCGCCCCATGGTAGTGGACAGTGGGTGGAACCAACTGGCACTCATGAATGCATTCTTCAGTAGTCTTTCTGAAAATAACAAGGACCATCTTACCCCTCTTGACAACGCTGCATGAGCGAGGGGCTTTGTGTCTGCTGTGGTCAGCTGGGTCATTTCCTCCACCACCTGCCCAGTTAAGCGAGGTGGTACGTCAACTACTGTCTTGGTGAGTCCAGCTACTATCAAGAATTGTACTAGCTCTCTAAAGTACAGTTAACTACCATCTCTCATTCTCGCAGCCTTCTAGCTCACGTTGATTCAGGAGCTGATGCCAACTTCATAAACACCACCTTCACTTCTGAGTTGGGCCTATCCATAATTCCACTGTTGCAGCCGTTGACAGCTACTGCTCTTGATGGACGCCTCCTATGTACAGTCACTTACCACACCGGTCATTATGTCGTCTTATCCTTTCCGGATTCATATTCTGAGAAGATCAGTATTTACCTGTTTAACTAATCCAAGCACTCTTTAATCTTGGGTTACCCCTGGCTTATTCAACATAACCCTCACATAGACTGGTCTGCTGGCAATATTTTATCCTGGGGTTCTAGGTGCAGTCAACAATGTTTCCAGCCCTTCTCTCCCACTTCAGAATTGCCATGCAACACATTTTAATCAGAAGATACCCAGTTTTCGGATCTGTCTTCAGATCCATAGGATTTCCTGGAACTGAGGGAGGTCTTCAACAAGGCCAAAGCAACCTCTCTCCCTACACATAGGCCCTATGACTGTGACTTAGACCTTCTTCCAGGGACATCTTCACCCAAGGGACGTCTGTACGTCTAAACGTAAACGTGAGACCATGAAAGAATAGATAGCCTCCGCCCTCAAGACTGGTATTATCCGTCCTTCCTCCTCTCCAGCCGGGGTTGGATTCTTCTTTGTTGACAAGAAGGACAAGACACTAAGCCCTTGCATAGACTACTAAGGACTGAATGACATTACAATTAAGAATAGGTACCCCCTCCTTTTAATCGCTTTTTGTTTTGAACTTTTGCAAGGGGCAAGAGTTTTTACTAAATTGGACTTGAGGAATGTATATCATCTGGAGGGTCCATAAAAATCTGGAATATCTTATATTAGCCAATAGACTGAATCCCTGACAGGTGCAGTCAGCTCTATTCTTTTCTCATTTTAATTTAACAGTATCAAATCGCCCTGGCTCCAAGAATCTGAAGCTTGACTCTCTCTCGAGACCTTGACAGGAACCCCGAGTCTAGTTACCAGATTCTGCCAAGTTCCTGTTTTCTGGGAGCCATGGAATATCCTGGAATATCGAAGGCAAGGTCAAGGAGGCCCTCTGGAACACAGGGGTTCCTCAGGGGATTCTGCCCAATCACCTGTTTGTACCACCAGCTTTAAGGGAGCAAGTTGTCTCCTGGGCTCATTCTTTATGGGTGTCCTGTCATCCTGGTTTGTGCAGGATGCTGTTTAGAGTTCTGGTGGAAAAACATGAAGAGGGACATGACTGAATATGTCACAGCCTGTGATGTCTGCTCCTAAAATAAGACCCCCAATGCACCTGTCTCTGGTCTGCTGCATCCCTTGCCAGTGCCCCACCTTCCATGGTCGAACATCTCTGTGCATTTTGTCTGTTTGCCTGCTTCGGGCGGTAATAATACTGTTCTTACAGTGGTGGACAGGTTCTCTAAACTGGTGCTTTTTATACCTCTTCCCAAGCTGCCTTCTGCTAAAGAGAGGGTAGAGGCCTATTAAGCCTTGTCTTCAGAATTTGTGGCACAGATTTTGCAGGCTTTCTGTAATCTTGTGGGTGCAACTGTCCCAGACCAATGGGCAGACCGAACATGTCAACGAGGACACTGAAACTTCACAGAACCCCACTTCATGGAGTAAGGTACTGGACTGGCTTGAATATGCACACAACACACTCTGCCTAATGCTTCTACTTGTCACCTTTCCAGTGTATGTCTGGATACCAGCCACCATTGTTTCCTGCTTTAGAACAGGAGGTCAGCTTTCCATCTGCACTGGCCTTAGTTCGCCGTTGTCACCGCACTTGGAGTTGGGCTCGTCAAGCCCCTTCAAAGGAGTTCTGACCTCTACAAGAGAGTTGCTGATCGTAAGAGGAGGGCCGCACCGACTTATCGGGCTGGGAGAAACATGTGGCTATCTACAAGAGATCTTCCACTACAAGTAGAGTCCCGTAAATTAGGACTGCGTTTTATTGGCACTTTCTCTGTGTCCAAGATAATTAATCCTGTTGCTGTCAGGTTAAGACTCCCCAGGTCTATGAGGGTCTACCCGACCTTTTATGTTAGGATTGACTTCCTGTCCTAGTGTTTTTTTCCTCCACCTGCTCCGCCCCTAATGTGTTCCACCTGTGCCTTGTTGTCTTCCCCTTATAGTCTGTATGTTTTCCCCTGTCCTGTTCCAGATTGTCTCAACCCTTGTGTGAGCTCTCCAGCATTTCCTTGTGTTTATTGTTCCGGTCTCTTGCTGTTTTCTGACTTCAGCTTTGTATCGACTTGGTTCTCTGGATTGTGATTTTGTAACTCTGCCACGGAAAAAAATCCTGTTAAACATCTTTCTTGTGGGGTCTGCATTTTGAGTATTTGTCTGTTGCCTGACACCAATATTTTTTAGCATTTCTCTTGGTTGTTTATTTCGTGTCGCCCATGCAAACATCTTGCGCGCCATTTGCAGGATTGTCAAACACTCCATAGCGTCGTAGACTCTGTCTTTTTCGATGTCATGGTCAAAATCCCTAAACATGCGTCACATACTACCAGTCTCCTCACTGAATAAAAAAAGTTTTTTCAGAAAATTAAGCACGCTCATTTGGAGAAAAACTGAACGGCACTCAGTTCTTGCAAACGGAATTAGAAAATAAAACACTATGATTTGCAAAAACTGTGTACCCACAGGCCTCCACGGGTAAAGAACCTCTCTGTCAGAATCCTCACCATAACTGAAAATGAGGTTCTTGAAAAAGGCCTTAATTTCTCTTCATTGCTCCGAGGCACATCCGTACAGTAGACCTCATTACAGCAACAGAATCAGCTATAAGGAACAATAAATTGTCAATAAATTGAGCTGAAGAACTGAGACTCAAGGTAACAACTGGCTAGTGCCAAACCAACCCCCTCTAATATCACCTCGGAGCAAAGGAGGGCTTTGTCGGCACTGGAGAAGGACCACAGCATCACCATTCTGCCAGCAGACAAAGGAAGATGCACTGTGATCCTGAACACAGATGACTACAAGTCAGGTATTAACAGCCCACTCAGTGACACCACCACCTTTGAAACACTGAGAAGAGATCCAACAAGTGAGTACAAGAAGAAGATCATAGACTGTCTGCAGAGGCTGGAGAAGGACCAAGTCATTGATCGACCTCTGTACTACAGGCTGTATCCTGGGAACACAGCCATGTATCCATCCTCCATGTATTTATTGCTTACCCAAAATACACAAAGAAGAACTTCCACTACGACTCATTTACATTTAGTCATTTAGCAGACGCTTTGATGCAAAGCGACTTCAATTAAACTTATATTCACCAGTGTTACAGCTGAAGCAGCACTGGGGGCAAGGTGGGTTAAGTGTCTTGCCCAAGGACCCAACAACAGTATGAACTTTGGGGAGAGCGGGAATTAAACCACCAACCTTCCAGTTGAGGGTCAAAGGCTCTACCACGGAGCCATTGCGCCTTCATCCCATAGTAAGCAGCACAGATTCAGCCACCTACAATAATGCCAAACACCTGCCCACCATTTTGGCACCATCACATCACCATATCATCAACTCACAGGACTTTACTAACCAAATCAAACATCTAGCACTAGACACAGATGAGACTATTGTCTCCTTTGATATCACATCACTCTTTACCTGCATACCCACTAATGAAGCACTCGTGGTTGTAAGGAAGAGACTACTACAGGACAATTCTTTACAGGACAGGACAAACCTCAATTCGGACAATATTTGCAGTTTACTGGAGATATGCTTGAACACTACTTATTTCCAGTTCAGAGGGAACTTCTACAGACAAAAACACAGCTGTGCCATGGGATCACCTGTATACCAAATTGTGGCTAACCTGTACATGGAGGAAGTAGAGAACAGAGCTCTGGTCTCTTTCCCAGGTGCAGTGATCAGTCACTGGTTCAGATATGTTGATGACACGTGGGTCAAAATCAGAACCCAGGAAGTAGAAGCCTTCACAGAACACATCAACGCAGAGGACAAGAACATCAAGTTCACCCATGAATATGCCATAGACAACCGCCTGGCTTTCTTAGACTGCGCAGTGGTTATTTGTGAGGACAGGACTCTCCAAGTAGAATTTATAGGAAGAGAGACTCTTCAGCACAGAGCACAAGAGGTGCCCACAACCTCACAAGGGAAACGGAAAGAAGAACAACACATCTGTAACGCCCTGTGTGACTGTGGATACCCCAGATTTACTTTCAACAAAACCAAGAGAAAACAGAAACCAAACAGACAGGAACTAAACACATAAGAGAAGGGTGTAGTTATCCCTTATGTGTCTGGTTTATCTGAAAAACTTAAAAGAATTTTCTACGAAACACCCCATTCCAGTCCACTTTAAACCAGGGAACATGCTGCGTCAAAAACTGGTCCATCCTAAAGACAAGATTCCCACAAACAGAGTAAAGTAGTTGATGCAGTTCAGTGAAGAGTGCAGTGACAGTTATGTCGGTGAAACTAAATAACAGCTTCTCAAGACGATATATCAGCACAGGAGAGCCAATTCTGGAGGACCTGAGTTTGCAGTCCACCTCCACCTCAAAGAGAAAGGACATTCCTTTGAGGACAGCAATGTCCCAATGTTGGCCTAAGAGAACAGATGGTTTGAGAGAGGTGTGAAGGAAGCCATTCTTGTGAAAATGGAAAAGCCTTGAACATATTATGTTGCCTAGTGTTTATAACAGTGTTTTGAAACCTAAATCAAAAGAGTTGCTAAGACTGAGAGACAAGAGGTCTGTAGATCCAAGTGAATGGGACATGAAGCTGAGGAAGACAAAATATTATCCCTTATAACTTTAATTATGACATTGGTCAGCTGTGTTGCAAAGATTTCCATTGCAGCTGCAATAAAGTTTTGGGAAGACACTATGCATTTGTCGGAATTTGAGAGAGATGCATGACGTATCTCAAATTCCACCAGTGAGTTATCTTAAACAGCAGACAAAAGAGAGGAGCTCTATTCCACGAGCCAAAACAAGATTAAGATAGTATTGTAAGCAGTGATTGAAATGCTCTGGCCAGAGGATCACACTCCTTATTTAGACATTAACATTAAAATCACCAACTAGAAGGATGTTATTGGACTGGGTTTTTTGTTTATTCTTAAGTGGGATAGGCTCCAGCCACCCGCGACGAGACTAAGCAAAAAAAACACTTTTTTATAACAGTAGTAAATGTCAATCAAAAGTTATCTGATTTGTTCAATGAAACTGTACAGCCAGAGGAACAGGTATGTTATCAGGACTGAGGATCTTGTAAGTTGACTGATAGATTCTTTGACCATTGTATACTTAGTCTGCTGGAGAATCAAGGACAATAAGAGGTAAGACAATTCTACATTCATTTATGCATTTATTAGGGGATACAGATTTTCCTGTCAGACCTTTTTGGTCTATATTATATTTCAGTATATTTCAGTATGCTTTTACTGTGTTTTAGTGTATTTTAACTGCTGCAGGCGCTAAAAGAGAGCTACAGAAGCAGAGCAGTGGGTGGACTGCAGCTGAGATAAAAGCCTTCGTTAACTCTGTGTGTTCAGGAGCAGAATATAGGGCAGCTTGTATTTAATTTACCAACCTTTATTTACATACATCCTTTACATAATGCATCTAGCAGCCTTAAGTCTCCGTCTTATAGATTCTCTCTATCTCGTCTGTAGATAGAGCATGTCTTATGTGTTATTTGTTTTAACTTGTTTAACACCTGTAGCTCCAGCCTTGGTATCAGTGAATTTTGGGGTAATTGGATTTTCTTTTTAGAAACAGGTATTGATAATCATAGAATAAGTCTTTATTTAATTTATATTCTAAAATCACCAAAAATAACAATAAAAAAACAAGCCTTTTTGTCATGCCAAAGTAAATAAAAGATGAATGTGGTCATAAAGAAGAGACCCAAATACAGTTCCTGACGTTTGAGGATTTATTCAGATATCGCAGATATCTTTTTACCTTATTTATCTTTACTAGTAAGCCTAAGGCCAAAAATGTTTACTAGTAGTACTAGTGCACACATTTTAGTCCTACTAGTACTCCTAATTGGGTCTACAAATGGTCTACTAGTGGTACTAGTGGTGACATAAATGTCTAGTACTAATAAGACAAATTTGGTCTTCTATTACAATCCAAAATGGTCAGTAGTGCTACTAGCTGGACAGATTTGTCTTACTTATATCATAGTGAGGTTCGAAGAGCTCACATGTAGTTTAGGCACTAAATGCTAATAAGGATGTGGGAGGTTTATCAACTTAAACTTTGTATTTGGCCAGGTCACTTTATATACTGACCAATCCTTGTCCTGCCTGCTTGCAGTCCACTAGTACTACTGGTACATTTGAGCCATAAATAGATATTTACTAACAATAGAAAAGACAATTCTCATTTGTTAATAAGATGTTTAGAATGTGAGTCTAAAAGTGGTAATAAGCAACTTAAAGAATTACCAAAATTTTGATCTGATATTTTTAAACCTTTAAATAATAATGAGATAATAATAATGTATATATATATATAAAGCTTATAAACCTCTAATCTATAAATACCAAATACATGCAGAAACATCCCATTACCCTGCCATCATAAAAATAAATCTCTAACATAGACTCTCCTGCTGTTCAACAAAACAAACAAAGCAACACAAACATCAGCTAAAAAGAACAGAGTAGAAAAGAATCAAAGGACAAAGAGTAAAAGACTATGAATGTATTATTGGACATTGGTATTTTCCAAACTCTGGCTATGGCCCTGCAATACAGTTGTGTTGTGCTGAGTGGTGTGGGACATAAAGGACCCGATCTTGCAGATGGTGAAAAGCTCATAGTGACGCACAGTTGAATTTCCATCTTCCATCTGACACAGGTGTTGACAATCCACTATGCGCCACTGTGATTGTTTTAAGGCGGGGTCTGGATTTGGACACATCGGGTACACAGCACCCAGCAGGTCAGAGGTTTGCGTCCACTCCAGGAGGACGGAGAAAAGAAAAAAAACTGTATTAGGCAGATGTGATAATATGAGCTGTTTAGTGTGTACCTACAGCTGCAACCAGTGTAAACGTGTACCTATGATCAATGAGTCTCCATACGTTTGATGAAATAAGTATGTTTTGAGTTTGCTTTTATTCCACAAAAATGGGGCTCTATAAGAAAAGGCTCTGTAGCCAGCAGACTACTTCTTTACTCAAGGAAGTTGAAGGAGGCCAGAGTCTTTAGAGCAAAGGGTACGACCTGGAGTATACTGGGTGATGAGGTCAGATAGGTAAGAGGGCGCGAGTCCACAAAGGATTTTATAGGTTAACAAGAGAACTTTGAAATCAGCTTTAACATGAATAGGAAGCCAGTGTAATGAAGCCAGGACCGGAGTAATGTGATCGAACTTCCTGGTCTTTTTTAAAAGTCTGGCGGCTGTGTTTTGGACCATTTGTAGTCTGTGAGTACTTTTCCTCGGCAGTCCGGAGAATAACGCATTGCAGTAGTCCAGCCTGGATGTGTCAAATGCATGAATGAGAATTTCAGCATCAGCTAAAGAGAAGCAGGAGCGAATTTATGAGATATTCCTCAAGTGAAAACAGCCAAGTTTAGTGACCTCATGTGCTGCTGCAGTGATAGTGTGGGGTCAAAAATGACACCGAGGTTCCTCGAAGTGTTGCCGTGGTCCAACACACAGTTGTTGACTGAGACAATAATACTGTTTAACTTGCCGATGACTGGCAGGACCAATTAACAAGAGCTCTGTTTTATCCGAGTTCAAATGAAGGAAGTTTTGAGACATCCATGTTTTAATTGAAACGAGGCAGGCCTCTAGACGCATGATGTCAGTAGTATTATTCACTTTTATTGGTAGATACAGCTGTGTATCATCGGCATAACAGTGGAAGTTTACTCCATAACTTCTGATGATTTGTCCCAATGGTGTAACATAGTGAAAAAAGTATGGGACCGAGCACAGACCCTGTGGCACACCGAATTTCACTGGTGCCGTGGAGGAGAAGGCTTAATTAAAAGAGACAAAATGAGACCTATCACACAGTTAGGATTCTAACCAAGCAATAGCAAAGCCAGAGATGCCTAAAACATCTTTAAGTCTGTTAATTAGCACTGCATAATCATCCATCCATCCATCCATCTTCTACCGCTTATTCGGATCCGGGTCGCGGGGGCAGCAGTCTAAGCAGAGAAGCCCAGACTTCCCTCTCCCCAGACACTTCCTCCAGCTCTTCTGGGGGGATACCGAGGCGTTCCCAGGCCAGCCGAGAGACATAGTCCCTCCAGCGTGTCCTAGGTCTTCCCCGGGGTCTCCTCCCGGTGGGACATGCCCAAAACACCTCCCTAGGAAGGTGTCCAGGAGGCATCCGAAACAGATGCCCAAGCCACCTCAGCTGGCTCCTCTCGATGGGGAGGAGCAGCGGGTCTACTTTGAGCTCCTCCCGAGTGATCGAGCTCTTCACCTTATCTCTAAGGGAGCGCCCTGCCACCCTGCGGAGAAAGCTCATTTCGGCCGCTTGTATCCGGGATCTCGTTCTTTCGGTCATGACCCAAAGCTCATGACCATAGGTGAGAGTAGGAACGTAGATTGACCGGTAAATCGAGAGCTTTGCCTTACAGCTCAGCTCCTTCTTCACCACAACAGACCGGTACATCAACTGCATCACTGTAGAAGCTGCACCGATCCGTCTGTCAATCTCACGTTCCCTCCTTCCCTCACTCGTGAACAAGACCCCAAGATACTTGAACTCCTCCACATGAGGCAGGAGCTCTCCACCAACCTGAAGGGGCAAGCCACCCTTTTCCGACTGAGAACCATGGTCTCAGACTTGGAGGTGCTGATCCTCATCCCAGCCGCTTCACACTCGGCTGCAAACCGCCCCAGTGAACATTGAAGGTCCTGGCTTGATGGAGCCAACAGGACAGCATCATCTGCAAAAAGCAGAGACGAAATCCTGTGGTCCCCAAACCAGACTCCCTCCGGCCCCTGGCTGCGTCTAGAAATCCTGTCCATAAAGATAATGAACAGGACCGGTGACAAAGGGCAATCCTGCCGGAGTCCAAAATGCACTGGGAACAGGTCTGACTTACTATCGGCAATGCGATCCAAGCTCCTGCTTGCTCAACACAGCTCAACACTCTGCAAATGAAGAAAGCACCAGCAAATCAAGAAAACATCTTCATCAGTTTGACAACACGCGCACTGCAAAAGTTCACAACACATGCAAATAAAAAACGCGCTGCAAATTCAAAAACGCGCTGCAAATCCTCACAACACATGCAAATACAAAAACGCGCTGCAAATAACACAGACCACAACGGAAATGTTTTAAGGGGACTCATTTGAGTGACAAACAATATATTTAGGCCAACAATATCCAAACGACAAAGCAATTATACGATCATGATATAGAAGTAAAAAAAAAACCTCACCTTTCAGGTCAGTGACAACAACACTAAAAACAACGTGACAGGCGAGCAAACAATAAGCAGGTCCCATTAGGGGTTCGTCACTCAAAGGAGTCCCCTTCAAACATTTCCGTTGTGGTCTGTGTTATTTGCAGCGCGTTTTTGTATTTGCATGTGTTGTGAACTTTTGCAGCGTGCGTGTTGTCAAACTGATGAAGATGTTTTCTTTATTTGCTGGTGCTTTCTTCATTTGCAGTGTGTTGAGCTGTCTCGGCCACCGTATAAAACCCCCTTATGGATAGAATAATATCGAGGACCGTCACGTTGCCCGGTGTGGCGCACCCGGGGCCCCACCCTGGAGCCAGGCCCGGGTTTGGGGCTCGCATGCGAGCGTCTGGTGGCCGGGTCTTTTCCCACGGGGCTCGGCCGGGCTCAGCCCGAAGGAGCAACGTGGGGCCGACCCCCTGTGGGCCCACCACCTGCGGGAGGAACCGTAAGGGGTCGGTGCAAAGTGGATTGGATGGCAGTCGAAGGCGGAGGTCTCGACGACCCAATCCCCGGACACAGAATCTGGCTCTAGGGACATGGAATGTCATCTCGCTGGCGGGGAACGAGCCTGAGCTTGTGCGGGAAGTTGAGCAGTACCGACTAGAGATAGTTGGGCTAACCTCCACGCACAGCTTGGGCTCTGGAACCCAAATCCTCGAGAGAGGCTGGACTCTCCACTATTCTGGAGTTGCCTGCGGTGAGAGGCGGCGGGTTGGTGTGGGCTTGCTCATAGCCCCCCAGCTCAGCCGCCATGTGTTGGAGTTCACTCCGGTGAACAAGAGGGTCGCTTCCCTGTGCCTTCGGGTTGGGGATAGGTCTCTTGTTTTTACGGGCCAAATGGCAGTGCAGAGTACCCAGCCTTCTTGGAGTCTCTGGGAGGGGTGCTGGATAGTGCTCCGCCCGGAGACTCCGTCGTTCTACTGGGGGACTTCAACGCTCACGTGGGCAGCGACAGTGACACCTGGAGGGGAGTGATTGGGAGGAATGCCCCCCCGGATCTGAACCCGAACGGTGTTCTTTTATTGGACTTCTGTGCTAGTCACAGTTTGTCCATAACGAACACCATGTTCAAGCATAAGAGTTTCCACCAGTGCACGTGGCACCAGGACACCCTAGGCCGGAGATCGATGATCGACTTTGTAGTTGTTTTATCTGACCTCCGGCCGTATGTCTTGGACACTCGGGTGAAGAGAGGGGCGGAGCTGTCAACTGATCACCACCTGGTGGTGAGTTGGATCCAATGGCGGGGTAGAAAGCTGGACAGACTTGGCAGGCCCAAACGTACTGTGAGGGTCTGTTGGGAACTTTGTCAGAGCCCCCCATCAGAAAGATCTTCAACCCCCACCTCCGGCAGAGCTTCGACCAGGGACCAAATATTCAATTTTATGATTAAAGATATCTAAAAAGTCTTGTGCACTAAAGGGAGAGGAGTCTTCAGTTGTTTTTGGTTGGATTTGTTTAGCAACTGTCCCAAAGAGAAACCTTGGGGTTATGCCGGTTTTCTCTGATTAAAGATGAGAAATAGGCCGTCTGCGCAGTGCTGAGGGCGTGCTTATAGGTGTTTACACACAAACACCACTTTTAATAATTTAGATTAGTTTTTGACTTGCGCTATTTGCGTTCAAAACTTCTGCAGGCCTGTTTCAAAGCCCGGGTTTCCTCGTTATACCATGGCGTATGTCGTCTGGTTGGTCTGACCTTTGTACTGTGGGGGGCCACTGAGTCGGTGATGGCCGAGAGGGTTGCATGGACCTCCTTTGTGTAGGCCTCTACTGAGTTTCCAGGTATAGTTAAATTAGGAAGAACATCTGAAAGCCATGTGGCAAACATTTCCATTGCAGCTGCACTAAAATTCCATGTAGATACTACGCATTTGTCGGAATTTGAGGGGAATTTATAACTTATCTCAAATTCCACCAGTGAGTGATCTGAAACAGATTTAGATTAGATTATTTCTTTATTGTCATTACACATGTACAAGTACAATGCAACAAAATTGTAGGGTGCTTAACAGTGCAATATATTACATTTATACATAGACACACAAAGGTTGCAGACCACACCAATGCTCCTGTACTCAGAGCAAATGGGATCTTCCTGAAAATGAAATAAGGCATTGTACAAAGAAAACACAACAACATCAAACATAACTACATTTGCAGTTATAGAATGGGGATGACAGCACACGTGATCACGTGATGATTTTATTCAGTGGTTTACAATGAGGGAGGGGAGGGACGAGGGGGGTAGAGTACAGGGTCAGAGAGATGTAAACATGGCAGACTCTTGAAGCAGATGAAAGAGAGGAGCCGAAGAGATGGGAAACATCTATTCCCCAAGCCAAAACAAGATCAAGATAGTTTCCACTAATGTGTGTGGGCTCATGAACAAACTGGTTGAAAGACAGGGTCATAAGGAGTGATTAAAATGCTCTGCCCAGAGTAGAGATAAACAGATTTATCTGGAGACCAACCTCCTACGTGCACGGGGAGACAAGACATATGTCGCCTGAACACAGGAATCTTCCACCACCTCCGTTTATGGAATCTCCGCCGGGCCACCTGCCTCTCAGTGCTTTTATTGGAACACAGAATTTACAACAACGCATACATCCTGTCGCACCCAGCCACGCAGGGCGAGTGCAAAACAGTTATATAACAGTTCTTATATAACAGTTATATAAACAGTTCCTTAACATATAAGGAATTATCTTTCTGCAAAAACAGGAACCATTTAACCATTACTTATAAGGAGTTAGTTTTCTGCATTTAACCTAAAAAAAGGAACTTGGTTATTCTGAGACGTCTTGGTATGACGCGCACAGCTGGGTCCAGCTGCATGACATTTGAAATACTTCCTCTTAGTAGAAATAGACATTTTCACTGTGTTTCATTAGCTGGCCTTTAGTTACAATATTATGCCTTGTTTGATCATATACAATTTGACAACCTGTAATTACTTGCAAAATCTCTAACATTTCCCTCCTGTTTGTCAAATTTTACAGTAAAACATCATTAATTTACTCTTCATCATTAATAATGTACTCAGTTTTAGGCAAATACTTTATAATGCAGAGTTTTGGCAAACATAGAGAAATGAGGTACTAAATATTGTAGGGCATAGGTTACATTAATGTATGTGGGTGTGGTGTGTACAGGGCAAATGATAAAGAATAATGCTACTATCAGTAGAAGTGTTAACAAAAACACATACTGGATGATACATTACAACATTGGCGTCTTTTTGTCTGTCTCTTTCTTTCGGCGGGTGTCATCTGGCTTCAAAGTCAACGGTGGGTGCCCAGTATAAACTGTAAGAACACCTTTACTCAACGCGGAAGTGTCCAGAAGTTTATCTACTGTAAGAACATCGTTGCTGTCTCAGCTTTACAAAAGAAGTCCTGCGTCTTGGAGGCCTAGCAGTCCTTAGTCTCGGAGTTGGTCTGTTGGTTAGTCAGTTTACAATGAGATAGATGAACCCAGGAGGAGCGTCCTTCCACCTTCACAGCCGTTGAGGTGGAAAGTAGAACTTTGAAGGGTCCCTCCCAGCGGGCTGTTCCAGCTCTTCCGCTTGATCACTTTTGATGAAGACGTGGTCTCCTGGTTTAAGACTTTGTGGGGGAAACAAGGACCTTCCAAGGTTCTTCTACATTGTTTCAGTTCAATTGTATTTTTCATGTAAGTTATTAAATCCCTTGAAGCATCTGTATCATTTTTCACTTTAAGTTGTAAGTCTGGTAATGTCTATGATCTTCCATATAATATTTCAAAAGCTGTTTGTTTTTCAGCAGGTAGGATGTGCATATTCAATATCACCAAGTCAATACATTCAGGCCATGGTCTTCCAGTGTCTTTGGTTATTTTTATTAATTTGTTTTTAATTGTCCCATTTGTTCTTTCCACAAGTCCTGCTCCTTGAGGATGAAAGGCACAATGTCTCTTCAGGCTTACTTTCTTCTGTCAATCACTTTATTTACAAAATGTGAACCATTGTCCGTTCTAATTAGTTGCTGTTAAAGCATCAGGTTTTGCCGTGGGGAAGATTTCTCTCTTTGTTCTCATGCACCCTTGTGAATTGTTCTTGATGAACACAAGCATAGGCTTTGTTTACAAAAATTTTTTTTATAAGTATTAAATCCACAACAAAAGTGTTGTATTTTCTCCACCATCCCTCATGTTGACACATTGCATGGCCCATTTTGTCACTTCTGCTGCCCATTTGAACATTGATTTTGGGAGCCATGGTTTGTCAATAATCCAAAACATTCCAACATTTAAATCAGAGCCATAAAAAAAAAAAAAAAAAAAAACTTACTTATCACATCAAGCAGTGAATAAAACCCAGCGAGCACCTTGACATTTGCTCTTAAACTTTAAGCATTTTTTACAGTTTAACACTTTAACTTTAAAATTTTCAAATAAACCAATCCTTCAAGATTGTTTAGCTTCAACCGTTTTAACATAGATATGTTTTCCATTCCCAGATTACAAATTGACATTGCAGTTTAAAACGTTATTGTAAAGATGACACTTGTCAGCATCTATTGTAGTGTTAGGTATTATACTTTTATTAAAAAGTACCATTTCAAAACATGGTTATTATTTATTCTGTCTTCTTTAACTGTTTTCATTTCAGTTTTTCTAATTACTCAGACAATAATTTTCTCAAGCAATATGTAAAGCCATTTATTTTGTTGTTTAGTTTACTAAATCTAAAAAAACAATATGGTCGTACCAAAAAAAAATTAAAGCAAATCAAAAGGTAGACTATGTTTGTTTCCACTGTCCTGTCAGAAGGTCAAACAGTTTTCCTAATTAAGTCTCATAAACTTTATTTAACACATCGGCACATTTCTACTTGAGCATTTTTCAACATTAAAAGGTTTGTTAACTGTAAAGGCTCCCAGAGTTTCTGTGGAGCTAAACTCCAGTTAAAAAACAGCAGAGAAAAACAAAAACAAAACATTCCTTGTGAATCCAAACTGGGGTTGTTTTGAATCCACTTTCTCCAAACCAGAGAAATACACAATTGTTCATTTCTTTTCTTCTGGTAACATTATTTTATTTTATATGTGAGCTGATGGCCCAAATAACTATACATTTGTATTATATTTATAACTTGCACTGCGCAATTCAAATTTAAGACACATTTTTTAGGTGAACATTTTCATTAACATTATACCATGTGTTTGAACCACACTGATATTAATGACCTCTATTAGTTCTCTTACTAATAGATACATACAACGGTTTTGCAAAATACTAATCAATACTTTTATTTTGGATCCAAGGTTTTGAATATTTTAACTTTTTTAAATCTTTAAAAACTTTTTAATCTTATTCTGCCGTGTCCGCCTTCTGCAGATGTGTGTTTTTATGTGTGTGTACGTACTTCTGTGCCTATGAGTTTGTGTGTGTATGTCACTATGTGTATGTACATGTGTGTTTATGTTCCTGACCTGTTTGTCAGTCATTAGGTCCTCCTTCTCTCGTCGGACCCATAGTCGGCCTCCCCCTTCTCCTGCTCCGTCAGTGCACCCTCGTCTTCCACTTCCCCACCACCTCTCTCCCAGTCTCCATGGCAACCATGGCAATGGTGCATTTTTCCTCGGAAAAATACATTTCATTCATATTAAGGTCAGGTTTCGCACAATTTCCAAATTCAATTTCCAAATTCCTCTTTGGTCTTTATCAATAGATCAATAGATCTCAATAGATTTTAAAACAAACGTTGAATACGTTCATCTTACCTCTTCCGTGTTGCTGCTGTCTGCCTGCAGCTTTTCGCAGGTGTGTGGTCGGGGGCAGAGGAAATTTGGGGAGCACTGGTGTCGAACGGAAAGGCCGAGACCTAAAAAGGCTCACAGGACACATTTATAAAAATACAAATGATTAGTGTTTTGAAGTACATGAGTGCCCTTCTTTTAAAATCTCTTCTCTGCTCTTCTCTTTCTCAAACTGGCTTCTCATTTTTCTAGGAAGCCTAGAAAAATAGCTTATGAAAGCTACCTTTCTTTCTTGTGTTCTTTCACCGCTTACAACTAAAAATATTAAACCTTTGTTCTGGTTTGCATTATTAGACATTAGACAGTCTCCTTTCAGCAATGGCCCATTCATTCAACATTATTTATACCACACAACTTTTTACTCACTACTCATCTAACCCTTAGAGGTTAGATAAACTTCATTAAAGCCACTTCACCTTAGAGGACTTTTTCTCTGTATCTCACCACGTCTCACACACACAGAGTGAAGGTCTGGCCCGTACTGTTTAAATAACACAGTTTTGGAACTTAAAAAGAAATGCTTTTTTGTGCATTTTTTCGGTGCACGTTAGTTTCACTCTCCATCTGAGAAACAGCAGATATTGATCTCCCGGACGAGCCACAAAATGTTTGAAAACAAAAAAAAGTAATTCAAAAATGTCAAACTGACCAGATATCAAATCCCATTTTTTCTTTAAAAAAACATTTGGTGTAAAAAAAAAAAACAGGTCTGCATAGTGTCATGTTCTATTGTTGTGTGTTAATCTGCTTGTGTAATGTATTTCATTTCCTGTGTTTTATTGTGAAATCACTAAACCCTGTTTGTGTTCCAGATTGTCTTCCTGCCCTTGTGTCTTTCCCTCCACTGTGATTACCTGCTCCGCCCTAATATGTTCCACCTGTGTCTCATTGTGTTCCCTTTATAGTCTGTGTGTTTTCCCCTGTCCTGTGCCAGATTGTCTTTACCTCAGTGTGAGCTTTCCAGCGTTTCTTAGTATAGTATTTGATAGATTCTAGTGTTTTTGACCTTTGCCTTGTCTTTTGATTACCTCTCTCGGATTTCAGATTTGTACCTGTGTCTCGGAAATTAAAGAACTTCAAAGCTCTGTCTTTTGTGGGATCTGCTTTTTGAGTCCTTTTGCCTGGTCCTGACAGTACAATCTGGCCACTAACATGGACTCCGCAGATCCAGTGCATGCCGCCCTGCAGGCACAGGAACAACGGATTCATCTCCAGGAGGAGCAGGTTGGGTTGCTCCAACGTGAGATGAGTGCTTCAGCAGAGAGCCATGAGCGGGCTTATTCCCAACTTTCTGAACAGATTGGATATGTCATTGAACGGATGCAGAGGAAGGAGGCCTCGTCATTGTCAGCGGAGAGTGCTGTTCATGACTAGGTGCCGGCTGAAGCGACCCAGAGAACTGTCACTCGTGGGTCAGCACATATCCGGCTGTCCAGCCCAGAGAGATTCACGGGTGAGTTGGGGGATTGTCCTCCCTTCTTGTCCCAATGTAAGCTTCACTTTGAGTTTCAGGCGTCCTCTTTTCCATCAGATCGGGCCAAGATAGCTTACATTATCTCATTTGTCCCGCCGTGTGAGAGCATGGGCCACAGCTGAATGGGATAGAGAGTCAGCAGCTTGCAACTCGCTATCTTTGTTTTTAGAGACATTTACTCAAGTTTTTCAAACTATCACTCCGGGCCGTGAAACAGCAAAGGCGCTGGTTACTTTGAAACAGGAACGCCGTAGCGTTTTTGATTATTCTATCGAGATTCGCACATTAGCAGCAGACAGTGGGTGGAATCAACTAGCACTTGTATGTGCATTTTATTTTTTAATGGTCTTTCTGAAAGAGTCAAGGACTATCTGACCCCGCTTGATCTACCCACCGAACTCGACGCTCTAATTGCCTTGGCTTCTAGGATTGATGATAGACTTCAGGAGAGAGCGAGATTCCGCTCTCAGCCAGACAGTTACCTGGGAAGGAGGGGGACCTCGAGGGAGGAGGATTTTTCGGTGCCCCCAAGTTCTGCTCCTGCCTCTTCTCGTCTAACTGAGGAACCCATGCAGATGGGTCGGAACAGGCTCTCTTCTGCTGAGAGGAATCGACGCATGAGGGAGGGGCGTTGCATCTACTGTGGTCAGCTGGGCCATTTCCTCGCCACGTGTCCAGTTAGACGAGGAGGTAGGTCACCTAGATCCTCCGTTTCGGTAAGCCCGGCTATTATCAAGACTGATATCAGTCGACAACTCTCCAAGATTCGGTTAACTAACACTTCTCACTCTCGCAGTCTTCTAGCACTTATTGATTCAGGAGCTGATGCCAACTTTATGGACAGCACTCTTGCTGCTAGGTTGGGACTATCCATAATTCCCTTGGACTCACCAATGGAGGCTACCGCTCTTGATGGCCGGCTCCTGTGCACCGTTACTCATCACACTAGCCCTATAGTTCTATCTTTTCCGGATCATCATTCCGAGAGACTCAGTTTTTTCCTGTTTCACTCATCCCTGCACCCTGTGATCTTGGGCTACCCCTGGCTCATTCTACATAACCCGCACATAGACTGGTCCTCGGGAGTTATATTATCGTGGGGAGATCAGTGCAGATCCAGGAGTTTCCAGTCCTCCTCTTCCGTTCCTGATGCGCGAGACACTCTCTCATCAGAGGAGATCCCGTGTGCAGAATTGGCTACTGTTCCTGAGGTCTACTGGGAACTAAGAGAGGTGTTTAAGGTAAAGGCAACCACACTTCCACCACACCGGCCTTATGACTGTGCCATTGAACTCCTCCCAGGAACTTTTCCACCCAAAGGACGTCTGTACTCCCTATCCAACCGTGAGCGGGCTGTCAAGGATGAATACATAGCTTCCTCACTCAAGACTGGTATTATTCGTCCTTCCTCCTCTCCCGCTGGTGCTGGATTCTTCTTTGTTGATAAGAGGGACAAGACGCTTCGTCCTTGCATTGATTACCGGGGATTGAATGACATAACAGTGAAGAACAGGTACCCCCTTCCGTTAAACGCTTCTTGTTTTGAACTGTTACAGGGGGCTAAAGGTTTTATGAAGTTGGACTTAAGAAATACGTATCACTTGGTCAGAATCAGGGGGGGTGACGAGTGGAAGACTGCATTCAACACCCCTAGTGGCCATTATGAGTACCTAGTGATGCCATTTGAGTTGACTAATGCGCCTGCGGTTTTTCAGGCTTATTATGATGTACTAAGAGAGATGCTGAACAAATTTGTTTTCGTGTACATTGATGACATTCTCATTTTTTTCCCCCTGATTAGAGACTCACATTGTCCACGTCAAGCAGGTGCTTGGCAAACTTCTGGAGGATCAGTTGTATGTTAAGGCTGAGAAGTGTGAATTTCATGTACCTTCAGTGTCATTTTTAGGAATGGTAATCACAGAGGGGGTGCTGAAGATGGATCCGGGCAAGATTCAAGCTGTGTCTGAGTGGCCTACCCCCTCTTGTCGTAAAGGACGTACAGCGCTTCCTAGGATTTGCCAATTTCTACCGCAAGTTCATTAGGAATTTCAGTTCCATCGCAGCTCCGTTGCATGCTCTCACCTCTTTCAAGGTCCAGTTTTCCTGGTCCCCTAGAGGTCAGGCTGCCTTCCAGTAGTTGAAAGACTGTTTTACATCCGCTCCTATACTTACTCTTCCAGACACCAACCGTCAGTTCATGGTATAGGTGGATGATTCGGGAGTGGGGGCAATTCTGTCACAGAGGTCAGTAGACGATGATAAGATACATCCGTGTGCATTCTTGTCAAAGAAGCTTTCTCCAGCAGAACAGAATTACGATGTCGGAGATAGAGAGTTGCTGGCAATTAAAGTAGCTCTGGAGGAGTGGAGACATCTGCTGGAGGGTATGCTGCAACCTTTTCTAGTCTGGACTGATCACAAGAATCTGGAATACCTTAAGGCAACCAAGAGACTGAATCCCCGACAGGCCCGATGGGCTCTATTCTTTTCCAGATTTAATTTCACTGTATCATATCGCCCAGGCTCCAAGAATATCAAGGCTGACTCTTTCCAGACTGTTTTTCCCTGACAGAGACCCTGAAGAGGCTTCCTCCATCCTGCCAGGTTCCTGTTTCCTGGGGGCCATTACCTGGAGCATCGAGGGAAAAGTCAGGGAGGCTCTTCGAGCCATTGATGCTCCTCCGGGGGTTCCACCTAATCGCCTGTTTGTACCACCAGCACTACGAGGACAGGTAATATCTTGGGCTCATTCGTCGCAGGTGTCCTGTCATCCTGGAGGGCGCAGGACACTGTTTAGAGCTCGAGAGAGGTTCTGGTGGCCAAACATGAAGAGGGAGGTTACTGAATATGTAGCAGCTTGTGATATTTGTTCCCGTAATAAGACCTCCACTACGGCCATCTCTGGTCTGCTGCATCCATTGCCAGTACCCCATCGTCCTTGGTCGGACATCTCGGTGGATTTTGTTACTGGGTTACTGTGTTTACTGTGGTTGTTAGGTTCTCCAAGATGGTGCGGTTCATTCCTCTGCCCAAACTGCCTTCTGCTAAGGAGACGGCAGAGGTTTTATTAATTCATGTATGCAGAATTTTTAGTTTCCCCAGGAACGTGCTGTCCGACCGTGGGCCGCAGTTTGTAGCAGGGTTCTGGAGGGCTTTCTGCAGCCTTGTGGGTGCAACTGTCAGTCTGACTTCAGGCCATCATCCTCAGACCAATGGGCAGACTGAACGGGTCAATCAGGATCTGGAGGTGGGATTAAGATGTTTGACCTCGAGGAACCCCACATTTTGGAGTAAGGTACTGGGATGGTTGGAATACGCACATAACACTCTGCCGAATGCATCGACTGGCCTGTCACCATTTCAGTGTGTGTTTGGATACCAGCAACCCTTGTTTCCTGCTTTAGAGCAAGAGGTCAGTGTTCCATCTGCTCTGGCCTTAGTTCGCCGTTGCCGCCGCACATGGGGTCAGGCTCGACAAGCCCTTCAAAGGAGCTCCAACCTATACAAGGTAGTTGCTGATCGGAAGAGGAGGGAGGCTCCAACTTACCGAGTGGGACAGAAGGTGTGGTTATCCACAAGGGATATTCCATTACGGGTAGAGTCCCGTAAGCTAGCACCACAATTCATTGGTCTTTTCCCTGTGTCCAAAGTCTTGAACTCTGTTGCGGTCAGACTAAAGCTCTTAGGACTATGAAGGTCCACCCAACTTTTCATGTAAGTCGGATAAAGCCTGTAAAGGAGAGCTCCTTGGTCCCTGCCTCCAGACCCCCGCCCCCCCCCGGATCATTGATGGTGGACCGGTGTATACTGTGCGGAAGTTGTTGGCAGTTCGACACAGAGGTCGAGGGTTCCAGTACCTTGTGGATTGGACGGGATACGGTCCAGAGGAGAGGTCCTGGGTGCCTGCCAGGGACATTCTGGACCCAGACCTCATTCGGGATTTTCACCATCGCCACCCAGAGGATCCTGGGCCGTCCGGTGATGGCTCGTAAGGGGGGGTACTGTCATGTCCTAGTGTTGTGTGTTAATCTGCTTGTGTAATGTATTTCATTTCCTGTGTTTTATTGTGAAATCACTAAACCCTGTTTGTGTTCCAGATTGTCTTCTTGCCCTTTTGTCTTTCCCTCCACTGTGATTACCTGCTCCGCCCTAATGTGTTCCACCTGTGTCTCATTGTGTTCCCTTTATAGTCTGTGTGTTTTCCCCTGTCCTGTGCCAGATTGTCTTTACCTCAGTGTGAGCTTTCCAGCGTTTCTTAGTATAGTATTTGATAGATTCTAGTGTTTTTGACCTTTGCCTTGTCTTTTGACTACGTCTCTCGGATTTCGGATTTGTACCTTTGCCTCGGAAATTAGAGAACTTCAAAGCTCTGTCTTTTGTGGGATCTGCTTTTTGAGTCCTTTTGCCTGGTGCTGACACATAGATTCTGCAAGCAATCGGTGTATTCTGGTCGAATGCATGGTGCAAGCTTGTGACCGTTTCTGGTTTGGTCACACTCTTTACAGCTTCCTGTGTCTCACTGATAGTCCAAGGTCTGTGTACTAGCATGGTTCCTGGGGCATGGGAAAAGTCTCTACATATCTCTCTTTTTTTTTTTTACCTCTCGTCCTGATTTGGTTTGTATTACACCAGAGGAGGAGAAGGAGGAGGAGGAGGGTGCCGAAGCCATTACTGGGGTATAAGGGGGAGGGGAGGGAGGGGTTGCAAATGGGTTACCACTTGACAGTTTCAGTTGCTGTAGCTGTTTAGTCGGATACAGTTCTGAATCACTATGAAAAGCATTATCTAAATCCAGATGTACCTACCCCATCTTGTCTTCTACCTAAGCTGGGGGGGTTTGTACTGGATCATGGGCTGGTGGTTGTGGATTTTGCTGTGGGTGTTATTGGAATTTATTATATCCTTATATTTAACCAGAGAGACACGGAGACAGATTTATAATTTAACAAGCAATGGCCAGGTTTTAATCCTTGCAAGGAGAAGCAAAGCAGACCCAGTAACAAGGGTACAGCAAGAGGTTTGCTTAAAGATGTAAACAGAACATGAGATTATATACAACACAGTGACAGCCTTGGTGAGAGGCGTTTACAATGGTCCAGGTGCAAGAGTCCTGTGACAAGCCATGTCTCAGTCTAGTTATGTCTACTTAATGCTTGGATTAGCACGAAGGACATGACATGAATTTGACATGACCTGAAGAGAACTATAAGCCCCCAGTAAATCTAAACAATAAACATTAAAATTAAAATTTCTTATAACAGTGGGGGCCTGCGTGCCGTCACCACAAAATTTGTACCATTATCACATTATTATTTGTACCTTTATCACATTTCTTTAAGAAGGCTATAGTTGTTGAGGTGGCATTTTTAGTTTGTCCTCGTCTTTTACAGTTATCTTCCCATATTAAACAAACTAACATTGGTTTTCTGGGATGAGAGGGCAAACGTCCCTTTAACTGGTCATGATGTTTAAGATTGGTCTTAATTCTCCTTACTTCATTTAATTCTAATTTCACACTAAACCCGTACTTATTTTTCCATTTGGTTAGATACTTTACTGACGGTGGGAAGTTTGTCTAGTTAAATTCCTTGTCCGTGGGGACTTCACGGATTTTTACTCTTTACTGCTTTGATGGTTTCGTTGGAGAAAACAGTTTCAGGTTAAATATTCCATCCTTATGACCACAAACCTCTAGTGCATGCAAGTTATAAGTAAAACTTTCATCACGGAATATTCCTTTAGTTATTCTCCTCAGAAGACCTTTAATATGGACCTCCTTCACCCACTTTAATGCTTAATCAAGGGTTGTAAAGCCTTGACTAAGTATTGATCTGACGAATTTATGCCACCACTCTCACTCTCAATCATATCTCTCTATAAAGTTACATTCATTCACCGGTCTGACCTTTATATGGTTGCCTCCCGTCACGTTCGAATGGAGGTTTGTCACCGGTGAGGATAAGTAGGATCAGCCGGCCACGTGTAAAGGTGGGCTTTCAGTTGCTCTGGCCAGAGATTTTCAGCTGTTGTCAATTTTGCTCGTCGGGACGTCTCTCCATCCGGCTCGAAGGACCAATTTCTGTCAGGGAATCAATACACAGAACAGTGTAGAGATAAACAGATTTATCTGAAGACCAACCTCCCAGCAATTTCAGGGATTAAATAAGCGGATCAGACTCAACTTAAACTTTACGTGCACGGGGAGACAAGACATGTGGCGCCTGAACACAGGGATCTTCCACCACCTCCATTTACGGAAATCTCCGCCGGGCCACCTGCCTCTCAGTGCTTTTATTGGAACACACAGAATTTACAACAACGCATACATCCTGTCGCACCCAGCCACGCAGGGCGAGTGCAAAACAGTTAGTTTCGTCATTACAGCAGAACTTGCATATAAGGAATTATCGTTCTGCAAAAACAGAAACCATTTAACAATTACTTATAAGGAGTTAGCTTTCAGCATTCAACCTAAAAACAGGAAGTTATTATTCTGAGACTTCTTGGTATGACGTGCACGGCTGGGTCCAGCTGCATGACATTTGAAATACTTCCTCTTAGTAGAAATAGACATTTTAATAAACCTTAGCACTTTGTTTCATTAGTTGGTCTTTAGTTACAATATTATGCCTTGTTTGGTCATATACAATTTGACAACCTGTAATTACTTGCAAAACCTCTAAACTAGAAGGATGTTAACAGGGTGCGTTATTAAGTCCGAGAGGAAAACTCCAAACTTATCCAAGAAAGTAGAGTAGGGACCCGGAGGGCGATAGATTACAGCTAAATAAAATGGCTTTCTTTCGTTTATTTAAGAAGGAATATGTTTGATAAGTAACACTTTGAAAGAGTTAAATTTCGGCTGTGATGATGTACCTGTAAAGCAAAATGCAGCTTTATAAATGGCTGCAACACCACCACCCAGTTTCGACGTGCGACCTACCTGTGCATACGCATAATCAGGGGGAGAGGCTTCATTTAGTGGCAGAAAAATATTGGGCCAAAGCCAAGTTTCACAAAGACAAAGTAAATCCAAACTGTGAGAAGTAATAAGATCATTAATTAGGAGTGCTTTGGAGGATAGAGACCGCACATTCAGGAGACCGATCTTCAGTCTTCATGTAGAGCCTGCATTTGAAGCTGGTCCAGTGGAGCGATAGTGACAAGAACAAGCTGTCGAGCTCTAACAGTTCTGCTTGGTTTGTGAGTTTTCCGATTGTGTTTGAGGACTAAATAAATTCACCATATCTAACAGATTTAGGCAGTAAACATCAGGATAACACGGCCTAACCAGACAACTAAAAGCTGCTACATTATCCAGTTCCACACCCGCACTAGCATGACTAGCAGGTTCTCTAATTCCTGCAACCTGCTGAGATTCCTTGTGTCAAATGCACCGAATGCACCCGTCTATATTACTAGACAAAATGGCAGCACCATGTCCAGTAGGATGCAGGCCGTCTGCCCTCAGCAGGCCTGGGCGGCCCCAGAAAGAAGGCCAGTTATCCACAAAACCATAACCTTTCTGACTACAATTTATGGAAACTAATCTGCTATACTGTTCATCACTACCCCTTACGGGGGGAATTATTCTCACATTATTGGTGCCGACATGAATAACTATCTGCTTGTATGTAGTGTTAGTATGTGTCTGAGGAAACCCTCCCTCCCTGTGTGATGTCAGCACCCTAAGATTAGCCTCTATGCCAGAAGCCCTGGCCCCCGGTAAACAGTGGACAATGGCTGGGGTCTCAAGTCTAACATTGCGTGTAATGTAGTCCCCCTATCACCAGAGTGCGATGCTCGCTACGGTTGGCAGGTGCAGAGGAAAAAGGTCGGTGATCGGCGTGGACAAACGGACTTCAAAACGCCGAAAACCGTTTCGCGCTCAGAGGGGGTGATCGTGGACAAGAGCAGACAACTGGAGGCTTGCCCATGCCTGCACCCCTGCGTCGGCAGACCGGCCCGAACATAGCACTCTTTGCAACAGCTGCCGAAACAGCTGAGCCGCAACTGGAGCTATCATTAGCAGGACTGCTATCAGACCTGCATCTGATATTATCAGGAAACCCTGACACATCTAAAGTAACCAAACCCTGTCTATGCTGATGTAGCTGCTCTAACTCACAAACACGTCTCTCTAATAGAAACAACCTATCTAGTAATACCGAACAAGAATGGCAAACCATTGACACAAGCAACAACAACACAGAAAAACTTCAAAGTCAAGCCAACTGTTCACAAGTCACAATGATAAATTCTAACACACACACAGCAGTACTAACTACAAGTTACAGGGAAAACTCAGTACACACAACAAGACTAACCACCAGTAAGAAAACAGTAACAAACACAACAATCGACAAAACTTGCTAGTATGCTATATAGGCCCTGTTAACAAAAACGACAGCAACTCTAGTACTAAACTCTAGAAGAAATATAACCAGTATAACAATGGTGCACAGTTAAAGTGTTGTTTAATGTTTAAATGTGTTAATGTTTAAGAAATAATAAATGCGTAACTTTAGGACAATGCCAGGAGAGATACGTCACCGGGATGCGTCCTTCGTCCACAGTTTTAAATCCACTCTTTCCATTTGTTTTAGAACCATTCCTGGCTCAACATATGTATTAACACCTTAGCACATCACTGAAGGCTCATAAACATCAAAGTTAAGTCTAGTCACATATTCCTCTCCCTGTGAGGTAAAAAAAAAACACTTAAATAAACCACTTTGGAACAAGGCCTTAACAACTGTTCCTCACAACACAACACCTGCCTAATCTCACCTGGAAGAACAGACTGTTATGAGCCATATTATTGTTGACACTAATTTTGAATCTGAGTGCCTTCACAATGAAAGTATTATGGTTGTATTATGTACTGTACTATGCACATAGTATTCACTCTTGGATTAATTCATTTTTTAACACCAGTCTCTAGAGGGTCGCAAAGGGACAGGTAAGGGGCCTGATGTGGGCCCCAGGCTTCAAAATGCCCAATGCTATTCAAATTCAAAAATACACTGAATTATATTTTAAATAATATTGTGTAATATATTTTAAAGATAAAAATTGTAATTTCTTGATAATATAAAATGAATGACTTAATTATTTGTTTTTTGAAAAGGAGTAAAAAAAGCCTAGAAATAGAAATGGAAAATAAGAAATTACATTAAGATCACAACACAGACCTGCGCTGTGGCACAGAGCCTGGTTCTGGTCGATATTGAGACTTGGTTGTCCCAGGGATGGAGCTGTTGTCTCATCAGGCCCGTCCACCCGTTTCCTGCGAGATTCTACGTTCAAAGCGTTAAATGATAAAATACACGTCTGATTCATGTAACTCACAGACTATGTGTTTATTCCTTGGCAATAGCGCTGTCTGAAAGCACATGAACACATCATATGATAAGGCCAAATAAGCATACTACTGTAAAGTTGTTTAAACAAAATTTGCAAAATAACCAACAAAATTCACTGGTGTAACCCAAAATCTGTGTCTTTGGTCTAAAAATGAGTGTCTCTAAATACTGCTCTTTATGTTTTCCTCATCTGTTTACGTGTGTTACTGTGTTTCTGCCCAACTCTGGAGCATGCTCAGTGCTCTGTGTCGGATCCATTGATTGTAAATAAAATGGATTTAATTCGCCCATTGGTCCCCTATTCACCGATATTGGCGTTATGAAAGGGCAATAAAATGGCGGTTACATCTGGGATTTTCGGCTTTTACTGCATAGTAAAACAATAGTTTTCAGATAGCATAAACAGACATATTAACACTCTAAGCGCCGAAGTCGTAAAATTGCGACAAGCAACTTAACTGAAAAAAACAGCTGCTACTTCCATTTATTGTGCTAAATTATGTTTCCACTCCCTTCCGCTAGATGTTAGACACCCTGTACTTTGTTTCTAAACCACTATTACCATGTGTTGCCATTAAAAAAATTTGTAGAAGAAGACTTCAAACTCGCATCTCAGTGGGAGTGTCAGGACCGGCTGAGTGTAAGCCTCATTCTCTACACGCGAGCTGGTAAACGCAAAAATGACAAATAAAAAATACATATGTGATGAAGCTTTGGCATTAGTAATGTCTAACTCTGATTCAGAGGGAGAACATCTACTATTAGAGTCTTTTCAGCTGAGTGAAAGTGAGAATGCTCGAGAGTAAGAGTGTGTGTTTGACTTGGACAGCAGCGGCGCTGCTCGTGCCTCTCTCAGTGTAGCCTACATAAAGCACACGCAGTTTTTCCCACATTTTGCCCAACATCAGTGAAAGAAACGGGAAGAAACTTGTCGCTCTGGCCACGGTATTGATGGAGAGGTTGAGAAGGGAAGCCATGTGCGCGTAGCACCTGACACTTTACCTTTTGCACAGGTGACAGTAGACGGGGCGGGTGTACCCGCCGTGGCCGTGTAGGTGACAGGGAGGTTGGGAATTATGTGGCATCTATTGACAGGTGTTTGGGACAAATACGTGTTGTTCACTCCAACACTTTACCCAGTCGAGGAGGGAGAGGCAGGGGTAAACATCGTCAACACAAATGCGCTAATCAAAGCAGTGATAGTAATAAAAGTGATGGCTGTGTGCTTTGCCTTATGAGAGGTCCCACACTCTAAAAAACTACTAACTACCATACAGATAAAGCTAATGCAACCAAACACCTACAGTACATGTGAATATTTCTCATATCTACACGACTACACATAGAGATTGAGTGTGGATAACCTCTAACTAACCCTTATCGTGCAAAAATGCAGAGGTATTACAACACAAGAACATATGCTTCAAATTCCTGCAATAGTTTCAACAACAAAACAGAACAAGCTCAAGGCCAGGGTTAAGTGGAAGAGTGACAATCATAAAATTCCAGAGGTATTTGTGCAAGGTACTGACTTTCACTTGTGCTTTACTTCACTTATTCAACTACAATAAATGTAGGATTGTAGCTGCATGCAAAAACTGAACAACTATGTGCATCAAAGAATTAGTAGTAGTTAAGGCCCGAGCCTGAAAAGCCAAGATGACTGAGTCCTTGCACTTGTGCGAGAGCCATATTGTATATGCTAGGACTATTACGCCAAAGTCAAAGCCGGTGGTGAAGGCTCTATTGTAACTGTTTTGTTATTATTAGGCCAACATGTAGAAAAATGTACTTCTAAGAGTAGTTTTACTGCATCATACTTTTTACTTTTACGTGAGTAGATTTGTGAAAACGTAACACTACTCTTATTCAGTTACTTTATTTTTTTTATTTTTTTACCATTTATTTTATGCTTTATTTTTGCCAGCAGTGAATCTATCACATGAAATGGCACAACATGTTTTTTTAAAAATCAGACGTAGCACTGCAGTCACATGACCACACAAACTGTGGCTTGAAACATGAAAAATTGCTGGGGCTTCTGTCTCCAGTGTTGAAAGTAAAGAGGATGAACAGCCCTGGCCCCTTTTTGTTTACACACAGACCTACTGTAGAGATTGGTTTAAAAAGTCTTGCGTTATAATCAAGCAGTCTTTTAATCAAAAACTTTTTTACTCTTACTTGAGTAATGTTTTAATGGACTACTTTTTTCTTCTACTTGAGTAAAATGATTTTGAAGTAATGCTACTCTTACTTGAGTACAATTTTGGGCTACTCTACCCAAAATTTTTGCTCAAATTATTCTTAGTAAGCAGCGACTGTTGTATCTGCTTAAGTTATGATAAATTGCCCGCGGTTGCAACGGGAGGCAAGAGCCTTTATTGCTGCTTGTGGCTTTAATTACTATTATCTTTCTTCTGCACTTTGACTGCAAATTTGACTTGGTGAATGTGCACAAAATTATTTTATTTATTTATTATTTATAAGTCCCCAAGAAATAATATTGAGAAATGCCTCAGTGGTGTCTATGGAAAGCAAAAGTATTTTTTTTAATCATAGGAAAATAAAATGGGACTTAAAAATTTAGTTTGTCATAGAGACAAAAAATTTCCCTGTTGGGATGACAAACAAAAAAGCCTGTAGCAGATCAGTCTTCGAATTCCACACCCGGATTAACTGTCTTTGAATTGTCAGTGTTGTTTCCAATCCAGGAAACAAGGAGGCAACTTGATTAACAATGTTTGACTTTCACCAAAGGTAATTCAAACCAGGACTCAGGCCAAAGTGTTTTGTCAAGGACAGGAAATGTAATTAATGACTTTATTGTTACTTTTATAAGAAGTGAAACTTGGGTCTACCGGTCTCCAGCTCAAAGGTGACTCACGGACAGCACAGACCACAAGGCTCCATGCCAAATAACTGTAAATTCTTGGAGATAAAAGGTGTGTATTCAGCTTTCCCCAGAACATTCTCGTTCCACTGATGAACGTTTGGAATGTCTTTGAAAGTAGACTTCTACAATGGTCAAACACAACCTCCGGTGGTCAAATGGACGAATGACGCTGACTCTTTCATTAAAGGAATTTTGTTTACTTAATGAAAAGTAAATTAATAAAAATTATTAAATTAAAAATTAATAAAAAGTATTAAAAGAGACATTGGGTTGATGTGTTTCTTTTCAGCAAGCAGAGTTGTGACTAAATTACTTCTTTTACCATTCTATTTTAATGAAATGTGATGAATGTATGTTTCCCTAAAAATGTCCTTACTATATTCATTTTTTTCAGTATGCACACTGCAGTGCGAATGATTGGCATGTATGAGTTATGGAAAACCAAGAAAGCCATTGCGAAGCAAAGGAATGTGTCTATATCCTTATATTTAACCAGAGAGACACGGAGACAGATTTATAATTTAACAAACAATGGCCAGGTTTTAATCCTTGCAAGGATGAGCAAAGCAGCAGTACAATTTTACAGCGTGAGGTTTGCTTAAAGATGTAAACAGAAAATGAGATTATATACAGCACAGTGACGTCCTTGGTGAGAGGCGTTCACAATGGTCCAGGTGCAAGAGTCCCGTGACAAGCCATGTCTCAGTTTAGTTATGTCTACTTCCTGCTTGGATTAGCTCGAAGGACATGACATGAATTTGACATGACCTGAAGAGAACTATAAGCCTCCAGTAACAATAAACATTAAAATTAAAACCAAGATATTGCCCCAAAAATTTATATTAATAAAGTAAAATAATATAAATATGATTTTTTTTAAATAAATCTAATAAAAAATTACATAACAATATATATTTGCAATATTGCAAAAAATCTTATTATTCCTCTAAATAAATTTCATTTTTATGCATTAAACATGAACAAAAATAAGATGTGGTCAAAAACAAGGCTCGGGTCGGAACACACAATAAATCCAAACTCTAGACACAAGGAATACACTGGAAGTACAATACACCAAACACTAGGAATACACTAATAGTACAATACAATAAATGCAAAGAAACTGACCAGTGGCACTTACACACTAGGTGAAGACAAACTGGCTGGGTACAAATAACAAAAGGAAACAGACCAGAAACCTCACACGAGGGGTAAAGCCAATCTGGCCCCCAATGGGGCACAAAAATTTTTTATTTGCTACACACATCCAATATGAGCTTCTGAACAAATAAGGACCATGACCTTTTAGCAACCATATTGCCACTAACATGCCCCAAATTTGTGAAAACAATTCAATGGGAAGTGAAAGATTTTGTTTGTCATAGCCAAGTAAAATTAGAAAAATGGGGTATTGAGCAAAAATGTCTATATTGACTATTCTCTAATAGGACTGCAGCCATCTTGGTGGTTGAGTTCTCCCATAAGTTGCCCTTGTATATTAAAAAACTTGACCCAGGGCTTCATTCAAAAGGCAAAACTTGGTCAAATTCATTTATAAATATCTGGCATCAAAAGTTACTATAAGGATTGTTATTTTAGGGCATGGACGTGCAAGCCTGCAAAAAGACATCATTTTGGTGAGTGTAAAAAGTTTTGTAACGTTCACTTTAAAAATGGACTCCCAGTGCCCCTTTAAAATGTTATGATTAGTCCTAAAAATTTGGGACACAGATTCTATGGTACACTCAGCCAACATGGGGTCAAGAGCAAAAAATATATGGTGACTATGCGCTATCTCCAACAGCGCGGTGGCCATTTCCAAAAGTTGCCTTGATATTTTAACAAACCCGTCCTAGGATTTCTATTTGACAAGCACCAAACTTGGTCCACATCATACATGTGGCATAAAGAGTTCTTACAAGGATTGTTAATCATCTTAGGGAGCATTAAAGTTTAAAAAAGAGCATTAAAAATGCCAAATTATGTTTGCTACACACATTTAGAATGGGATTATGAGCAAAAGTTTATAGTCAGACCTTTTTACAACTTGGCTGATTTATTTCTCAGATTGAGAAATTCAAAAGTGGGTTAGAGCCATGCTTGGTGATGCCATGGACACTGATGCATGTCCTTCCGTGGTTGCAAGGGATGCAAGGCCCTTTATCACTGCTTGCAGTTTGAATTATTACGTTGGATTGGTCACTTATGTTAGATATGTCTAAAATATTTTTATATTTAATTCTTTGTTGTTACTGCCAGTTGGGACGTTCAGTACAAAAGTAACCACAGGCTGGAAGGCTTTATGACAACAAAAGGAAGGCTTAATGAATAATATTCTTAAAAAAAAAAATGGGATGCGTTATTTATAAGTGTATTGTGTGTGATTTACTAAGGTAAATTACATTAATAATAGCAAGTGCAAAAGTGAGGCAGACAGCCCTATTTGTAAATATAGTTTTAACATGTGTCTGAGAAGTGTAATATACTGTATATTGATTATTAACTGACTGTTGACTAGACCCAGTCCCGGTCAAATGGATAAATATACTGTATACTGCTGGGGTCTCCAATTAGTTTCCTGCAACAACAAAAGAACACCCTCTAATATAAAATAGTTTTATTTCAAGAACAGTGCATGTGGAGAGATAAAAATGTCTAAAGTTTTGCTTCTATTTACTTTATGCTTGTGCTATTTATTAACTGTATTGTGTTTGCCTCTGAATTTGTTAATTTGACAAACTGACTAAAACTAAAGCCGGAGATATTGTTGTCTGCATAAAAGTGACATTGCCGGCTGCTCCTTTGCCACTGTAAGAATTTCAAGATGTGGGAGAGATGTGAAATGTTGATATATAAGACACTGGAGAAAAATCAGCCGTGGGCTTATTCTGCTCCTGTGAAAGATCCTCAAAATCCCTTTGCTCCATTTGTTGCACACTCTCTCCACTTAGTATGTCTTTGGTACAAACAAAGCTTTTGTAAAACAGGCTGAATGTAGCCTTGTGAATAACTGACAGTCCTCCAGGGTGTACCCTGGCTCATGCCCAAAACAGCGGAGAAAGGATCCAGCTCTATGTGCCTTATTAAAGAATAACTTATAAATTAATTAATAAATATTAAATATAAATGTTTGTTGTTTTCTTATTTGTTTGCCATCTCCAGTGAACATGGCGCCACAGAAGGCCTTCAGATACATGTTGGTGCTTCTCATGTACTGCATTATGGAGAGTGAGGCCCACAGACTCTGGGTTCAGGTAAAACAGCGTCAACATTTCTTTGTTTATAATAATCAATCAAATAAATATCCTGACTTTGCTCTACAATGTAATCTTTTCAGGAGTCCTTCCATCATGAGAGAGCAAAGAGAGCATGTAAGGCTTTATTTATTGTCATTTTTGTAATATTTTTATTAATTAATTGATTTAACACAGTATTATACAATATTAACTTTAATGTATAATCAAGTTATGTATTAAATATACTGAATATATATATATATATATATATATATATATATATATATATATATATATATATATATATATTATTATTTATTTATAAATTATTTATTTTCTATTTGTATATTTGTATTTAAAACTGTCAATACATTTTAGATACATTCTTTTTATTTTAGGAGTTTCATTTAAATAATTTCAGTTTTATATATATATATATATATATATATATATATATATATATTTAATTTCAGTTAACAATTAACTGAAATAACAAACTTTAACCTTGGTCCACACCTGCGTCGTGTGTTTAGATGTCAAATCAGCCATGCATCACTGACTATGAGCATTTGCAAGGCGTAAGAATAAAACAATCTGCTGTAAAGCTCTGTTTTAAAAAGATATTTAATTGTTTAGAAAAGAACATGTACAACTACAGACTGCTCCTTTGAGTCTCAATTCCCCACACAGACAGGTCATTTGTAAATTGAATGCCACATAGTATAAAAAAATTCCTTCATATCACAACTCTTACTACTCTTAATATGGTAATAGGTTTATATTCAAAAGTTTTTCAAAGGCGCGTAAAAGGTATGCACCATGTTTAGGGAGGGAAACAATCACTAGTTAAATACAATAAAGAGAGAAGAGAGTTTTCCAGGAACAATGCCATATCATCATTAGATTAGACTAGATAAGATTAGATTCAACTTTATTGTCATTACACATGTACAAATACAATGCAACAAAATACAGTTTAGGTCTAACCAGAAGTGCAGGATATCCAGTATGTGCATAAATAAATAAGATAGTATTGTAAAAGTAATTTAATGATGGATAAGTACACAGATGGCTTATTACTATGAACAGAAATTATAGAAATTGGTATATACAATGATAGACAAGGCCATGGTGAGCTATAAACAAGTCACAAATAGATTATATTATAAAAGTAATTTTAAGGTGGATATGTACTATGAACATAAAATACAATGACAATTACTATAAACAGAATTGTATGGGTGCATCTATACAATGATAGGTAAGGCTATAGTGAGTGTAGTGTAATAGTTATAGTGCAAATAATTACGAACAGAAGCTGTCTGAGTAACAGAAGTTATTGCATTTTTTTGTAAAGTGCAAAGGTGCATATGTGAACAGTTGGTACTGTAAATGAACAGTTGGCAGTGCAAATGAGCAATATGGTAGTTCAAGTAAACATAAATGTTATGTATAAACAGTCCAGGAGTGCGAATGAAACCCTGAATGGATGTGTGCACTGCAGTGAGGTGGGGTTGCAGTATATGAGGGGCAGAGGGGTCAGCGGAGAAACAGAGAATTCAATAAAGAGACAGCTCTAGAGAAAAAGCTGTTCTTCAGTCCTGGTTTTGAAGCACTTGAAACGCCTGCCGGAGGGCAAGAGAGAGAACAGTCTATGGGTGGGATTAGAGGAGTCCTTATGGATGCTGCGAGTTCGATGCAGACAGCGTTTCCTCTGGATGTCCTTCGTGGGTCAAACTCAGAAATACCCCATGGGGAATATTCTTTGTGTGACCGGTTCTTAAGTATTTGTGTCAAACACACCAAGAATTGGCTTATATAACCTCTGTTGGTGATGTGGATTGATCACTAATAGCTGGGTAATCCACCAAAGCTATAAGAACACGCAACAAAGCTTCTTCAGGTTTCTTTATCTTGTCTTGTCTTTGAGAAAGCGTGCAATGGGAGAAGCTGCTCCGTGCACAGCTCGCTTTTTTTAAACATAAGCAAGCCTACACCTCAACTTACCTGTTGATCTGACAGAGGAGCAGGGATCAGCGTCTCCCCTGTCCCTCGCTCTCTCCCCTGAACAGATAGATCTCAGCTCTGCTCAGGGTACTCAGGCTCGTTCACGATGCCATAAAGACACTTCACCAATGTTCGGTGCATGCTTTCCAGATTTAAACCCACCACACTAGCCAGTGGCGTAAGTCTAAACAGCTTTTCACATGTTAACCGGGGGGGCTGTGGCCGTCAGAATGGGAAGCATTGGGTGAGGGATGCCTATGAGGCTTGTGGTCAGCCCCCGCCTCTAGGTGTAAGGGCTCATTAAACCAGAGGGGTTGCATCCTCAATGGCTGTGTCAAAGGGGGTCCCTTTGCAACAGGTGTGTGATGTGGCGAGATGGTCCTCTTCGCACACTTTTATAAAAATTCATAGTCTGGATGTTCATTCTACCCCAGGCTCTCATGTCGTTGGGTCGACATGTCTAAGATCTCACGGGGTCTAGACTCTCCCGGTGCTGTGGCATTGGTATTCTTCTTCCCCATAGCGTATTTCTACAAAGCATTGAGTGTAGCTTTTGAAAAGGAAAGTCTCGGGTTGCTTGGCTGCAAACCTGTTCCCTGAAAAACCGGGAACAAGATGCTGCGCTTTAATGCTGCACTGTGGGCGTGTCCAGGACGTCCTTTAGACAAGTTGACCTGTTCTTATAGCCTCTGGCTGATCATTTACATCTGTGCTCTCACGCAGCTTTGGGTCATCAAGCCACATCATTAACAGGGGTTACATGAGCCAATTCTTGGCGTGTTTGACACACATGCATGCAACTGGTCACACAAAGAATGTTCCCCATAGCGTATTTCTACACAGCATCTCGTTCCCGCTTTTTCAGGGAACAGGGTTGAAACCGGGGTGCACGTGGCAGAGTGGTTAGCACTCCTGCCTTACAGCAAGAAGGTCGTGAGTTCAAAACCCGGCCGACTCAAACATTCTCGGCCGACTCTGGTCTTTCTGTGAGGAATGTCCTTTCTGTGAGTCTGCATGTCCTCCGCGTGTTACGGTGGGTTCTCTCCGGGTACTCCGGCTTCCTCCCACCGTCCAAAGACATGCATGTACAGGTTAATTGGTGACTCTAAAGTGTCCCTAGTGACTGAATGTGAGAGTGAATGGTTGTATGTCAATATTTGTCTCTATATGTCAGCCCTGCGACTAACTGGCCACTGTCCAGGGTGTACCCCGCCTCAGGCCCAAAGCTGCTGGGATAGGCTCCAGTCACTCGCGACCCCTTACGGGACAAAGCGGTAGAAAATGAATGAATAGAAAATGAAAAGGTTGAAACCAAGCAACCCAAGACAATTTAATCTCACCCTGGAAACCCTCTAAAGGGTGGGCTTGGTGGGTCCACTTCTTAAGCAATCCTCAGTAGAACCAAGTTTCTCAGCTGCTCATCAAAAATATTCAGACTGACCAGAAATATGTAAATCATGTAAATTTTAGTTTTATGGTTTATTCAAATAATATATAAAATAAATTCCTGTCAATAAAAACAAATTATATATGTTTTATATTATAAGCACTTGAATGAATGAATGAATGATCCAAATAAACCTTCAAAACCTAAATTATTTAATTATTCCAAAATTGGTCAGAAAAATATATGTTATGATTGTTTTTTTCTCAGAATTCTAGCTTCAATCTCATTAATAAATATCCAGAAGGCTACTTTACATATATAGTCCCTGGAAGGTTAGAAAGACCAACATGTTTGAAAAGCAATACACCATCTTAAACAGACCATTCACAAAATGTAGAAGAATTTACAGTAAAATAAAGACACGCGGGAAAAACATACAACATTCAATAGGACAAATATTGGCATAACATTAATGATAAAAGATCTGGTTCCTTTGGTTCCAAAGCTGCTAGGATAGGCTCCAGTCACCTGTAACCCCTAACGGGACTAAGCCATAGAAAGTGAATGAATGAATGAAAAAGGATCTGGTTCATCTTAAGTCATTTTTTAAGGTGGGTTTTAAATATATAGTAGGTAGTACATTTTCTTATTGCAGTTGGAATGTCATAACCTTGGGCTGCACCTGGATTCTCGCGAGATTTAAGATTTTCCAAACTCTGATCCATCTTGTTTCAAGCCAAGCAAACTGCTTCAGTTGAAGCATGGGCTCATTGGCCTCAATTAAAGATGGCTACACTGAAAGACATTAGTGTTGATGCAAACCTCTTTTACTAAGGCTAAAAAATATGTCTCTAAAGGATTGTCTGGAAGGAAAAGATGTTTGTTGCTCTTTTTTCTACTGGCTTTGGAACATCCTAAATCTTGTAGTCTTTTGTGCACACTCTTTTATCGGCCAATATCCTTATTTTATTTACCGATTTAGTATTAGTTAACGTTCCTTTTATTTTGCAGATTCCCTTTGCAAAAACAGTTATTGTTACATCGGTTGTTTTTTCATATCAGCAACACTCATAAGAGTCATATGAATTGCTGCTATGAATACTTAAAACAAATCTCATGGTAGGCGGGACAGGTTTTCAGCAAAAAGCACTTCCCTTTTGCAAACGCTTTCTTTGGGAGCCTTCCGTGAGTTCTGTGAAACAGACTTTGTTCTGTGAGCAGTTCTATCTGACGGAGTAGGTTAGGAATGTCATTCCAAATCTCACTACCCTTGAACACCTTTTTATTTCTGTTGTGGGTCTGTGTGTCTAGTAGAGGCTCTGTTTACTTTATCTTTAATACTTGAAGGTGGTGGTGCAAGTCCATGTAAAATCCTGTAAACAGAACAAGCAAATGGAGACTATATATAAAAGTAATAAAATAAATAAATATTAATGTGTTTTGAGTATTGCCTGATATTGTATAGTATTGCTGAGTATTGTTCTAATGTGAATGAGGAAATTGATCATTCAATCAGAGAGATCCTTCTGGAGCAACAGAGGAGGAGTCTTCTCTGGGGTAGAGAAATAAAATCTGCCACAGACAAGGTTAGGTTAGCAGAGTAAACAACTGTACAGTTATAGGTCCATGTCCAACTACATGTCCAGAAATGGCTTAACATAGCTCTGTTTACAGATTGATCAAATCAGTGTAAATACATAATAGTTATGCTTAAAATGAGCAATAATAAATGTTCCCCTATTTCACAGTGACAACTACAACACCAAAACAAACAACTAATGCAATCTCTCCAGCAAATACTGCAACTACTACACCAACTGCACCAACTACTACAACTACTACAACCCCTGCACCAACTACTACAACTACAACAACCCCTGCACATACTACTACAACAACCCCTGCACCAAATACTACAACTGTTGCACCAAATACCAATACTACTACAACTCCCGCACCAACTACTACAACTACTACAACTCCCGCACCAACTACTACAACTACTACAACTACTACAACTCCTGCACCAAATACTACGACTACTACAACAACTCCTGCACCAAATACTACAACTCCTACAACTCCCGCACCAACTACTACAACTACTACAACTCCTGCACCAACTACTACAACTACTACAACAACTCCTGCACCAAATACTACAACTACTACAACTCCTGCACCAACTACTACAACTACTACAACTCCTGCACCAACTACTACAACTACTACAACTCCTGCACCAAATACTACAACTACTACAACTCCTGCACCAAATACTACAACTACTACAACTGCTGCACCAAATACTACAACTACTACAACTCCTGCACCAAATACTACAACTACTACAACTCCTGCACCAAATACTACAACTACTACAACTCCTGCACCAAATACTACAACTACTACAACTGCTGCACCAAATACTACAACTACTACAACTCCTGCACCAACGACTACAACTACAACTCCTGCACCAACTAGTACAACTACTACAACTCCTGCACCAAATACTACAACTACTACAACTCCTGCACCAAATACTACGACTACTACAACTGCTGCACCAAATACTACAACTACTACAACTCCTGCACCAAATACTACGACTACTACAACAACTCCTGCACCAAATACTACAACTACTACAACTCCTGCACCAACTACTACAACTACTACAACTCCTGCACCAAATACTACGACTACTACAACAACTCCTGCACCAAATACTACAACTACTACAACTCCTGCACCAAATACTACAACTACTACAACTCCTGCACCAAATACTACAACTACTACAACTCCTGCACCAAATACTACAACTACTACAACTCCTGCACAAAATACTACGACTACTACAACAACTCCTGCACCAAATACTACGACTACTACAACAACTCCTGCACCAAATACTACAACTACTACAACTGCTGCACCAAATACTACAACTACTACAACTCCTGCACCAAATACTACGTCTACTACAACTGCTGCACCAACGACTACAACTACTACAACTCCTGCACCAAATACTACAACTACTACAACTGCTGCACCAAATACTACAACTACTACAACTGCTGCACCAAATACTACGACTACTACAACTGCTGCACCAACGACTACAACTTCTACAACTGCAGTCCCACCAAAACGTATCTGAAAAATCTTTTTGTCTCTTATATTGAAATAATCCCTTGATTCTCTCTCACTTATAATTGGTTATCAAAAGTTGTTTGACCAAAAACTGCCAGGTCATGTTCCCAGAGCTCTATGGATTTTCTTAAAATATCTAATATAATATTCTTTCATAGTAGTTAGGTAGATGGTAGAAAACTGGCCCAAGCTATCTTCTTTTTCCAAAACACAATCTTGTCCATGTTTTAATCCACTTTCAAGTTGACTTTCACTATTATTGTGCTGTGCTCCACTGTGTGACATGCATCTGCTGCTAATTTTAACTGATCCGTCCTGCACAGTGTGACATGTAATATTAATCTGAATAAATGTGTGCCTGCCTCATAAATCTTTCAAGGATACTTGCTAACTTAATATAACAAAAAAAATCCTATTTATTTAGATAAATAAACTATTTGGAAATACCAATAAATACATTTTATATAAATTTTGTTTATTTACAATTAGAGATAGTCTAGACCATAATCTTTTGTTTAGTTTACAGTGAAACCTAGCATACATGCAAGGCTGACATGATTATATAACAAAAATCATAAATGTATTCTTGCAATGTAAAAAATAAAACACACTAACATGTTGTCTGCCAAGAATCATGCAATATATAATATAATATATAATACATGTTTAACCTGTATTGTTTTTTTTTTTTTTTTTTTCCAGAACAAAATCTGACAATTACCATGGATGTTCAATTTGACCCATCATTCAATAATAATAGCAGTCAAATATACCAAATCACCTACAAATCAGTAAGTTGCATATTCAGTTTTCTCCATTTAATTTCAGGGCAAATGATGAACAGACTTTGAATGTTTTTTAACAGATTTTAGGCAGTTGTACGTCAACACTCAAAGAATGTACAGTTTCAAGTTTGAATTTTAGGTAAGTAAAATTTCTTTAGATGGAAGGTGACAACTAAAGTATGTCAGCTGTTGGTTTGGTTTAACTGGTCTTTGTTGTTCAATGACAGATCTGGAAGTACAATCGCAGACAGTGTTATCAGTGCATCTGCAATTCCAGACAATCTATTTACAGTGGTAAAACAAGCGGCAATTAATGAGATTGGTAAAACGTTTCCAATTATAACTGATGGTAAGGCCCATATTGCATTTAAAAATTATTCTCCCAAAATATTTATTTCCTTTTATTAATTTCCATTTTGGTCGGCCAGGCCCTTCTTTGGTGTTAAAAGGTGACGTGTTACTTGGCCAGCGTGGTGTCGTGGAATGTGGCCCTCCAAACTTTAGTAACTGGACTGCAGTGTGGTTTCATAATGATATTGAAATCCAAACAGATTCAGGCCACAGCATCTCCAACAACAATACTAGCTCAAAACTGACCATAGAGAGGTTTTACCAAACTGACACAGGTAAGACACACACTAAATGGTCCTTGTGGTTGAATATAAATATGCCTGATGTTTTGTAGTTGTGGGAATTTTAAATTGATTTGTTACATTCGATGAGTAGGGCTGCACATAAGTAGTGATAAGAACCATTATTCAATCGTTTTGGTGAATATTTTCAATTAGAGTGGCAGTATTTGATATCTTGAGAGATATCTTGAGAAAGGAAAAAAATTCAAATTGAATTGAGACACATGAAATACAGGGTGCGGCTCTAATTAGCATAAAAACATATATAACCATCATCTTTGTTAAAAGAATGTTTATCAATAATTACCCAATTTTGATTGTACTGTTGCAATGTTAGTACTCTTGGTGATTTCAGTAACAGCTAACAACAACGTTCCAGTTTCTTTTACAGCTAGTTTTTTGCCTTTTAAAACCTGAGCATTACACTGTTCTGTTCATGGACAGTTCATCGCAACATGTTTCAACCAAACTGTATCTGCTCAATTTCTTAACATCTCTAATAAAAGAAGAGTGCCCTGTTTGGCACTTCCTGGTGGATTGTAGAAGAAGAGTCAGGAAAACAAACATCACAAACATAGATTAATGAGAAGGACCTAACAAGACATTTCATGGCCACTACATTTCATGCCCATACACACTTGATGTAACCATCAGTCTTCTTCTGCATATCTGGGGCGGGATTATGAGGCAGCAGTCTATGCAGAGACAACTCCTCCAACATAGTCCATCCAGAGTGTCCTAGATCTTCCCCGGGGCCTCCTCCTGGTTAGACATGACCGGAACACCTCCCCAGGGTGGTGTCCCGGGGGCCACCTTAGCTGGCTTCTCCTAATGTGGAGCCCCTCACTCTTGAAGGGGCTTGCCCAGCCACCCTGTTGTGGAAACTCCTTTTGGCTGGACAAATCCGAGATCTTGTCTTTTTAGTCTTGACCCAGAGCTCATGACCATAGATGAGAGTAGAAAAGTAGATCAATCACTAAACTGAGAGCTTTGCCTTGCAACTCTTTCTTTACCACAACAGTCATTGACCACATTACTGTCGAAGATGTTCTGATCTATCTGTCAATCTCTCGTTCAATCCTTCCTTCAAGATACTTCAACACATTCACTTGAGGCAAAGAGGGCAAGTCACCCTCTTCAGGGTGGCAACCATGGCCTCGGACTTGAAAGTGCTGATTCCCCTTATATATTTAACCCTCTTCTGGTCATAACAACATTTCTGATCCATCAACCGAAAGTCCTAAATCCTATACAGTCCCATGTATTTGTTTTTATTTCTATTTCTGTTTTGTCTTACTCTAATTACATGCAATGTTAATAATTATAATTTAAATAAATATATTAACATATTCATATATGTTTTTTCAGGAAATTATGAGTGTAAACTCAAAGAAAATGGTGGTTTTAATGTTTTCCGTCAGAAATCCACTGGAGTATTAACATTTAAAGAGCTGCCTTACATTCGAATGGTACCACAGTCACAGAAATATAAGTGCGGCAAAGAGACTGTGAATGTGGAGTGTACTGTACAGGATCCCTACATTGTCCAGTTTAAAGACAAACCTTTAATAACAGGTAAGCACAATCACAAGGCTACAGTGTTTCCCACAGACAGTGGTGTGTGTTGTGTACCCTGTCCAGCTGTGTCATTCACTGTGTTTCCACTAAATACATTATTGGACATTAGCCGCTAGTACATTTGATGAATTTATACATTTGTGTAGCAGTGCTTTTTTAGATTACTGTTGGAGCCACTGTTGTGTCTTTATAATTAAGACATGTGTCATTTAATAGTGACATTATGCAAATATGCATCTTCTGGACCAAAAAGTGTACATTGGTGTCTACGGAGACCAGGCACCATGATGAAGACAGCTGACTAGTTTCTAAAGCGCAAAACTGAAAAGTAGTGAATAATAATTTTACAGCTATTATAGGGTTACAAAAATTATATATCTCCTGATTATGAATATGATCTAATTACTACAGCTTTTTTGTTTTGGTTTTTGCAATTTGCGTCCATGCCAAATAACTGTTCCGCTGCAGTGCTTAAAACAAACGTTATATGTCATTGCAACAAGCAATGTTCCAACGTTATGATCTACATTTGGTTAATTTGGAGACATTAGAGGGAAGAATATATTATGGCTAGCTCGGTTTCTTCAATGTGCAGAAAACTCTGAAGCTACATATTATTAAAAACAATATTTCAGTTTGTGTACTACACTGTATTAACTGCATTTTGACATGTTCAAACATTAATTGTTTTGTCTACTTTGTGTGTTTAGCTGGAAAAAAAATCACTGATACAGTACAAACTGACCAATGTCAAAGCACGATTGTTTACACTTGTGAGGTGCAAAACAACAACGATTTCAGTAATACTATAACACTAACAATATTAGGTCAAACATCAGGTAAGTTTATTATATATAGTATATTATATATATAAATATGTATATAAAAAAGCACTAAGGAAAGCTGATTGATCCTCCACAGGGTTTGACTGTGACGATCCTACATATGGTGTTGGAAATAAAGGTGATAAAGTTAATGCGGCGTGTGAAGAAGGCAAACAGGGACAGAAGACTGCCACATGTACAGACAAGGTGTGGGTTGTTGAAGACAACTGTGTTCTTATACCAATTCTGCAGCTGCTCGATCAGTCACAGGTCAGTGTGCACTGTTTATCACACCAACTAACTTTAGCCAAGAGGAAGAGTATGTGATGGATTAATTCTTTCTGGAAACCTGCAGATTAAAATTATTTATAATCATATCCGAATCCCATATAATTTTATAATAATAATAAAACAATATATATGGTGCTTTTGAAGACACTCAAATATGCTGTTCATAGTGTAAAAAATAAAATAAAAAAACAGAAATAAAGCAAAGCAAATAAACAAATAAAGATTTGAAATTAAAGCCAGTTTCGAACAGACTTGAGTCTTGAGTTGCCTTTTGAAGATGGGGAGGATGAGCGGAGGGAGCAAGAGGGTGGTGGTGGAGCAGATCTGTGGGGTAGGAGGGGGCCAGGAGAGAAAGTGCTTTAAAGGTAATGAGAAGGACTTTGCCAGTGGAGGTGTTGTGATGTGTTCATGTGAGCAGGAATGAGTGAGGATGCGGGCTGCAGAGTTTTGGATTTATTGAAGTTTAGGTGGTTGAGTGAGAGAGGAAGAGGGATGGATGGAGTCTGGCAATATTTTTGAGGTGGAAGGTTATTTGTTTAACGTGTGGTTCAAAGGAAAGGTTGGGGTCAAAGAGGACGCAGAGATTATGAATGAGTGGGAATTAGAGCTGGCTCGCCTATGAGGCAATATAAGAATATGCTAAGGGGACCGTGGTCTCCAGGGGGCTTCAGATATACGTTAGGAGTATATACTCCTAAAAGTCGGATGAAAGGGGTTGTCTCATTTCATCTGACCGACTAAAGGTGACCTACTGGCACAACTGCTAGAGCTCTGAGACGAGACGACAGCAGCAGGGAGCTGCTCACAGAGACATGTCTGGGAAACTGACACAGAACAGAGCCAGATGAAATTTTATTTCAGCTTTATTTTTTAATAATCAGCTGTTTGCCCAGATTAAAGTTGTTCAGAAAGCAGCTTGTTGTGAACAGCGACACAACTTCATGTATCTATAGTTTATTGGAGTTTCACAAACTCCTCTCTCTGAGCGTTACCATGGAGATCCAGACAAGCGCATTTACTTACCAATATGATCTATATCCAGTGAGCTTTGATAATGAGCTGCTGTTGTATTACTGCAAATTTCTGGACCACATCCAACGGCCAGAAATTTGCTAGCTTATAATAAGGTCTTGTAGATTCATTTGATAGAGCCATGGGCAGACGTCATCGTACAGCGTATAAAAAAAGAGAGATGAGTATTTTGATTTGAGATTTGAATATGATAGAAAGTATTGTTATGACATGTACAACATAGCTATAAATTGGGCAACAACAACAAACAGCAGTGTTTTGCTTTGTTAGACGAGCAGCTGAGAAAAAGCCATAAGTTCTTATTTGAAATCCCAGCTAAACATCTAAACATTCCAAACAAACACAAAGCAAACACTCTTGTTTCTCCTGTTTTATTAAGTCTTTGATTTATTTTATTTGACAGGGTTTGAACAACGACCAAGTACCAGCTTTACTCAATAAGCTTAATAACGTCACTAACGAAAACCAAGTTAAAGTGACGGAGTCGCCTGCCACTATTGAAGCTATTGTCACAATCATGGAAAATGTTGCAAACACAAGCGCTAGTCTAACTGACACATCGATGACGGTATGTAACACTGTTAAAAGTTCAATTGGTTCTTAAATAATAAGAGGTATTAAATTTTGGCCTGAAAGCACAACACAGCATTAGAGCTGGTCCGTATGATATTGCCTTTGATAATACTGGTATAATTTTTCTTGTGATTAAACTGCCTCCTCCTGATAAAAATATTAATAATAGGCATCTGGAGGCCCTAAGTGTAATAGGTAATGAGGGCCCTGCCTCACCCTGGAGTTATAGAAACTGCGGTGCCCTTAATCAGTACAACTCCTGTTCACCATTTCAAAAGTCAGCACAGTCACAGAAGACTGGCCGCAGCAGATTATTTTACAACAATAGAACATTTCAGCGAGAGGTGAAGCTCTGTTATAACCTACACTTCACAAATGTTTTTAGTGGAGCTGAAACCACAGAAGAAATAATTCAATCTGATCAAAGCTGTAATATGTGGTCTTTCACTAAATCTATATCTACAAATATATACTAATTATCAAAGTATATTACATTATAATATATTACATTATTATTATTATTAAAGGTAAAATTATTAAATGCAAGCTGTATATTTAGTGTTCTTCAAAACATAGATAAAAGTGCTGTTTATTAACAGTCTGCTCTTACTGTATGTTCCCATCATACTAGAAAAAAAACAAATAAAAAATTACAAGAAGCACTAAAATACCTAAGGCATGGGGCGCAGTGGCTCAGTGATAGAGCGGTTGGTCCTCAACTGGAAGGTTGGTGGTTTCAATTCCCGCTATCCCCACAGTTGTGTCCTTGGGCAAGACACTTAACCCATCTTTCCTCCAGTGGTGTTCCAGCTGTAACACTGGTGGATAGAAGCTTAATGAAAGTCTCTTTGGATAAAAGCGTCAGCTAAATGAATAAATGTAAATGTAAAATAGAGCTATATTCCACTCTTAATGAGGTTACACCCTCTGATTGTGACAATAACAGTTATGTCACACTTTACTCAGTAAAACATGTTCTTGTTCTTAATGTCTATTAAATAAAAATGTTTACGGTATTTATTTCTCAGTATACCTAATGCAGTTCTGTAGGAACTACAGCAAAGAGCAGACTTTTTTGGATCTAAAGAATATAAGCTATATAAGAAAAAAATGCATATTGTAGATATCACTAACTAAAAAGAAAATAAAAAACAGTGTGTGACAACGTAGTCAGTACCAAGTCCAGTGAGTTTTGTCTGTGTCACTCTGCTGTTCAGAGGCTGCTTTAGACTCCCACAAACAGGACACTATTTTGGCCTATTTAGTTTAGCCTGAGCATATCATTTATTTAGCTGGTCTCTCTACTGGTAATGCTCTCTGTGGCTGCAGCAGTGCCCACCCCCGACACTGAGCCTGTGGAAAACAAACTCAGGACACAGACAGGAAAAACTCCGGTCTTTCTGTGAGGAGTCTGCATGTCCTCCATGTGTTATCGTGGGTCCTCTCCGGGTACTCCAGCTTCCTCCCACCGTCCAAAGACATGCATGTACAGGTTAATCGGAAACTCTTAAGTGTCCCTAGTAAATGAGAGAGGACCCCCTCAAAAACAAGATGATTCATCTCAAGGGATTAATCCTTACAAAAATGTGAATAAGTAAATACACTCATTCTCTGTAAATTATTAAATATTAACACCCTGCACTGATAAAAAAAACCTGCATCATCTTTGATTATTGACTTTTCTAACCTGTAGTAATGATTAGTGTCTACAGTGAAGTTGTTGGGTCAGTCAATTCAACAAACACTGGCTCTGTTAGGGGGCCCCTTAAAAAGAGGTTTATTTTACTTGGGCCAGCCTTGATAACAGGAACAGCTTATTAACCAGTCATGAAGGAAAACTGCACTCAGCATCTGCTTCAGCAGATTAAAAAAAAAAAACATGTACCCCCTGGACATATGTTACAGATTTGAACCAACTGTTAACTCTTTGTTAACAACAATGAGGACTTATAGTCTTATAGTAGGCTGTGTTTGCAAAAGCTAAACAATGCGTCTCAGGCTATTTGGTTGTATTGAACAGAATCAGAATTGGGATGGCTTGCCAGGCTCGTGAAACAGTACATTTGATTTCTTATGTTCTAATGTTCTCACCCCTTCTCTTTTAGGACATCCTAAGTACTTCGAGTATTTTGACTCTAAATAAGACATCGTGGGATACACTGAATAACAAAACTTATATTCAGAAGAACACAAGCACTGTGACTTTTTCTATTGCTGCCAGCTCCAGATTTTTGTTCACTCTCGAGAGTTTTACAGAAAGACTTATCAACACCTCTGCTAACATTGAGACACCTCATATAGTGTTAAACAAGACTTCATTCAATGGCAGTTTCATAGGGGATTACAGTGGTTCAGTACAGATCGACATACCACAGACTAATCAACAAAACAACAAACTCACCGTAGTAACCTTTGATTCAATGAATAATGTGCTCCCAGCCATTGACAAGCAGAGTTTATCTGAGTTACTCATCAACGCCAAAGTTGCTCTTGTCAAATTCAACGACGCTAACGTTGATGATGTCAGCACCATTGGAGGTAACAATGTGTCTTTCACCTTTAACCTAATAAACAACACACTGTTCAGCCCGCAGTGCGTTTTCTGGAACTTCCGCCTGTTCAATAACTCTGGTGGATGGGATGACCAGGGCTGTAAACTGGTGAACAGCAGTAACAATAACGTGATCTGCAGCTGCAACCATTTGACTTCATTCTCTATACTTATGTCAACAAATGCCACCTTTCCACCAGATAAACAGCTTGCCCTGGACATCATAACCTATGCTGGAGTTTCAATATCAATGGCTTCCTTAGTCATATGCCTTATAATTGAAGCGGCCGTGTGGCGAAAAGTCCGAAAGCCTAGCGTTTCCTACATGCGTCATGTCACTATTGTTAACATCGCTGCGTCTCTGCTGATCGCCAACATATGGTTTATTATTGGTGCAGCCATTTCAGACAAAAAGCTAGACCCTCCATGCACAGCAGCAACTTTCTTCATCCATTTATTCTACCTGGCTTTATTTTTTTGGATGTTGGTCTCAGCCCTGCTGCTGTTCTATCGTACAATCAATGTCTTTGACAGTAGTATGAGAAAAGGAACCATGTTGGCCATTGGGTATTCCCTTGGCTACGGAGCACCTGTTATTATCGCAGTTGTCACTATTGCTTCCACTAAAGGACAAGGTCATTACATACAGATAAACAATGTCTGCTGGCTCAACTGGGACCCGTCCAAAGCTCTCCTGGCCTTCGTAATCCCAGCATTGACCATAGTAGTGATAAACTTCCTGATTTTGTGTGTGGTCATCTACAAAATCCTCAGTAGAAGGTCAGCAGTGAGCGGGACACAAGCAGAGGAGAAACATGTGATGGTGGTAATTGTTCGCTGTTTGGCGTTCCTCACACCTTTTTTTGGATTAACATGGTGTCTTGGAGTGGGAACCATGGTGAGCCAGAACTTTGGACTTCATGTTTCCTTTGCATTCTTTAATTCACTCCAGGTATGAACAAGTTTTAATGTTACCCTTTGTTTTTTTGTAATAAATCTTCTTTTGTTGTACCCGTCTAAGCTAAATTTTTTTTTGTTCTAAAGGGTCTCTTCATACTTATATTTGGAACGCTCCTGGACAAAAAGGTACTGACTTTATTGAACTGAATCAGTGAGTACTGTAACCCTTAATAACTGCCAAATACAGTAAACAAGTCCACCAACGCATTTCCTACATTTTTACATGCTATTGTGCCATTTCTTGGAGTATTCTAACATGCAATACATCAATACAATCAGTAAATCCTATATTTTAAGAATATCTGTGCAGTATGATACTACCTAAATAAATTGATAAAAAGTGCAATAAAAAAAAAATTACATATTTTTCAAATAAACTTAAATTTCCTAGCTATATCCCTCAAAATAGTGAGTGTAAAAAATGTGCCAAAAATCACTCAAAATCGATCAATTTAATTTGGAGTGTCTACCCAATTCAGTTTTCAAGACATATTTTTATAAAATGTAAAAAAAGAGTTTGTACTATTTACAAAAAAGACAGCATATACAACAAAATACTGTTTACAATACTACAATCTAATTTCTAAGTGTAACAGAAACATATGAGCACTTAACTTTGACCATGCTTATTCATAAAAGTACAATGAACAACCAAAAAGAAAAATAATTTTAACTGATCGGCAACGATTTGGGGAAGGGGTAGTGCCATTTGCGCTGGGTTTTTCGGATCCATAGTCATCTGTGATGGCGTGGGGAGTTAGTGCAGTTTGTGTGGTGAGTGTTTGTTGTTTTTGTAAAAGAGGGAGAATGAAAAGTACCAGAAGTCTGATGGAAGGGAAGCCGTAAATTAGGAAACTTCCTGTTCTGGTTACACGACTAATCATATAATAGTTTGTGTTCACAGCGTGTTGATGTACATTGTTTGTCTAAATGTAGACTGTTGAATTTCTCAAGTCTTTGAAATAACTTTGTAACCTTTTCCAGCTTTATGTAAAGCAACAATTCTTGATCGTAGCTCGTGTGTTCTTCTTCTGCAGAAGAGTTTTTTATTTTCAGTCTCAGCAGATGTAGTCCACATCTCCAAACGTACTGTCTTAACGAGACTCCAGTTGTGCTAAAACATGACTCCAATTGGCTTTTTTGAGAATGAAGGCTCAGAATTTTATTGTAAAATTCTGAATTATAATTATTTTAAGACACATTATGTTTGTTAATACCCTTGACTTTAGATGTAGATCAGATAAAATTTTAAGACAAATGTATTTAGAAAACTATAAAATTCCACAAGGTTCACAAAGAGTTGTCTTTAGCATCCATTTCCTGTTTTTTAATTCTGACTTACCTCTCACGTGATCTTGTTCTTAATGTAAGCCTTGTTTAGAGGATAACTTGGTTCAGGAAATAAAATTCAAGTTTCAGTTGGACGCAGACCCAAATATCACTCTTTGCTTGTGCACATGGACAATGACAGTCTGATTTGCTTTGTCCAGCTGATTGGTAATTCAATGAGAACAGTTACTAATGCAGCTAGAGGGGCACAAGTTTTACATTTCATAGTGACTCATTTGTGCTTTTCATTTTAAAGGTGCGAGAAGCAATGTCACCGTCACACTCAAGTTCACATGCAACAAGGGTAAGAGCAAGTTTCTTCATTGTGCACATTTAGTTTCCCTTTTCTACCTTTCTGCTGGTTTATGTTTTGGTTTTTTGAATCAGAGCACCAGCGGTGGACCGTCATCGTCGTCGGGTGCACTGGGCTTTTTACGAAACTTGGGGAGAGGCAGAGGTATAGTGCCGTTAAGAGAATCAAAAATAAGATAATTTCTTTGAGCATGAGAACTCAGACTGACTTTTGTTTTTCAGATGGTTACAATGTGTCCTCAGGAGGGAACTCCTCAACCGTCAACACTTGATGCACAATTTACTAAGTTGTTTTTTTTGGTTATTACTAGCGGTAGTGGCTATTTGGCCATTAACTTAAACAAAACTAATAATACCAAACTTCTCAAATGGTCACTGAGGCGATGTCATGGGTTAGGCTTTGCGCATGGTTAGAGGTACCAAAATAAATTAATGTCCATAGCAAAAGATGAGTTCAATGAGGTTTATTTACACACATAAGCAAGCTCACAGACGTTTCCTGCTGCTTCTCTCACGCTGTGGTAAAAACATATGCCCTTGCCCATATGACTTCCTGGTTCCTCCCACCTTAACCTATTTATGCAAATTGACCAATAAACGACAATATAATTAAACAAAAAATAAGCATGAATGCAAAATAAAGCAAGTTAACTTTTAGCAATAAAATAAAATAAATTAGACTATAACTTAAGCCTAAAATAAACAAAATGAAAAATAGCTCCAACACTATCTGTTTCCATAGCTTTTACTTCTGTTCTATCTTTTTTGTAAGATTCAAGTGACTTTGTTTACAATGAACAGTCTTTTACCTTGTTTTGTTCCACCAACTATTGTTTTGTACAGTGATCAAATATGCAAACTATGTTTTTATGTCAATTAATCATGTCACTAGAACTTTGCACTAAATGTATATTTGTGTTGTGTTGAAATGTTATTACAACTAAAAAACTAAATCCTATTGTAACAAAGGCATGCAGTGTATATAGTCATGTTTGCTTGTTTTCAGGAGTGTTGGGTGCAGTTTGATACAGGGAACTTGTTCTCAGTTACTCTTCTCAATGTAATAAAAAGCCACATTATTGGCACTGAACTTGACTTTGGTAAATTGATCCGATCCTGCCAAAGCCAGTGCTGGACACTTTCCCAGCAGGGTTTACTGCTGCTACTTTTGCTTTTGCTGTGAACAAGGAATTTACATTTGCGCCGCTAATTAACAGGGCCAGCAGTTGAGCGGACACCAGAACGGTTTCATCCTTTTTATACTTTGCTGATTATCCAAAACCAAAGCAAATGCAGAAATAAGCAGGCTCTCGGTAGCAGCGTCCGCCATGTTGAATGTTTTGGACTAGCCGCGCAGGTCGAGTTACTTGTGCATGACTTGGGCAGCAAACAACACCCTGCTGCAGACAAACAGCTTGTGATTGGTTTGTCCGTAAAATTGCAGATGAAGTGATTCGCTGTGAGAAATGGTCTAGACCGTCCTCTGGTATTCCAGGCTAATACCACATACTCCCAAAAAAGAAATCTTAGTAAAAAAGTTTAGGTATATTTGATCTATTTTACCGTTACAAATTAAGAACCTTTTCATTGTATTTTGAAAAATATTCAGATATTTAAGCAGCTGTGGCTACAGAGGAAGCTTACCACCACAGCAGTGTGAATGTGTTAGTGCTTGTATGTGTGTGTGTGTGTGTGTGTGTGTGTGTGTGTGTGTGTGTGTGTGTGTGGGAGCGGGGGGGTCCTGATGGAGCTTAACATTGGAGACAATCCAAAGAAAATATGGAATACTATGGAAAAAAACCCTACCTGGGGCCAATCTTTCTGATCAAAGTGCAGGTATCAGGCGGAGGCAGAAGCTCATTGAGGAATGTGTCCAAATCAACATTTCGATTTACAAGGTGAAGACGGTGGAACAGTGGCAGGATTTATGTGCACCAGGTGTTTTGCTTATAACCAATCTAGGCCTTCCTCCAGTGCAGTGCCAGTTATTATTATCATCAGAAGCAATGTCACCGTCACACTCAAGTTCACATGCAACAAGGGTAAGAGCAAGTTTCTTCATTGTGCACATTTAGTTTCCCTTTTCTACCTTTCTGCTGGTTTATGTTTTGGTTTTTTGAATCAGAGCACCAGCGGTGGACCGTCATCGTCGTCGGGTGCACTGGGCTTTTTACGAAACTTGGGGAGAGGCAGAGGTATAGTGCCGTTAAGAGAATCAAAAATAAGATAATTTCTTTGAGCATGAGAACTCAGACTGACTTTTGTTTTTCAGATGGTTACAATGTGTCCTCAGGAGGGAACTCCTCAACCGTCAACACTTGATGCACAATTTACTAAGTTGTTTTTTTTGGTTATTACTAGCGGTAGTGGCTATTTGGCCATTAACTTAAACAAAACTAATAATACCAAACTTCTCAAATGGTCACTGAGGCGATGTCATGGGTTAGGCTTTGCGCATGGTTAGAGGTACCAAAATAAATTAATGTCCATAGCAAAAGATGAGTTCAATGAGGTTTATTTACACACATAAGCAAGCTCACAGACGTTTCCTGCTGCTTCTCTCACGCTGTGGTAAAAAAACATATGCCCTTGCCCATATGACTTCCTGGTTCCTCCCACCTTAACCTATTTATGCAAATTGACCAATAAACGACAATATAATTAAACAAAAAATAAGCATGAATGCAAAATAAAGCAAGTTAACTTTTAGCAATAAAATAAAATAAATTAGACTATAACTTAAGCCTAAAATAAACAAAATGAAAAATAGCTCCAACACTATCTGTTTCCATAGCTTTTACTTCTGTTCTATCTTTTTTGTAAGATTCAAGTGACTTTGTTTACAATGAACAGTCTTTTACCTTGTTTTGTTCCACCAACTATTGTTTTGTACAGTGATCAAATATGCAAACTATGTTTTTATGTCAATTAATCATGTCACTAGAACTTTGCACTAAATGTATATTTGTGTTGTGTTGAAATGTTATTACAACTAAAAAACTAAATCCTATTGTAACAAAGGCATGCAGTGTATATAGTCATGTTTGCTTGTTTTCAGGAGTGTTGGGTGCAGTTTGATACAGGGAACTTGTTCTCAGTTACTCTTCTCAATGTAATAAAAAGCCACATTATTGGCACTGAACTTGACTTTGGTAAATTGATCCGATCCTGCCAAAGCCAGTGCTGGACACTTTCCCAGCAGGGTTTACTGCTGCTACTTTTGCTTTTGCTGTGAACAAGGAATTTACATTTGCGCCGCTAATTAACAGGGCCAGCAGTTGAGCGGACACCAGAACGGTTTCATCCTTTTTATACTTTGCTGATTATCCAAAACCAAAGCAAATGCAGAAATAAGCAGGCTCTCGGTAGCAGCGTCCGCCATGTTGAATGTTTTGGACTAGCCGCGCAGGTCGAGTTACTTGTGCATGACTTGGGCAGCAAACAACACCCTGCTGCAGACAAACAGCTTGTGATTGGTTTGTCCGTAAAATTGCAGATGAAGTGATTCGCTGTGAGAAATGGTCTAGACCGTCCTCTGGTATTCCAGGCTAATACCACATACTCCCAAAAAAGAAATCTTAGTAAAAAAGTTTAGGTATATTTGATCTATTTTACCGTTACAAATTAAGAACCTTTTCATTGTATTTTGAAAAATATTCAGATATTTAAGCAGCTGTGGCTACAGAGGAAGCTTACCACCACAGCAGTGTGAATGTGTTAGTGCTTGTATGTGTGTGTGTGTGTGTGTGTGTGTGTGTGTGTGTGTGTGTGTGTGTGTGTGGGAGCGGGGGGGTCCTGATGGAGCTTAACATTGGAGACAATCCAAAGAAAATATGGAATACTATGGAAAAAAACCCTACCTGGGGCCAATCTTTCTGATCAAAGTGCAGGTATCAGGCGGAGGCAGAAGCTCATTGAGGAATGTGTCCAAATCAACATTTCGATTTACAAGGTGAAGACGGTGGAACAGTGGCAGGATTTATGTGCACCAGGTGTTTTGCTTATAACCAATCTAGGCCTTCCTCCAGTGCAGTGCCAGTTATTATTATCATCAGATTATATTTCTTTTAGCCTATTATTTAAACCTCACTGTGGACTGTGATACAATGCATACAAATTCTCTCTTATTGATTAATTTATTGTTAAACCCTTTCTTTTGCAAATTTGAAAAATACTAAAAAGCCTATATTTTCTTATCATTAATTTTATTATAAACAAACACATCCAGATCAAAATCAATTTTATCAATATTTTGGCAGAATTTGGATTTTTATGTTTTATGTGAGATCATGGTACAAATCTTCTGCACAACACAAAACCTACAGCTAAATGCCTGGAAATGCTCTGTATCAACACAAGAGAAAAAAGTGGAGTATTTTATACAAACCGTGGTTTCTTTTATTTTAATTTGATAGTGGACTAAAGACAGAAGAAACCAGCCAGGGATTTTTCTTTTACCTACAACATGTAAAGCTGTGTGTTTATGCGTGAGTCTTAAATGGTTTCAGCCACATGGACACTGCATGATCACTTTAGCTTCAAAACAAGCCTTGAAGCATTGTTACACATGGAAAACTGTTTCAGTGCAAAACAGAGCAGTCACGTTTAAACGAAATGTTTACTCTTTCTCCAACTCAATCATAATGTGTATATTTTTAAATAGCCACGTGCTGAACTAAAAGTAGTATTGTTCTTTGATAAAGCTGTGGTTGGATAAATAAGTCGGCCAGATTAGTATTCATTAGTAATATTTCAGAATATAAACCCAAATTGTTTAGAGAATATTTTAAATTAATACAATTATTAAAATTGTGGCTACAGATGTAGCTTACCACCACCAGTGTGACTGTGGAGTGAATGAATAATTGATATGTAAAGCATCTTTGTGTCCCCAGAAATGCACTATAAAATGTATGTAATAATTAATAATAATAATAATAATAATAATAATAATAATAATAATAATAATAATAATAATAATAATAATAATAATAATAATAATAATGATAAGTGCAAAAAAGGACTTGTTGCACTTAATGGCTATGTGATACTGCTCTGTTTTTTTGTGTAAATGTGTTTTTAAACCTTTTTGTAATTATGTTTATTTATTATTAATGTTGTTAAGCACCTTGGTTCAATCTGTGCTTGTTGGAAGGCGCTATATAAATAAATATAAATAAATTATTTATTTTATTATAAATATTTTTAATAAAGCTAACCAATAACTGTATTTAATAATAACGCATGTGAAATCACCAGTTGCCTGCAGTTCTTTAAACATATCCATCCAGTAATCTGCATTTTGTCGTCTGTAGATACCCCACCAGTTTCTATTCTTTGGTTTGCTGGGCTTGTTCCTTGAAAGACACACGGTCCATGCAGAGTTCCTATCGAGTCTTCACAAAGAAACTCTTGTAGCCTGTTGACATGTACATTCTCGGTGCCAAAATCGGATCTGATTATTTGGGCACAACCGCCTTGTTCAGCAATAGCGCAGAAAAAATACCCAGCAATTACTCTGAGATTGTTATTGGTGAAGTAGGCTTGCATCCAGATGATGTGCCTCGAGAAACCCTCAAAGCAGCCGTTGATTGCTGTGCCATTTGGCTTGATTTTGTCGTAAGAATCCATATGCCATAGATAATTAGGGCCTGGCACTCAGTAATGTCGCCTACGCAACCTTCTCCCTCTTCTTTCCTCCACACCTAAATGATCCAGACTTAATTGTACCTCTCTGACCATTTCTCTGGTCAGCCGTAAACCATTTAAGCGACATCTTTCAAACATCATTCTGTGGCCTTGCAGACGTACCGGTCCCTCAAGTTGGCTGCAATGAAACTAACTACACGTTCAGGGTCGCTATATTGTCTTCCACGATAAAGTTGCAGACCTGAAAGCCTCCTTCTCAAGTGTCGTACACTAATGTGGAAGTTGTTAATCACTGACAGACATAGAGCTATTTTAGATTGAGTGAGTCCCTGATCAAAGTAAATGATGATTCATGATGGCTGCTCTTTCGCTGCCTCTAGAACATGTTCAGTTCTTTACGGATATAACTCGTGATCACAAGAAAACAAGATTTGTTATCTCGTTTTGTTTCACCAACTATTGTTTTGTACAGTGATCAAATATGCAAACTATGTTTTTATGTCAATTAATCATGTCACTAGAACTGTGCCCTAAATTTATATTTGTGTTGTGTTGAAATGTTATTACAACTAAAAAACTAAATCCTATTGTAACAAAGGCATGCAGTGTATATAGTCATGTTTGCTTGTTTTCAGGAGTGTTGGGTGCAGTTTGATACAGGGAACTTGTTCTCAGTTACTCTTCTCAATGTAATAAAAAGCCACATTATTGGCACTGAACTTGACTTTGGTAAATCGATCCGATCCTGCCAAAGCCAGTGCTGGACACTTTCCCAGCAGGGTTTACTGCTGCTACTTTTGCTTTTGCTGTGAACAAAGAATTTACATTTGTGGCGCTAATTAACAGGCCAGCAGTTGATCATCAAATTATATTTCTTTTAGCCTATTATTTAAACCTCACTGTGGACTGTGATACAATGCATACAAATTCTCTCTTATTGATTATTTATTGTTAATCCCATTCTTTTACAAATTAGAAAAAATACTAATCTTTCAGACAAGTCTATATTTTATTATCTTTAATTTTATTGTAAACAAACACATCCACATCAAAATCAATTATATCAATATTTTGGCAGAATTTTGATTTTTATGTTTTATGTGAGATCATGGTACAAATCTTCTGCACAACACAAAACCTACAGCTAAATGCCTGGAAATGCTCTGTATCAACACAAGTGGAGTATTTTATACAAACCGTGGATTCATTTATTTTAATTTGATAGTGGACTAAAGACAGAAGAAACCAGCCAGGGATTTTTCTTTTACCCACAACATGTATTCAGAATATAAACCCTAATTATTTAGAGAATATTTTAAATTAATAAAATTATTAAAATTGTGGCTACAGATACGCTCTGAGTACCTCAAGTCTCTGGATGTTGTGGGGCTGTTTTGGTTGACACGCCTCTGCAACATCGCGTGCTGTTTGGGGACAGTACCTCTGGACTGGCAGACCGGGGTGGTGGTCCCTCTTTTTAAGAAGGGGGACCGGAGGGTGTGTTCCAACTACAGAGGGATCACACTCCTCAGCCTCCCCGGGAAAGTCTATGCCAGGGTACTGGAGAGGAGAATGCGGCCGATAGTCGAACCTCAGATCCAGGAGGAACAATGCGGTTTTCGTCCCGGTCGTGGAACACTGGACCAGCTCTATACCCTCTCCAGGGTGCTGGAGGGTTTATTGGAGTTTGCCCAACCAGTCCACGTGTGTTGTGGATCTGGAGAAGGCATTCGACTGTGTCCCTCGTGGCGCCCTGTGGGCGGTGCTCTGGGAGTATGAGGTCAGGGGCCCTTTGCTCTGGTCTGTCTAGTCCCTGTACGACCGGAGCTGGAGCTTGGTTCGCATTGCCGGGAGTAAGTCAGACCTGTCCCTGGTGCATGTTGGACTCCGGCAGGGCTGCCCTTTGTCACCGGTCCTGTTCATCATCTTTATGGACAGGATTTCTAGGCGCAGCCAGGGGCTGGAGGGAGTCTGGTTTGGGGACCACAGGATCTCATCTCTGCTTTTGGCAGATGATGTTGTCCTGTTGGTTTCATCAAGCCAGGACCTCCAGTGTGCACTGGGACGGTTGGCAGCCGAGTGGGATGAGGATAAACACCTCCAAGTCTAAGACCATGGTTCTCAGTCGGAAAAGGGTGGCTTGTCCCCTCCAGGTTGGTGGAGAGATCCTGCCTCTAGTGGAGGAGTTCAAGTATCTTGGGGTCTTGTTCACGAGTGAGGGAAGGAGGAGGGAGGAGCGTGAGATTGACAGACGGATCGGTGCAGCTTCTGCAGTGATGCGGTCGATGTACCGGTCTGTCGTGGTGAAGAAGGAGCTGAGCTGTAAGGCAAAGCTCTCGATTTACCGGTCAATCTACGTTCCTACTCTCACCTATGGTCATGAGCTTTATCATATCATATCATAGCTTTATCATATCCTGGATAGAAGCGGCCGAAATGAGCTTTCTCCGCAGAGTGGCGCGGTGCTTCCTTAGAGATGAGGAGAGGATGAGGTGAGGAGCTCGGTTACTCGGGAGGAGCTGAAAGTAGAGCCGCTGCTCCTCCTCATCGAGAGGAGCCAGCTGAGGTGGCTTGGGCATCTGTTTCGGATGCCTCCCGGACGCCTCCCTAGGGTGGTGTTCCGGGCATGATGGAGGGACTATGTCTCTCGGCTGGCCTGGGAACGCCTCAGTAGTGTCTGGGGAGAGGGAAGTCTGGGCATCTCTGCTTAGACTGCTGCCCCCTCGACCCGGCCCCGGATAAGCGGTAGAAGATGGATGAATGGACATCCTATATTCATTAAATAACTGTCTGGAATCTACCTGGACGCCAGTGTTGAGCTTATGTAGACTCTGTTTCGCAGAAATAAAGAAACAAAAACCTGTTGTCCCCAAGCACTTTGCGTTGCCATGGTTTCAGTGGACGCTAACCCAATGCCTTTCCATTCATGAAATATTATTGTTATGGTAAGATAGAAATGTTGTGAGAGGTCTGAAGTGTAGGCCTATTTCATAAATCCATTGGACTCTGGTTTGCTAAAGGGTTAGGAAAACAGGGTTATGCTGCAATGGACAAAACTGGAAAATCCAAAGAGGACACATTACCTCTGTACTGTTAAATATTATATTTGGCTTTCTTATTAATGATGACATTCACTAAGATTCCTCAAAAAAACAACAGGTGTAATTTTTAACCAGTCGGAGATAGTTTTGGTTATAATTCAAGACGGAAACATTTTGACGGGACAACACTCCCCTTTTATAGTGATGTCGGCTACAGCTGGCTGCTGAATATCTCCCCAAAGTGACTCAAACAAAGCACTTTTACTTCTCTCGGAAAGCTATTGTGCTTTACGACTAAAGCATCCAGCCATTGCACCTGCGCCAGACCGAAACAGCGACACTCTGAGTGCCGCCGAGGTACTTACAACCACAGAAATAACTAAATCTGTTGACATTTAGTTTTTAGACATTCACTCCTTCATTCACACCTTTATGTTCTCTGTAAAGTTTTGATGAAAACTTAACCTAGAGTATTTTGGTTTAAAATGATAGTTGTACTGATCACAAATCTGTTATTATTATTAATTATTATTATTATTATGTTATTTGTCATTATTTTTGAAGTAATTAATAAATGGTGTTGTGTCACTTGTATCAGCTAGCTTTAATATAGAGCCATACATACCATGTATAAAAATATTAATTTGAAAAGGTAACATGGACATTAAGGATCACAATGCAATTTATTTTTACACAACACTCAAGACAGTTAAGCTTAATCTTCATCACTTTCACTCTCAGATTCAGTAATGAAGTATTCATCTTCTTCCATTTCTTCCTCCTCCTTTTCCTCCACCTCCTCATGAGAGACTATTTTTTATATGTTAAATTAACCTCAGACATGAGTTCTTTTGTTTTAGAAAGTTCAGCTTGTAAACAGCAAGCAAGCCCTTCACAAGCCATCTGCGGTACTTCAGTAAAGGTAGAACCTGGATTGGAGAAAAAAAAGGTAATTTCAATCATTCACCTTTGAGCAAATGATATTTACTTAAAGTTACTTAAAGACGGCAGACAAGCATGAATTTGTCAAAAGCCTGTTTCTTTGTTGTAACAGGAACGTCTTATGCTGTAAAAACAAATGACGTTAGTGTATGTAAAGTCATACAAGTTCTGAAACATTTTACAGGTGATCCAAGAAAGGGTTTACCCTTGTTCCACGACCACAGTGGACACTCAGATGTCAGGATCACATCTGCTGGGGGAACAGCGTCTTCCTCTGACACCAGCTGGTTATAGTAACCTATTACCTCATTTAGTTTTTTTCTCTTTCAGTTAATGTACTGCCTGGCCTTGCTTCTCTCTGCAGTATAATAAAAATGAACCTTAAAGTTAGGACTAAAAGTCATTTCGAAAGAACAGTCATGTTGTGTACCCACCAGTCTGACGATATTTGTCTCTTTTTTTTTTGTTGTATGCTTAAAGCCAGCCCTTCCATGACATGCTCCAGCCCTGTTGCATCGTCTTGACTTGGTTGAGTTGGAGCTGTAAGATAGCGAGTTAAATTTCACTTATGTCAATATTTAAACTTTGTCTTTAAGCTAAAGAGAAACATACTTGCCGCAGCCTATTCCTTAACATCTTCAACCCAACCCTGTAGATCAAGATCAGTGATCCCCAGCTCAGTCTTTAAGGTCTCTAGCCGTTTCTGTCCATCCACTGTCCTCTTTAATGTCTACAATGAATTTTATGTAAAAACCTAAGCATTACTTTAAGTTAAATTAGAGTAAGTTAGTTGTTCTAAATGTAAAAATTGTGAAACATTACAGTTTCAAAATAATGGTCAATAATAACATTAACAGATACCTTAAAATATTTTTCAGAGAGGTACTTGTGTAGGAAATTTCTCTCCTTGGAACATGTTTAAAGCGCTGTAGATCATACCATGTCGACAGACAGCAACGGCCACTCCCTCCTCATCCATCCTTCACCAAAAAAGTAGCATCAAAAAAATCAATTTTCAGCCAGTCTGTGGTAAAAAAAAGGAAATAAATGAATAAATATAAACAATTGGTCCATAGTATGCATTTTAGTTTAACATTTTAAATACTGCTAAAACAAATAAAATCTATATAACAATACCCTTTAGTCGTGTTAAAGCGATGCATACAATTTCATTTGAAGACTTTAATACAAACCTTGTTCACATGTAATATATTCTCCATCATTATCTTTGGAAATGTAAGAGGTTGGTGGAAAAGGTTTATAAAAACCTTTAATCATGAAATCTCTGTTGTGTAGAACACAGTGCTGATGAATATCCTTGTCACAATTTCCACAGAAGAATGATTTAGGGAGACAATCTCCACAGCGGCCTACAGCCTGTTCCACCATCCAATAATCACAAAGCTCCTCAGGTATTCTTTCAGCACAGAGCATGCCCTCCAGTAGATGGGGTCTGGCTATCTCCCATTTCTCTTCACAAAGATTTTGGTGAAACTCCCAGGTCTTGTGCAGTTCTGTTGTGCAGTCCACGGGCTCATCCTTTAAGCTATCTTTTAGTAACTGGAGCTGTGAATCTAGAAAACAACAGAGTTGGATACAGCTATACATAATAATTATAAAACTTTAGACCCACCAACTTCAATCTCCAGTTGGGGAGCTTAAAATAAAATAAAAATACAAAAAGAAGTTATTTGTTGTACAGCCATAAATATTAAAAGAAACAATAAAAGCCCATTGCATCTCTAGCATTACTAACTAATCAGATGTGCTGGGACAATCTTTACCATACACATCTTTGGTCCCAAATTGATAAACTGATCCAGGGGCTGTGGGACAACTCATAGAAATCAGAAAACTTTGCATTTTGATTATAGTGTGTGTAGATTACCCAGACTATGCCTCCAGCTGTTGATCTTAGCTCAGGTATCAGGTGGCCATAGCTGTCTCTCTTCCTCCAGTGAACTTGCTTTTTTTGGGTGTGTTTAAATTTTTGCTTTGCCTTCTTGCTATGGTGGCTTTCGTCTTCCCACTGTTAAAATTTATATTAAAACAAGTTAACTCATATTAGTAAAGTTTAAATGATAAAACATCCATTAATTATGGACAATCTAAGGCCTTTGTCGTTTACCTTGGCATCTTGCTGGTCTTTCCTCTACATCAGTCAAAATAGCTTCTAAATGTTTCAGCTCTTCTGAGTCTTCGCTGTTGTCATTTGGCGGGTCAGACATAGTGGCTGACAACTGTCATAACAAGAATTATAGAAGCATCATCACCATCTTAACCTAAATAAAAAAGTATAAATGAAACTTACCTTAAGAAATTAGTTTTAATATGCCAGATAATCCTGTTTGGGCTCTTGAAATCCTTTCACAAACAAATGCAAATATTTCCGCGCCAGTATTTACCGCGTGCACATGCGCACTGCCGTAGTGGCAAACCCTTAAATACAGAAAAATAATATTAATAACAATAAGCTACTTTTCAGTAGAGGGATACATATTTACCGGATGTAAAAACAGTTTTTGTTCAAAAGTTTTCCCGCAGTGTTTAATGCTTGCACATGCGCACTGCAGATTGCAGACATAAATACTAATTAATACTTACACTATTACTAATAATAATATGAATACTTAGACTACTACTACTACTACTACTACAACTAGTAATAATAATAATAATAAAAGTAATAATAATAATAATAATTTCAAATAGAAGGACTTACACAGTCACATGTTCTGTCCATAGTCTTTGGTATCACTGCCAGTCCAGATTATTAAAAAAGTACAGGCTAAATTTGTGCAACTTATTTATGTAATAATTGTTTTGGCTTCAAAATTGATGATTGAGTTGCAGGTCAGTAACTCCTTGGCTTTTACTAATATATATCCATTCCTTTTATTAAGTTTTAGAGCCTCACCTAAATCCTCTGTATTTACTCCCCCTTCGCGAGGCCATCCATCCCTCTCTGGCCATGGGCCATCAGAGCCTCTACCTAGACTTCACCTTCCCACGGAATACCGAGGCGTTCCCAGGCCAGCCGGGTGACATAGTCCCTCCAGCCTGTCCTAGGTCTCGCCCGGGCGTTATAATAATTTTTGATTTTCTATTGTTTATAATGACTGGGTGCTCCTAGTTCTCTTCAGGTCATGTCAAATCTGATCATGTCATGTCCTTCATGCTCGTCCAAACATGAACTAGACATGACTAGAGGTAGACATAACTTGCCACTGAATGACTTCTGCACCAAGGAACTTGTGCTGGGTAGACTTTACTGCATGATATAAAATCTATTATGTATGTATTGTTTACTTTTCCAAGCAAACCACATCCTGTTGTGACATGTTTGTTGTTGCTTTATTCTTGCAAGAATTAAACTTGACCATTGACTTTTCAAATGTACTCTGTACTGTCTATGTGTCTCTCTGGATAATAACAATAAAGAATTCTTGTAACACCGAGGCCTCCTCCCGGTGAAACATGCCCGGAACACATTCCAGGGGGGCGTCCAGGAGGCATCTGTAACAGATGCCCAAGCCACCTCAGCCTTCTTGTGGAGGAGCAGCTGTAGATCTCTGCTGTTCCTCCAGAGTCACCCTGGGGTTTTTATCTGCATTACTAAAAAGTTACCTTCTTGTTCGGCCCGTAAGTTTAGGTGGACGGCCGTGTCTTGGTTTGCAGTTTGACCATTTCTATTTCCAGAATGGATTCAACAGTGCTCCATTAGATGTTCAAAGCTTGGGATTTTTTTATAGCCTAACCCAGCTTTAAACCTCCCTAAAACTTAATCCCTGACCTGGGTTCTTTGGACTTCTTGATGCTGTTTGCTTTCCAATAATCTTTTGACAAACCTCTGGGGCCATCACAGAACAGTTGTAAGAACAGTTGTATTTGTAGTGAGGTTAGATTACAAACAGGTGCCTCCTATTTAGTCATTCGGTCAACATTTGATCATTCAATAATCATCAGGCAACTTCTGAACTTGTGTTTTTTTGTTTTTTTTTTTGTATGTGTTTTTTTGTGAATATCTTTGTCTATCTTTGAAGATTTGTTTTCAATTGTTTTTTCACACCCCGATGGAGGGTCTAAGGACAGAGGATGTTTAGTTTAGTCAAATTGTCTAGTGCAGTTTAAGCCCTTTGGCTGTTGTTGTGATATTGGGCTATACAAAAAATAAATGTCTTGTCTCTTGTCTTGTCGTCTGAAGGCAGTTAGTTGAATACTATTGCACTCTGCCTTTTTCTGTTTTTTTCACTTTATGTTGGCTTTTTATATAAAATACTTGTTAAAATATATTTATGTTTGTGGTCATAATGTGACAAAATGTGGAAAGACTTTGCATTGTACCTTACATTCATTGTTACACTCATTGTTACAATCAGCAGTAAACCTACCAAACGCACATCAGATCTGACATTATTTGTTAATTATAGTCTCTAAGCGCGTCACAACTTTTAGCACCAGCAGGACCCAACTCTGACACTCACCGCGGCTTCAAGGTTCTACACAGACATTTAAATTGTTTACATTGTTATAATGTTAGGTTCGAGGCTCTGAAAATAACTTGTTTTTCTATAACAAACTAAACTAAATATTAAATAATATTAAATACAAATATTTTTGGTTAAATATTTAATTTGATTACATTAATGCTTAAGAAATATTTCAATTGCTACTAACTTTTAACTGCTGTAACCTTATCTGTTTAAAGTGTTTGCAAACCAAATGTTATTGTATGCAATACACAAATTTTTTACCATTCTGTCAGTCTGAATCTGGAAGTCCCACTGGATCTTGGCTCGGTCATTCTCTACCACCTTTGGAGGTGTTTCCCACTTTGATCTCGGGGTTTCCAGTCCGTATTCCGTGCAGATGTTCCTGTACACTATGCCAGCCACTTGGTTATGGCGTTCCATGTATGCTTTCCCTGCCAGCATCTTACACCCTGCAGTTAAGTGTTGGATTGTCTCAGGGACCTGTTTGCACAGCCTACACCTTGGGTCTTGTCTGGTGTGGTTCCTGTGCAGCCATGATGAGTGCCTCTGTGCTGTCCTTCAGTCCGGCCCGTTCTAGCCATTGGTAGGATTTCTTGATATCAGCCACTTCAGATATGTTTCGGTGGTACATCCCATGTAGGGGTTTGTCCTCCCATGATGGTCCCTCCTCCAGCTCCTCTTCCTCTGTTCCCCATTGCCTGAGACATTCACTAAGCACGTCATCTGTCGGGGCCTTATCTTTGATGTACTTGTGGATCTTGGATGTTTCATCCTGGATAGTGGCTCTCACACTCACTAGTCCACGGCTAGTGTACAGTCTCAGGGTGCTGGATTTGGGATGGAACCCTCCATGCATGGTGAGGAGCTTTCGTGTCTTAACGTCTGTGGTCTGTATCTCTTCCTTTGGCCACCTTATTATTCCCGCAGGGTATCTGATCACGGGCGTAGCTGTTTATTGCCCGTGCCTTGTTCTTGCCATTGAGCTGACTTCTTAGTACTTGCCTTACTCGTTGGAGGTATTTGGCAGTTGCTGTTTTCCTTGTTACCTCTTCAAGGTTGCCATTTGCCTGTGGTATTCCAAGGTACTTGTAACCATCCTCAATGTCTGCTATTGTTCCTTCTGGTAGTGAGACCCCTTCTGTGTGGACTACCTTCCCTCTCTTTGGCACCATTCGACTACACTTCTCAAGCCCGAATGACATCCCAATGTCAGAGCTGTAGATCCTGGTGGTGTGGATCAGTGAGTCAATGTCCCGCTCGCTCTTAGCGTATAGCTTGATGTCATCCATGTAGAGGAGGTGACTGATGGTGGCCCCATTCCTGAGTCGGTATCCATAGCCAGTCTTGTTGATTATTTGGCTGAGGGGGTTCAGACCTATGCAGAACAGCAGTGGGGACAGAGCATCTCCTTGGTATATGCCACATTTGATGGATACTTGTGCAAGTGGCTTGCCATTGGCCTCAAGGGTGGTTTTCCAAAGCCTCATCGAGTTTGCAATGAAGTGTCTTAGAGTCCTGTTGATGTTGTACATCTCCAAGCATTCAGTGATCCATGTGTGTGGCATTGAGTCATATGCTTTCTTGTAATCAATCCAGGCAGTGCACAGGTTGGTGTGTCGGGTTCTACAGTCTTGGGTGACTGTTCTGTCAACCAGGAGTTGGTGTTTGGCTCCTCTGGTTTCTTTACCAATGCCCTTCTGTGTTTTGCTCATATATATATATATATATATATATATATATATATATATATATATATATATATATATATATATATATATATATAGATAGATAGATAGATAGATAGATAGATAGATAGATAGATAGATAGATAGATATAGATAGATATATGTTTCATTTAAGAAATTCTGGTCGCAGGGCACAGGAGGCTATTTTTATTCTTTGCTGTTCATGTAAACTCGGTCAGTGTAGATGGTCTACATCATTGACAGTGTGATATTTATTCGTCATTGTGACCAGCAGCCAAATAAGAAGTCAGAATCATTAGAATTGCCTCTGTTTTTTACATAAAAAAAACTAATCTGTGAATGTGTTGTATGCAAACACTATGAGATAGTAGCAGCAGATATTATAGAACATTTTATTTATTTATCTTTTAAAAGAGGGTTTCTTAAAGTAAATACTTTTTTTACCAAAGCCACAAACTACACGTTTTACTACCAAATGGTCAAACACTCACACACACACAAAATTACCAGTTTTGCCCCTACCAAATGGACTGGGTAAGAGGTGTAGGTGGTTTTTTATCTCTTTTCATAAGATAGCCTTTATTCAACCACCATTAGGACCAATTAACAGACACTGACCTAACTGAAAACTCATTAAACTGGGGGTGGAAATCTACCTACCCCTCTACTTTGTGTCATAAATGCATGAAATCTACACGTCTTGAATCTTGAATATTAGGGTTAGAGGGTGGTGTTAGTTAATTCAGATTTTTCAGTGTAATTTCCAGAGTGAAGATTAAAAAAAACAAAGAACCAGCAGAGAAATGTAAATGACAACAACAGTATGAACTGTGGGGAGAGTGGGAATCGAACTGCCTACCTTCCGGTTGAAGGATAATCACTCTACCCACTGAGCTACTGATGTTAATACCCCTAACATAATTATACTAACTCCTTTCATTATGATGTCAAATGTTACATGCTTTTAATATTGTGTTTACATAATACAATATCTCACAGTTCACACTGGCCACTCATGGTCAGAATAATATATGTAACTTCAACCACTTACACTCACTAGTTTTGCATAACAGTAGTGAGTGAAATTACCTGATGATCTGAATGAAGCTGCACAACCAGATGGACAGGTATGTGAACTTTCGAATCAAGGAAGATAAGAGGCAAGACAATTCTACATTCCATTTACATTTATCCAATAACAAAAACAGCATAGTCTAGTCATGCTAATCCGCTCTAATAGTGATTCCAACTTGGACTTTTCTAATCTATTTCTACTTTAATATATTGACTTTGTTTTTAGACTTTTTCTTTTTGTCTCATGAAAACTGAAAGAGGGCTGCTGTGTTTTTTGCCATCATGGCCGTGTTTCACAAATAAGGTTGACCCAACTTGAAATTTAAATCTTATCTCAGGGTTATCGAATTTACAGTACGTATATGCACGTCTTGTTTTCTCTCTCTCCAGCACAATTACCCCAGGTGGCATGCATCTGTTCTACTTTTGTTTACTTCACAAAACGTGTGGTGCAAAGACATAAGTATAGAGGGAGAGAAGATCCACACGAGCGGCGTAGCAGCAGCGGTACTTTGCACCTCTGGTGTGAATTGACGCTTACAAATATATTTTTACACGATGTCCTGCGTCCGCTCTTGGTGTAAATTGGGGGTAAGGCACACCTCTCTAATCAGAATCCTGATATGCCACACACACACATGTTATTTTCACCTAATACTTTTATAATTAAATCAACTTTATTATGACCTGGCTCTAGCAGCTGTAACAAAAACACACAGTAACAAAAGTTTATTATAGTGTAAATAAAGTAAATAATGTAGGCTTCAGGTGTGAATGGTGTATGGGTGTGTCATTTCCCCGCTGAGGTACTTAGATTAGATTTTGGATCTCTCTTGAATGCATGCTTCAAATTCCAAAAGTACTTTCAACAAAAAACGAAACAGCTCAAGCCCTGAGATAGTTGCAAGAGTGAGAATCATTTGTTTAGAGGAATGCATGCAAGGTTTTGACTATGTGCACTTTATCAAAGCATTGGGATTCAAATTGCTATTTACTCTGTGAATTCAGATTTATTTAAATATACATAAAACACAAGATGCACAGTGGCAGAGTGGTTAGCACTCCTTCAAGAATACCTCACAGAAATAAAGTTGTGGGTTTCTCCCATTATACAAAGCCACGTATGTATAGGTGACATGTTAAATCTGAGTTGTCCTTAGTGAATGAATGTGAGAGTAAATGGTTTTCCTTCGTAGTTCCTAAAATCTCCAATAGTGGGGGCTATACTCAGCGCGCAGAGCAAAGACAGATCAGCCCGTATAGTCAAGTGCAGTTTTAAAAATAGGATTTATAAATGTATTGTGTGTGATTTACTTGTATAAAATTACATAAATAATAGCTATTTTAATGTGAGGCAGACAGCCCTATATGTAAATGTCAGAAGGTAAAAAGAGAGTGTATATACTGTAGATTGATTGTTAACTGACTAGGCCGTTTGTATGATGGCCATGCTGGGGAGCTGGGCCGATGCGCTCCTCAATAGGCAGGGTGATGGCTGCTACTAGCTGGGATGAAGGTAAGATGGGAGTCACCTGAGAAGATGTCGAGAAAGGGCATCAGGTTTCTGATTCTAGGACCCTGGTCGTATTGACAAAACAAAAATAAACCGGGTAAAAGACAACAACCAACGAGCTTGACGAGAGGTCAAGCTTTGGCTGACCGGATATATTCCAAATTCTTGTGGTCAGTCCACACAAGAAAAGGCTGTTCGGCTCCCTCCAGCCAGTGCCGTCATTCATCCAATGCTAGCTTGACCGCCAGCAGCTCCCTATTACCTATGTCATAGTTCTGTTCAGCGGGGGACAGGCGACGAGGCAAGTAGGCACACGGGTGTAATTTCTGGTCTGAAGTGGAACGTTGAGACAGAACTGCGCCTACGCCCACTTCGGAAGCATCCACCTCGACGACAAACTGACTACAAGAGTCTGGAATGATAAGCACTGGAGCATAAGAAAAACAAAGCTTCAAGTCCCAGAATGCTGAATCGGCTTTACTGGACCAGAGGAACGGAACCTTAGATGAGGTAAGTGCTGTCAGAGGAGCCGCCAGAGTACTTTAGCCACGGATGAAACGTCTATCAAAATTGGAAAACCCCAAGAAGCGTTGCAGTTGCTTTCGACTGCACGGAAATGGCCAATCCAGTACGGCCCACACCTTGAAAGGGTCCATTTGAATTTTACCCTGGGAGACAATGTAACCAAGAAAAGAGATGTACACAAAAGTCGCATTTCTCAGCCTTGACGAAAAGCGAGTTCTCCAGAAGACATTGAAGGACTGACTGGACATGATGAAATGAAAATAAGGATATCATCCAGGTAGACGAATACGAACCGGTCGAGCATGTTCCGCAATACATCATTGACTTGATTCTGGAAGACGGCAAGGGCATTAGTCAGCCCAAAAGGCATCACAAGATACTCATAATGGCCTTACGAGGTGTTAAATGCCTTCTTCCATTCGTCTCCCTCTTGGATGCAAACCAGGTGGAAAACACTGTTGCCCCCTCCAGCAGTTAGAAGGCGGAGGTCAGGAGGAGAAGCGGGTACCGATTCTTTATGGTGATCTCATTAAGTCCACGGTAATCAATGCAAGGTTGGAGAGTCTTGTCCTTCTTCCCCACAAAGAAAAATCACACCCCCGCTTGTGATGAAGAAGGTCTTATTCCAGCTGCCAACGCATCTTTAATGTAAAGCTCCATGGCCTCTCTTTCAGGAGCAGATAAGGAATATAATCGGCCTCTAGGGGGTGAGAGGCTAGGGAGCAGCTCAATAGCGCAGTCATATGGCCAATGCAGTAGTAAGGCTGTGGCTTTGGCCTTATTAAAGACCTCCTTATAATCCTGGTATTACCTGGGAACGTTGGCCAGCAGAAAGGAAACAGGTGTACCCGGTAGTGGGTTGGGTAATCCCGCTGACTGAAGACAAACGAAATTACAAGAGCGACTCCACCCCAAGATTGCCCCAGTGCCCCAATCAATGTGTGGATTATGGCGTCGCAACCAGGGGTAGCCCAAAATTAATGGACTCTATGAAGACTGAATCAGGAAAAGTCCGAGAGTTTCCTGATGGTTCCCAGAGATCAGTAGGGTCACAGGACTGGTCCGGTGGGTCACGGTACCCAGGAGGTGTCTCTCCAGGGCCCGGGTAGGAACCGGTTTGGGTAGGGGAACTCGTGACAAACCCAACTGAAGAGCCAAAGTCTCATCCATAAAGCAGCCGTCTGCCCTAGAGTCAATGAATGTAGCTAAAGACTGTGGGCCCCCAGGATGCAGCAGCTGGACAAGTGGGCGACTGATGGAGGAGACCCCCTCTGTAAGACTCAGCAGTACTCCTCCAGCTACTACTGAGCCTGTCCTTTTAACAGAGAGACCAATGCAAAATGTCCCGAACCCCCACAATACATGCAAAGGCTCCTCGTTCAACGCCGTAGCCTCTCCTCAGTGGTGAGACGCGGAGCGACCACTTTTCATGGGTTCACTGTAATCTGTTGTGGATACAGAGGGCTCTGGTCGCTGGGCATCAAGAGGAAGGCTTCGGGTAGACCGCTCCTCCGACGAGCTCAGACTCTCTGATCAACCCGGATTGACATGCGGATTAGCTCTTCCAGGTCTGATGGAAGCTCCCGAGCGACAAGCTCTTCTTTCATGTACTCAGCCATCCCAAGAAGGAAAGCCTGGTGCTATGCAGGAGCATTAAATCCACTCTGACGAGCAAGCGTCCGGAATTCAATCATGATCCTCAGCGTCAAACACCTTCCAGAGTTCAGTATATAAGGACTGGTATCTAGAACAGGCCAGGGTCCCTCTCTGCGGTTTCCCCGTCAGGTGATTAATGACAAATTTCACCTTGGCTCTCTCTGTGGCGAATGTGTGGGGTTGCAGAGTAAACAGAATAGAACAGTTAACCAGAAAGGGATTACAACCACCTGTCTCTCCAGAATAACGTTCTGGAACACTGACATGAGGCTCCTGGACCGGTTGAACCACCTGGGAAACATGATCTGAAGGTGAAACGGAAGCCAGACTCTCTGTGGTCTTCGGAATACTCGAGAGCTGAGTGGTCAGGAGCTGGATCTGATTAGACATGGCCCTGAAAGCGTCTTCCGGTTGGGAGACAATCCGCTGGAACCTGGCAGAAATAGCGTCTTGGGCCTCATGATTTTGGAGAGTGTCTTCAATAATGGTAAAGTGATTTATTACCTTCTCTGCTATGGCTGAGTCCATCTTGACCAGATCATTCTGTAATGTGGGACTGAGGACTGAAATGGTTGAAGACAGTGAAGGTAAGTGTTTCTTTATTAGAGTAACCAGACAGAGACACGAACAGGAAGCAGGATGGTTGATCTGAGAACTGGAGTCGACCTGGGGACTGGAACCAAGCCGAAGCGCTGAGCCGAGGACTGGAACTGAGAAAAAGGACTCTCCGCCATAGAGCTGCACTGATGGCTGAAGTTAAGATGGTGACTGGAACCAAGCCGAGGAGCTGGACCGAGAGCTGGAGTTGAACTGTAGAGCTGTGCCGAGGACTGGAGCTGAGCCGGTGACTGGGACCAAGCTGGAACAAGGGCTGGAGCCTAGCTGGAACTAAGACCAAACTTGAGGGCTGGAACAAGGGCTGGAACAAGGGCTGGAACAAGGGCTGGAACAAGGGCTGGAACATTCACACAATGTATGCTGAACGATGTGGCAGAGAAGAGGTGGACAGGAGGTTTAAATACCTCACTGATGGCAATAGGCTGCAGGTGCTTGGAACCGGTGGCAGTGATGAGATGAAGGAGAGAGAAAAAAAGTGGAGCAGATCCCTGAGAGAAACAGAGTGGATCTGACAAGATGTGCATTTGAGTCTCTTTCCTGGTTCCTGGTAAACCTTCGTCTTTAGCTCCGCCTACATTCAGCAAAGACAACTAAAAATGTTTTTATCTGCACTCTTTTTTTTTCCTCTGATGCTTATTCTATATCAGGGGTCCTCAACTTAATTTGTTTGAGGTCCACTTAGACTACTTTCCATGCCATGAGGGGTCTTGAAAATTTAAAACAACAGATATGTGTTTAAATATAGCCTATTTTCTTTTTAAGTTAAGTCTCATTTTTTATATATATTTATTCCACACCTACAGCCTCATGACCCCTGTGGAGATAAATGAGTGATCCAGGAAGATATTGTTCCTGTAAAACTCTCTTCTCTAGCATGACTGATTAAACTTCCTTGTCTTGTTGCATAATAGGCTAGGGCCTGCTAGTTCCTTGTTTTTGTGAAGGATGTTTTGTGCAAAGGTAAGTTGGTTAAGTGATTGTTGAATTTAATATGCCTTCTGGTGGCCAACATTTGAATATACACATTTGACCATATTAAGAGCAGAAGGGCTGTAATATGTAGTGATTTTTTGAATAGGGTTATATATGGCTATTTTATTCAAAGAGTGTATGATCTTTCTGTGTGGATGTGGCTGAAGAATAAATCTGTAAATTTATTTGCTTTTCATTTTACTTTCCATTTCTCTTTAAGTTTTTTTTCTATTTTTTCTCTGTTTAAGCAGACTTATTAAGTGCTGGTATTATCAGCATCCATTCATTTATTATTGGCAAGAAGCGTAGACCAAGAGCCAATGGGAGATTCCTTAACTCAAGACCACTTTCTATTTGAGCATTTGATTGGCCAAAGTTTATAGTGATCCTTGAACATAAAGCCTAGATGACATCTTAGGGTCTAACATCACAGGAGTGAAAATATATAAATAAAATATATATATAAACAATCATAGACAATGGTGACTTAAATTTATTTTAACATATTTGTACTGGCTCATACAAAAACTGGCCATGATGTTTTTAAACTGGAGGTGTGCATTTGGTGCTTTTGATTTACAGGTATTTGTGGCCTTTGCCCTTTTATCATCAACTGAACCAAGCCCTCACTGAGTCTCTTTTTTATTACTGTAAAGGCAAATAGATCAATAGTGCTCCAGAAGATGATTGCTATGCTGGGGCCTAGTTAGCGGCTAGATGTCAGTGAGGTACGACGAGCAATGATAGACTGAACTCAAGGAGTTGGCTACTGTTTTTATTTTTATTTTCCTTTCTTTTTCAATAAATTTCAAATGAGCATTGTGCTATGGTGGCGGGAAGCACTCAGTCCTCTCCAGCAGCAGGGACAACTAATAATGATTGGAGGCGCCTTAAATATAATACCTATGTGGTTGGTTTTGGGTAAAACCAAACCAACCACACAGGTACATACATTAACATAAGCTTTTGCCAAAACCATGCTAATATCCTCCAGACAAACCAAACCATATTCAAAACACAATTCACAAACCCTAAAACCAAACATCTAGACTTCATTAAAACCAATAAACCATAAAACACAGTTTAGCTTCTCCCCTCTCCATTACCCTGCATTGGTCTGGCCCGAAACCTTTTTAATGTTGGTTGTTCGCCCAGGGACTCTTTTAGCCAGACACCTGGACACATGGAACAGAGCGGTGAGTAACACTAACACACTTAACACCAAACACACAATTACACATGTCTATTGCACATTTCTCAATCAGTTCTAATTGTTTGTTCTCCTCCCAGACCGGTAGCCATCCTCCAAAGCGCAGATCCACAGGTGAAACTACAAAACAATCAATAAATTACTTCTCAAAATCAATCGTGTGCAATGTCATTCTTTATGTTACATTGCTGGGATCAGTATGTCAAGATGTTATAGACCAAATCTGGACCAAAAAATCTCATCTATGGGTTTAATTGCAACATGTTAATTAGGTGATTAAACCACTTTCTACAGGTAAAACAAAAATAAAGAGACCTTGTCAGAAGTTGGTATAACTTGAGATTGTTGAAGATAGCATTGCACAAGTGTGACATAAAAGCAGCCTTTTTTACGATTGCTTTAACATTTTAAAGTAATCAGTGAGTCATTTCAAAATAACAAAATCTCCACAAAGTAGATGCAAAACAACTTCTTTAGTTTACTTTGATAATCAAATTAGTCAGAAAAGGCACAACCGGCTTATGCACTTGTTGACTCAGCATGTCAAACAGAACCATGGTTTAAAAAAAAAAGTTAAACCTCTCGGATCTAGAAACCTTACTGTGTTTTTATGCCAGCCTCCTTCATGTGTTAGAAGCCTATGGCTCTAATCTTACATTTGAACATCTCACAGGACAAGACCCACTCCAAACTCTACAAAAGAACTGCAATAAGAACTTTGCAGTTATTTGTTGTACATTTTTGTCCCATAAACAGGGTTCTTATTGATGTTGGATATTTTAGAGTTCTGTTTATGAACATACAAAAAAGAGCCTTTGTCCTGGCCCATTTGTAAAAAAATAAAAAATCGACAAGCACTGCATAATATGCTGACTATAAAAAAATCTGTATTTGAGATCTCTCAAACCAAGCCTCTCTCATGGAACCCCTTAAAAGGTCCTCGAGTTAAGGCGCCACCATACATCAATATACAGTGATATACCTCCGTCCACCAGAGGGCAGGCTCAGGCTCCAAAAGCGGAAATATAAGTAGAAACCCAATGGCGACTTTAAAGTGTAAAAGTCATGTTTACAGACTGGTACAAAAGATGGCTCCAGACTCTTTACTACATGACAACTCTGGGGGGGGGGGGGTGATTTAATCCATCTGTTTATGCTGTCTGAAAACTATTGTATTACTATGCAGTAAAAGCCAAAAAGCCCGAATGTAACCGCCATTTTATTGCCCTGTGGTAACGTCCATATTGGTGAATAGGGGAGCAATGGGCGGAAGTTGTTCCATAGTATATACCGTCAATGGTTCAAAAATGTCCAAAATCAGGAGGAGGAATCTCTGGTCTTAGTGGACAATGGAGCCAATTTGTGCACTCAAATTTATACAATGTTCAAATATATACACAACCAATCCAAACAGTCTTAAGCAGTGTTAAAAGCTTTTAAATTAAGAGGGGCTGGCTTTGTCATTGGCGGAAAGTAAATGCAAAAATTTTTGTAATTCATAATCACTATGTTGCCATCAGAAGATCCTCTGATCTGACAGTGACTGAGCACTTTAACAGAAAGTGTTGTCAAGAGATTACTAGGATTACTAAGATTAAGGTAGTTCAGGTGAATACAAAGGTAATTGGGTGAATATCCCAAAGCACAAATAAGATTAAAAAAAGCTCTATTGTTTTGCAATGACATTTAGTTTGATCACCAATAGCTTTTTGTAACAGTAATCAATGGTAACACTTAAGAGTAGATTTTATTAAGAATTCATGCATGAGTACATGCATAGGGGTAAGGTTAGGGTTAGGATAAAAATATGTGAACTGAAGCATTAATGCTAAATAATAATTTCAATTAAGTTTATTACCGCACTGTATCTGAAATCAAAAATATATCCCATATTCCTCTGCACATAAACACAGCATTCATAACAATACTTCTCAAACCAAATAAAAACTCAACCCAACCCACTAGCTACAGACCCCTCTCATTACTCAACACAAAAAACTGAAAATTATCACTGAAGCACTTGCCATCTGACTAGAAAAATTTACACTGACCGAAGAGAATTCATAAAAAAAAAAACTCTTCAGACAACCTCTGTAGATTATTAAACATCATCATCTTCCATAAGTCAAAGAGCAACACTAATCACTTCATTAGATGCAGAGAAGGCCTTAGACAAGGTAGACATTTCTATTCCATACAATACCAATAATAACAAAAATAATAAAGTGCACGTGGCAGAGTGGTTAGCACTCCTGCCTCACAGCAAGAAGGTCCCGGCCGACTCAAATATTCTTGGCCTTCTTCGGTCTTTCTGTGAGGAGTCTGCATGTCCTCCACGTGTTACCGTGGGTTCTCTCCGGGTACTCCAGCTTCCTCCCACCATCCAAAGACATGCATGTACAGGTTAATTGGCAACTCTAAAGTGTCCCTAGTGAATGAATGTGAGAGTGAATGGTTGTCTGTCTCTGTCTGTCTCTATATGTCAGCCCTGCGACTAACTGGCCACTGTCCAGGGTGTACCCCGCCTCAGGCCCAAAGCTGCTGGGATAGGCTCCAGTCACCCACGACCCCTAACGGGACAAAGCGGTAGAAAATGAATGAATGAATGAATGAACAATACCAATAATATCAATTTGGCTTCCTTTGGATCTGCTCACTCTCTCCTTCTCATAATATTAAACCACTGGCAGCAGGAATATGTGCACAGTTTTTAAAATGATATAGATCCCATACTATTACTTACATATAATCCTAGATAGATTTGGCTCAGTTAAACCTATTTTTTCCTCTTTTTTCCGTTCTATAAGAAATGTCTCAGGATTAGCCACTGCTTTTGCTGTTGTCATGACAACAGGAGGTGTGTCTGTGGCTTGTATGTTGTCACTTCTGCTGCTCTCTTTTACTAGACTAAATATATCAGTTTAAAAAGTTTTTGGGTAGCTTTTAATTTATAAAATAAGTTGACTAATTGACTAAATTGTGTCTGATTGAGAAACTAGGACATAAACATTGCTTTAAAAACTTAGTCTAAAAAGTTAGACGAGTGAACTGTGAAATAGTTATTTCTTGCTGTGCTTTTTAAAAAGAATAATAACTTGCATTTCCATTTAGTAACGAAGGATTTATAATAATTTAGTATTAGTTTGGGTTTGGGTCTGAATCTGCGACCTGGGGGCAGCCTTTTGAACTCAGCGTTCAGAACATGACTCATATCAGACTTTAAACATGTCAAAACCTCTAACATAATTATACTAACTCCTTTCATTATGATGTCAAATGAAACATGCTTTTAATGTTGCTCAACCAATTACACTCTCTAGTTTTGCATAACAGTAGTGAGTGAAATAACCTGATGATCTAAAAGAAGCTGCACAACCAGACGGACAGGTGTGTGACTCAGACCATGTCTTTCAGGAAACGGACAGAGATTCTCTAACAATGTCATTACTTTGTCAATCTGCTGATGAACGTTCATGAAGATTATTGCCCTGTCTTTGTTGGATCGAGGAAGATAAGAGGTAAGACAGCGCTACATTTATTTGTTCATTTATTTGGGGATATAGATTTTCCTTTTAACAATTAACAAAAACAGCATGGTTTAGTCTTAATATCTAAACCACTCTAATAGTGCTACCAATTTGTACTTTTCTATATTTATTCTATTAACACTTTATTCTACTTTAAAATATTGACATTGTTTTTAGACTTCTGAAAGCTGGTTTATGTCAACAGCATTATAATGTGTTATGTCTGTGTTATGACTCCCTGTTACTATGTCTGTATATTGTCAGCATTTGTAGTTACTTTTACAGTGATGTGCTTTATCAGATGGTAGTTTATCTGAGAAATTGGATCAACACACCTGTCTCCACATATTCCAATGTCTTAGTTAATCTGATTTATTTGTGTTTAATGTAATGTTTAAAGACTTGAACATTTAAATTGGTTTATTCAAAACACAGGGCTATGCCACACCATTCAGTCAGACTTGTAAACATATATTAGGTAAACCCAAGCAAAATGTGCTGGACCATTTAGAGTGGCTATATGGAAAAAACAAGCAGAAAAAAAAAATCAATATACAGTATTAGATCATCAGGTAAAAATCCAAAGTGTTTATTTCTGTGTGAAAATGTGTATTTTTTATCATTTAAGTTTCAAGTTCATACTTTCCTTAAAAAACTGCTAGGTTCTCTTAACATGTTGTATGTGGGGACTTGTTTTTGGATCCACACATCACTGTGGTTGACAGTAAAGTTCTCTAGCCCAGTGCGGGAAGGGCACAGTACCCATTTTTTCCTTTTCTATTCTCCTGCCATTCTTCCTCTCCCACACTGTTGTATTGTCATAAAGTGATTTATACAGTTGTATATTCACCCATGCACATCATTTTTAGGCGCATGTTATTGCTGTGCAATAAATCCAAAAGCCACATGGGACTTTATTTAGATGTTTTAAGAGCACAAGTAAAGACATTTTTTTTTAAAATACGTATAGGTAAAAAAAAAAATCTAATTATGAATCTGAAACTAACTAATAATTTGTTTAATTTTCTATATTATCTAATTGAATTCTTTTTTTTTATTAACCTGTAATTTTTTATTTATTTTTATAATTATGCATTTAATATGAACAAAAATAACTGCCTTCTATATTGGCCATTACACTACACAGGTATGGACAGTCAGCATAATGTTTACCGAAGAATTTAGCAAATCCAAACCAATCTGACACACACACCAGCTGATCTAGACTCGTGTTAAAGGCTGACCCTCATTTATTACAACAAATTCTTGGCATCCACCAATGATTGGTCCCTTGTGTTGCCTCATTCTTTCAACAGCTGGGATGGTGACTTTTTTTTTTTCTTTGCCTTCTTAGTGAGTGTGGCAGAGCTTGCTGTTATGTTTTCTGCCATCATGGCCGTGTTTCACAAAAAAGGTTGACCCAACTCGAAATTTAAATCTTTTAAAACTCACAATTATTCTACTCAGATCGACCCAACTCAGAATAGTTCAGCCAAAGCAACAAGAAAAGAGGATTCAACATGGCAACGGTAATCAAATAATTTTTTTTTTAAAGTAGGAATAAAAAATAAATAAAAAAAATATACAAAAAAAATATATTATATATATGTATGTATATATATATTTTAATGGCCTACATTTTTATTAATGTAATGGAGCACACTGCTTAGTGTAACTGTGTAGCGCTTTCTGACACTGTGAAAAAGTGACTGTATTATAATATATTATTATGAATGCCATCTATGCAACCATCAGACAGTAGATGATAGTTCATATGAGAGAATTTGCAATTGCCATTAAAATATGCAGTATGAAAGCAATACAATTGGGATCATTATTTGTTTAACTCTTATCAACATATTTAAATTATATTCACAGTTTCCTGTTGAATGAGAAAAAATAATCATGCAATTAGAGAGATCCTTTGTGTACAGCCAAGGAGAAGAAAACCTGCCACAGACCAGGTTAGGTTTACAGAGTTCCCTCAACTGACTTGGACTCTTGAGAAACTGAAAATCCTGAGTTTTCCTCTTTCCAGGGTTAATATAATATAATTTATAATTATTTATATTATAATTTATAATTTATTCTTACATCTATCTGCCAAAAATGTAAGCTCTGTGAAAATACATATTAAAAAGAAAAAGCTATGAGATTGTTCTACTCAAATCATAACATGGCATGTGCTGTCCTAAATATTGTTCACACAACAACCTGTAAGTAAAATGCACACATATATTTTCTCAGTAATCACTGAGTTATGTAACATACATTTCATGAATTATGAATTAAAAGCACGTCAACACAACAAAGTAAGAACTTGTTTATTATTTGGCAACTGTGCCGTCCAAAAGCACTTGAACACATCATAATTTACTGTAGACTGCTGTACCTTGTGATTTAAAAGTTTTTATGACAAAATCATTTCATCGTTTACAGCAGTTTAAAACTTTGGTTATTATCTACCTACATGTAAAGGGACTGAGTAGTGTACTAACTAGCGTTAATTATCACTGCACTGTGGTTAAAGTGGGCTTTTGTAGGAGTCATTGTGCTTTTGTTGTGACTGGATGTCAAAACAGATGAGAAAATATATAAATTACTGTACGTTAGCATAATTATATAAGTGAGCAACTTAATTACTGCTCAAAAAAAAAAAACACTGCTCGGAACAGGTTGTCTTGAATGCATGCTTCAGATTCCTGCAATAGTTTCAACAACAAAAACAGAACAAGCTCAAGGCCCGGCTTAAGTGGAAGTTTGACAGTCATACAATTCCCGAGATATGTGTGCAAGGTATTGACTTTCACTTTTGCAACTACAATACAGGTGGGCTTGTAGCTGCGTGTATAAACTGTATTACAGTATAGGCAAGGCAATTTTATTTTTTATAGCACAATTCATACACTGGGTAACTCAAAGTGCTTTACAGGAATTAAAGACAATTTACCAGATTTAGATTTAGAAACAGTAGAAAAATCTAAACATTTTAAAAGAGGAAGAAAACAAATGAAAAAAAAATTAATAAATTCTAATGTAGGTGGCGCTAAAGAAGAAGGTTTTCAACATCCCCTTGAATATTATTAAAGTTGAGGTTGTTCCAGGTTTTTGCTGCATGAAACTTAAACGCTGCTTCACTCTGTTTAGTTCTAACTCTGGGCACGAGCAGAAGTCCTGTCCCAGATGTTCTCAGAGTCCGAGGAGGCTCATAAGCTACTAGCATTTCAGAAATATATTCTGGTGCTAAACCATTTAGAGACTTGTAAACCAGCAGTGCTGTTTTAAAGTCTATTCTCTGAGCAACAGGAAGCCAGTGCAGAGATTTTAAAACTGGACTGATGTGGTTGTACTTCCTGGTGTTAGTTAGAACCCGAGCAGCAGCGTTCTGAATAAGCTGCAGCTGTCTTAACCCTCGTTTTGAGAGACCAGTGAGCAGGCCGTTACAGTAATCTAACCTGCTGGAGATAAAAGCATGAATAAGTCTCTCTAAGTCTGGTTGAGACATTATTCCTTTGACTCTGGAAATGTTTTAAGGTGATAAAATGCAGATGATGTAATTGACTAGTCCATGATGAACCCTAGATTAGATAGAATTTAGATTTTAGAGAAAGAGACTCGAGGTGACTGATAACACTTTCTCTTTGTTTCTATGGCCCAAAGATGAATAGTTCATTCTTGTCTCTGCTCAGTTGGAGAAAAGTATTATTATTATGATTATTATATCATCAAAGCATCAAAGAGTATCAGTAGTTATTTATTGGGATTGGTCACTTGTGTTAGATATGTCTAATATATACAAACTATTTTTATATTTAATTGTTTGTGGTTACTGCCAGTTGGCATGTTAAGTACGAAAGTAAACACAGCCTGCAACACCTTAACAGGAAGATGTCTGTGAAGGTTCTCAGTCATCCAGGTCATCTTGAAGAAAAGGTTAGGGTTAAAGGCACCTGGACTTAGTTTTCAAGGTGAAGATGTGTCAAGAGCAGTGTGTGATGGGAGAATTGTTAGGCTCAGTTTAGTTGTTAATTTCACTGCTAACTTCAGGTGTTATTTTCGTTCTAGAGTGAAACTGTTCTAATTTTGGATTTACAATCAAATGAAAATACCTTAATAGGCAGGCTACGTACTCGATAGATTCAGATTTCTTCATACACAGTGGCAGAGTGGTTAGCACTCTTGGTTCTCTCGGTTCTCTCGGGTACTCTAAGTTAAAAAACCTTTATGGACAGGTAGATCTTGTCTGGGCAGTAACACATGTCTGCTATTTGCCTGTTGGGCAAGTGCTTAAAATGCTTAACGTCAAGCCCTGATTCATTTTATTTTCACTTTCAACCAAGTGCAATAAAAAAATGTTTGTTTAATCGCAAAGGTATTGTAAAATGATTCCAGAATATATTAATGACATTTTCAAACTGTAAGCATGATTTCATAATTACTGTGTTAATAGTGTGATAATATAATTTATTGCATTTATTGTGGCCAGGATAATCATGACACAAAATTGTAATATAGTCCAATGCCTTAGAAGTGACAGCAGTGAGATGAGGCTGGTTGTCTGATGTTGGGCCTGTATTCTTTTGAAGGCACTGAATAACTTTTGGGTCTGTCAGGTGCAAACTAAATGAAGCGGACTACAGGTGTGAACACACTAAAAATGCCAGCTGTGAACCTCAGGAGACCAGGCTTTTTGCTGACCAAACTAAATGGATCCTTTTCTGTTTTGGTGCAAACTAATAAAGCAGACTACAAGTGTAAACGTGGAAACTTAATCCCTAAAGCAGGCTCGCTGAGACTTGTCAGTGCCCGAGACAAATGGTATCTTGTGGGCTTCTCTAAAATTCTCTGTGTTCAAGAACAGCATATAAGGCGGCTTATTTTACTAAACTGTTAATGCCCATAAATCCTAGACCAGGGGTGTCAAACTACTTTTCAGGGGCCAGAATGGACCGGACCAGTAAAATCATGGCATAATAATTAAAAAATAACAACAACTTCAGATTGTTTCCTTTGATTTAGTTTGGTCCAAAATAGTACAAGCACAACAACACTTCAAATAAGCTGAAAATTCTGAAGAAACAATTGCAACTGCAATTTTAAGAACACAATGCCTCAGTGATTGTAACTTAAACTTCTTCTCATTGTATCTACATGGTTATACAACTTAAAGTCACAGCCTATCTTTGAACAAATACAAACTCTTCTAGGTATAAAATATGTTATCTGTCATAATCTTAATCCGGAGCTAAATCACCGTACCATACAAACCGAGGTGGAAACTGTTCAGGAGGGTTGAGTTACTCCCTTCCTTGTAGGCTTATTGTAAAAAAAAAACCAAGAAAACTCTACAATGTATGAACAATTTTAACAAACCAAACGTATGCACTGAAGTGACATTATTACAGTAAATCACACACTGTTCACACAGAAGGCACTATTTTTTACAGAACAAAGTCAGGGAGCACAATGTCTCAAGCAGCATTTTGAGTAAGGTTACCCACTGTTTAGTTTACCCCTGAAACCTGGCATCTTTTAGTTTTCACAAGTGCATCAATATCAGGCGTCACATTCTCTGGCAGCCAATTTCAGGATGTCCTGATGTAGGACAGGCTAATTGGCAGAAAGACAAGCCATCTCCGGAATAACAGGTCTTTAACAGCGGTCCCGTACCTTATATGTGCCATGGACTGGTTTAATGTCAGACAATTTTTTTACGGACCGGCCTTTAAGGTGTGCTGGATAAATACACAAAATGAAATGATACAAGCAGCATAAAAACGGTAATGTTTTCTAAATATATTAATAAACGTGAATAAACGTGTCTTTAATGCAGTGGCGAAGCAGTTTTGAAGGCTTCATTGCCTCATTAGAGCCGGCCTCATATTCTGCAGAGTGGGCTTAGTGCGCAGGAATCACCTGTCGCTATAAATCAATATTTTAAGTAGGACTCTTGGTATTGTTTGTTAAATGCAGCTTACTTTGTCTTGGAAGTCGTATGCTCTTCTTCTGTCTCCTCACTGGGTCGTTTCCCCTTTGCGAAGAAACTTTCCAAAGACGTTTGTTTTTCACTCATTTTGCGAGCTTGGGGATTTAATTGTACCGGCAACGTATTACGTGACCGAGACAAGCAATAGTGAGTCATAGATGGATGTAATGTTGGGATTTCGGTCATTTTTCAAAAATGAAACATTGGTCATACTCTGATCATTACAGAAGCGTAGTACTATCAATGTATTTATTTATTTTTAATGTTTTTTCTGACTTTTTATTTTTGGGGAATTGTTTTTCTGACTTTTTTTTTTTTTTTTTTGCCAGTATCATGTAATAACATTTACATTTACATTTAGTCATTTAGCAGACGCTTTTATCCAAAGCGACTTACAAGTGAGGAAGCAATTTCAACAACACAAGGTAACAAAAAGCATAAGAGCACAAAAAACTAGTCAGTTAAAACCTAGCACAGCATACAAAGCTAAGGATAGGAAAGATTTTTAGGAATTGATAGAAAGGAAGTTAAGAATTCAGTGTTTGTCAGTCAGGTGTTGACAAGAGAGATATGTTTTCAAGCGTTTTTTAAAGATGGCTACAGAATCTGCTGATCTTGTAGCAGCAGGTAGATCATTCCACCAATGTGGAACAGATCCAGAGAAAGTACGCAAGAGTGATTTTTTTTTAAATTTTTGGGTTGGTACCATCAGACGTTGTTCATTAGCAGAGCGCAGGGATCTGGTAGGAACATAGGTCTGTATCAGTGAGTGAAGATATGAGGGGGAGGAGCCAGTGGTGGTCTTTTAGGCCAAAAGCATAGCTTTGAACTTAATGCGTGCATCAACCGGGAGCCAGTGTAACCTAATGAGGAGAGGAGTTACATGCGCTCTCTTCGGTTCTTTAAAGACCACTCGTGCTGCTGCATTCTGGATCAGCTGCAGAGGTTTGGTTGTGCAGCAGGGAGTCCAGCCAGAAGAGCATTGCAATAATCCAGTTTGGACAAGACAAGAGCCTGAACTAGGATTTGCGTAGAGTGCTCCGATAGGAAAGGTCTAATTTTCCTAATGTTGTAGAGGATGAATCTACAGGACCTGGTGGTGCTGGCAACATGACTTGTGAAGTTTAGTTGATCATCAATTACCACTCCCAGATTTCTGGCAGTGCTGGACGGTGTAATGGTTGATGAGCCTAGTTGAATGGAGAGGTTGTGGCGGGTCTTTGGGTTGGCAGGAATCACTAGCAGTTCTGTTTTTCCAAGGTTCAGCTGCAGGTGATGGTCCTTCATCCAAAGTGAGATGTCACTCAGGCACGCCGAGACACGAGCAGAGACCGTCGGATCATCAGGTTGAAATGACAAGTGGAGTTGAGTGTCATCTGCAGCAGTGATAGGAAAAGCCATGCTTCTGAATGACAGAGCCAAGGGATGTCATGTAAATGGAAAAGAGTAGCAGTCCAAGCACTGAGCCCTGAGGCACCCCTGTATTAAGATGTTGGGGCTCAGAGACCTCATCTCTCCAGGATACTCTGAATGACCTACCCGAGAGGTAAGACTTGAACCATTGCAATGCCATTCCAGAGACACCCATCGCACTGAGAGAAGACAAGAGGATGTGATGATTAACAGTGTCAAAGGCAGCAGACAGATCCAGTAAGATGAGGACAGATGACTTGGATGTTGCCTTTGCCAGTCTCAGGGCTTCGATGACTGAGAGCAGTGCAGTTTCGGTGGAATGTCCGCTCTTGAACCCAGACTGGTTCTGGTCCAGGAGGTTGTTCCGTGTGAGAAAGGAGGAGAGCTGGTTAAACACAACTCGCTCCAGAGCTTTGGCAGTAAAGGGAAGGAGGGAAACCGGTCTGTAGTTTTCTAACGGTGTAGGGTTTAGAGTGGGTTTCTTCAGTAGTGGTGTGATGCAGGCCTCCTTGAAAGCTGTGGGGAATGACCCAGTGGAGAGAGATGAGTTGATGATGTGGGTGAGAGCAGGCACAACAGATGGAGAGATGGCCTGAAGGAGATGTGTGGGGATGGGATCTAGCGGACAGGTGGTAGGGTGGTTAGAATTAATGACCTTGGAAACGTCCGCTTCAGTTAGAGGAGAAAAAGAGGGGAGCAAACACGTATCAGGGGTGTGAAAGAGTTCAACAGGTGCTGGCGCAGAAAACTGACTGCTGATGGCAGTTGTTTTCTTTACAAAGAAAGATGCAAAATCATCAGCTGTTAACTCTGATGAAGGAGGGGGAGCAGGCGGACAAAGGAGGGCAGACAAGGTTTTAAAGAGAGTGCGTGAGTCAGGTGAGTTGATTAACTTAGAATGGTAGTAGATGGTTTTTGCAGAGGTGACCTCAGCAGAGAAATTAGAGAGGAGAGACTGGTAGGTAGAGAGGTCAGTACAATCTTTTGACTTGCGCCATTTTCTCTCAGCCGACCGGAGGCTGGCACGATGCTCGCGCAGAACATAATAACGTGATACTATCACGATACTATCACGTTATTTCATGATGACTTTTCTTTTTTAAAGCTTTATCGGAAGCAACGTAGCCTACTATGCGAGGAAGCATGGCGTCGCATCTGATCAAGTTATACTTCAGTCTTGGTCTAAAACATGGCAAGAAATTAACCGTGGTGAAGTTAGATTGACGTTGAATATTCGGCTCCACACTTTCACTGGGAGGTTATGTTGTCTGTGTCCAACGAATGTGTCATGGTTGCGTCGAACTCAGCATTAATGCTTAGGGACCGTCAATAAATGACGATCACGGAGAATGAAGTAAATAAATAAATTCAATAGCTTCAAGATAAACAAATGTATTTTCTCCAAACCACTTTAAAATAAGAGATCTAATCTAGTGGCATCATGCACCTCTTTTTTTTCACTTTTATGTTTTTTTGGATTTTATAATAAATTTTATATATATATAAAAAAAATTTCAATAGCTTTCAGGTCATGTGACCTAGTCACTTCAATCCACTTTATAATTATAGTACTAGCCTAATAGTATTATGCACTTTTTTTTTTTTCTTAAAAAAAATAACACCAGAACCTCCCACCCTAAGAACAGTTTCTTCCCCTCCGCCACTGGACTCATTAACACTTCATAACACTTGTCACTTTAATAAGCACATAATATCAAGAACTATTCATTGCACTGCAAATTTGGCACCATATCCAACAACTGTAAATTGTGTGTATATATTCAAGTTTTTATTCTGTATATTTTATTTATATTGTATTTTATTTTATATTTTATGCATGCCCTTCATGTTGCACCTTATAACCGAAGCAAGTTCCTAGTTTGTGAATGTTCACCAACAATGGCTATAAACCTTTTCTGATTCTGATTCTGATTTTGATTTGAAGTGGCATATTTACAAGACCCAGGAAGCTGGCAGAATTTTTTTTATTTTAATAAAGAGAAATAAAAAGAGAAAAAAACACAATAAAAAGAGGTGTGTGTGATTATGCCAGACTAATATTAAAGGATAAAGGGATTTGAGGTGAGTGGATAAGAGTTTTTAAATAAAAAAATCATTTATATAAATAAAGACAAAAGTGAAAGAAAAATGTGTGCATAGTACTATGAGGCTAGTACTGTTAATATAAAGTGATTTGAAGTGACTAAATCACCTGACCTGAAAGCTATTGAAAAAAAATCATATTTCTTTAAATTATAAAATTGAAAAAAAATTGAAAGAAAGATAAAAGTGGAAAAAAGAGGTGTGCATGGTAGTACTATGCTAGTACTATGATTATAAAGTGACTAGGTCATATGACCTGAAAGCTATTGAAAAAATAAACATATCTTTGTACATAAAAATTTATATAAAATAGAAAAAAGAGGTGTGCATGATACTACTAGGATAGTACTATTTATTTAAAGTGTATTGAAGTGACTAGGTCACATGACCTGAAAGCTATTGAAATGTTTTTATATATATATATATATATATATATATATATATATATATATATATATATATATATATATATATATATATATATAAAATTAATTATAAAAACCAAAAAACATAAAAGTGAAAAAAAAGAGGTGCATGATGCCACTAGATTAGATCTCTTATTTTAAAGTGGTTTGGAGAAAATACATTTGTTTATCTTGAAGCTATTGAATTTATTTATTTACTTCACTGATCGTCATTTATTGACGGTCCCTAAGGCTCCATGCTAAGAGCTTCCAGAGTGAGTTCGCCGCAACCATGACACAATAGTCGGACACAGACAACATAACCTCCCAGTGAAAGTGTGGAGCAGAATATCCAACGTCAATCTAACTTCACCGCGGTTAATATCTCGCCATGTTTTAGACCAAGACTGAAGTATAACTTGATCAGCTGCGACGCCATGCTTCCTCGCGTAGTAGACTACGTTGCTTCTGATAAAGTTTTAAAAAAGAAAAGTTATCATGAAATATTGTGATAGTATCACTCTATTACATGCTACTGGCTGGAAAAACTATTAAAAAAAAGTCAAAAAAACAATTCCCCAAAAATAAAAAATCAGAAAACTATAAAAAAAAAGTCAGAAAAACAATATATATATATATATACACATTGACAGTACTACGCTTCTGTGGATAATAAATAAAACAGAAATAATGTAAGTTATTTATTCTTGCTCAGCGGCCCGGTACCAAGTGACCCACGGACAGGTACTTGCGCTATTGCGACATCTAGTGGTCACATTTAGAACAGCAGTTTCTTTCAATGAGAAATTGCAGCTTATTTTCTACTTTTTTTTTCTACTCTACGGATTAAACCCGGAATGACACCCCTGTCCTAGACCCAATGCACTCTAGCACCTCTAAAGGCTCACAGAGAGGGCCTACCCCTCTCTTGTCTGTAGCATTGGTGCATGTTATGTGGATTAATTGTCGTCTCGTTGGCTGTTTTACCTCTTTTAACTAACAGCTTTTGTATTTCCCTTTATCTTTTTCAAAAATCTTAGTGTCATCTCTTACCGCTGTTGTTGTCATTATCTTTTTGTTTAGTTCCTAAATTGTGCTGCTCATTATGATGTCATAAGTTTTAGTCTGTTTAGTTTGATGTCATGAGTCTTAGAGTCTTATTTATAGTCAATAAGACTCCTGCCCTGCATGTAATGGGTTAAATTATTCTCTGAGGGAGGTGTGTTTATAAATCTACATTAATATTTTATACTGGGTGTTAGGGAATATTTGAGTTGCCCTCAGAGCAGTGGAGAGTCACACGAGAGAAAAGTCATGCTGGAGATGTTTTGGATGTCTTAGACAGGAGACGTTTATTGACCATCGATACGGGACCAGGAGACCGGACACTCAAAACAGTGTGGTATTGAATAACCAGTCCTCCCCTTCTGGAAAAGTACAGCCTATGTAGCTACGTATTACGTCATTGATTAGATGATGTTGTATAACCTTGCACTATTTAGTGCTAACCAGGTACAGAGCTACAGAGACATACATACTTTAAGGGGCTTTTATTGGCCTTTGTTGCAATATAAAATATAAAACACAAATCCACTCATGGTGATTCTCAATTTTATTTTCACCTAATAATTTTATAGTTAAATCAACTTTGTTACACCTGGCTCTAGCAGTTGTTACAAAAAGACACAATAACAAAAGTTCAATGTCATTTCAAATAACTTATAATAAAGTTAAATAATAAAGTTCAAATAGTAATGTAATGTGGGCATCAGTTGTGTGACTGAATGGGTGAGTGAAGGTGTGTGTGAGAGTCAAGTGTTGTGGCATAAACAAAAGACAAGAATGCAGATGAGCGGAAGGAGTGGAACAGGCAGCTGTTATCTGGAGCGGGATCCACTGAGCCATGGGGTCTCTGATCAGTGCCAGGACTCCACCTCTAAAACAACATATGATCAATAAAACAAGGCAGGGGCCGGCACATTATTTGACCAAAAATTGGCCTACCTATCGTGAGATAAGGTCAAGGGCAACGTAACTGGAAAATACTTGAATTTGAATGTTTGGGATCAAACCTGGCACAGTCCTGAAGCTGACTAGCTGATGCTTTTATCCAAAGTCACTTACATTTAGCTTCTATTTCCCAGTGTTAAAGCCACTAGAGGTGGGCTAAGTGTCTTGCCCAAGGACACAAAGACAGTATGAACTGTGGGGAGAGTGGGAATTGAACCGCCTACCTTCCGGTTGAAGGTCAATCTCTCTACCACTGAGCCACTGCTGTAGTTCTACTACTATTGGCTAAGAGTTAAAATATACTCAAAAATATTCTGTTTCTTGAAATCATGCAAGTGTCTAATGTAAGATTGTAGAAATTGTAGGAATAAGTATTGTAATAAGTATTATGAGCATTGATATTATACGGTAGCCTACAGTGAAAATATTCAAGTAATAGGCTCTAATTATTGGAAATAATAACTGTAAGGCTACTGTAAATACAACACATAAAGACAGGGCACTGGCTGCTGACCACAGGACAGGACATCAGCCTTTGTAAACCTGTTTTAAATGACATACTCTTTATACAAAGTAAGAAAGAATATTGTTATCTTTGCATTGTGAGACTGTCCATTACATTAGACAGTAAAAAGTCCCCTTAAACAGAAGAAACGCACCTTAAATATAGGTCCAACTCCAAGGTTTTGCAAGGTGTTGACTTGCTTTTTGGCAAATGTTTGTCTCTTTTTAAAATCCTGTGCTGAGTACACACTTATTAATTAGGGTCTGCATTCATCCAGGAGGTGATATCGGGCGACTGTATTTGAAATAATTTAAACATTTCCTGCAATTTAAGAGTCAGTTTTTCAAACTGCCATAACAAAGTAAACATAGCATGAAAACTGAGTCTGAAACTGATTCCAAATCAGACCAACAGTGAATCACAGCCAAGAAGATATCCTTGATCAATCTCCCACATCTAACATCCTAAAATTATCACACTTACATTTATGGATTATTACATTTATTGAGCATACGGAGGCTATAATTATTGTACAAATTTGAGAATTATCGTACATCTGGCAACACTGCTATTCCCGCTAACCTTGTTTGCGAAGCACTGTTCCCACATCCAGCCAATGACATGTGAGAATGAACAAGCCAAAAACGCATCACACAGTGCTATTTGAAGAGAGGCGGGACTTGGGACTCACTTTGTCATAACTAAGTTACATGTTGATTGACAGGTAAATGACATGCTAGACTATTACTTTGAGAAAGGGCAACAACTCACAAGTGCTGTGTCTGCAGACTGAGACAGCAACCAGCACAAAGCAACAACGAACAGCTGCTGTTTGCGTACTTTAGAGCAACAAATCGTACTGGCGTACTTTGATGTAAAAATGCTTGCCTGCTACACAAAATGTGGACAGGTTGGCAGGTATTTAATGTTAATATTTCCTATGCCTCTTCTTTGCTCAAACAACTGCAGTCTTTCTTTCACAACTGTGAACTTTTCTTTAGAAATGATAGGGATAGTGTCTATGCATTTGCATTGTCTCCTCCTTAGGCTTTGTGCACTCTATTCACTTAGCGAGTCTTTGGTACAAAGAAGCCTTTGTAAAACAGGCTTGTAGTCCTGTGATTAACTGACAATCATCCAGGGTGTATCCCAGCTCACGCCCAAAGCAGCCGGGATACACCCTGGCCAAGGATCCAGCTTCATGTGGCTCATAAAAGAATAACTTGTATAAAATACATGAATTAATAAATATAAAGTATGTTTTCTTGTTTTAATCCCATCTCCAGTGAACATGGCGCCACAGAAGGCCTTCAGATACATGTTGGTGCTGCTCATGTACTGCATTATGGAGAGTGAGGCCCACAGATTCTGGATTCAGGTTAAACAGCATCAACAACTGATAATTTAGTAATTCATAAAGAAAATTGATCTACACAATGAACAATCAAATAAATAAATTTTCTTTTCTCTATAATGTGATCTTTTCAGGAGTCCATGAATGATAAAGCAATGATTTTTCATGAAAGAACAAAGAGAGAGGGTAAGGCGTTATTTATTGTCATATATCCTTTTTCTTTTTTTTTTCAGTGCAGAGAAGTTTGCATTTTGACCCTTGGGAGTTGCTGTAGTTTGTGTTGAAGGGCAGACTGTTTAAACTGAAGCAATTATACAATCGTTAATGACAAAACACTGTCCTAAAATTTTCAAAATTTTTGTCAAATTTTTGTCTAAATTTTTAAATCTCTTTAAGAAACTACGATCAGATCAGATCACTGATCATCGATCACTGCAAATACCCCAGACTACAACACTGACCAGTAACAAATTAATTAATACATTCTACATAAAACATGGTCCTGAATCAGAACTGAATGATATCTTGCAGTTATTTTTTTGCAATATCAACAACAACTGGATCTACAATGATGTTAGAGTTTTAAACAACATTATTGAACTATCTCAAAATATGGAACCTAAAAATAAGCCTCAAAATTAAATTGATGGCTTTTTCACACAAAACACGCACCCCTCTTTCACAGACAAAGGGCCCTGGTTTGACAGATACTCCACTAAGTAAATCTGAGTGATGAGCCATGCATCACATCAAAATTTACATCACAACACCAATAAATAAGATATTGAGAAGTAACAGTTTCTCAATGTTAGTTTGCAGCTGCTGTTAGTTCATCCATCGTATCAGTTGTAGTTCTATATTGTAGTTTTGTTTCTACTGTGTTTTCTCTTTTTACAGTGACTGTGAATTCAACTGCAATTTTCCAAGCTGTAGTCCAAGTCACTAATGTCGAAACGTTCAAGGCACTTTTGAAAAATCTGACTCTGCCCATTACACTCAACAATTCTGTTGAGATTACAGACATCACCACCACCACAGGTGTGCCTTCGTTCTCTTGTTTTTCTTGGGTTTTTTTGACACAAGTTGCCAGCAGTAAACATGGCATTATGGTTTAAAACTTTTGCTTCTTTCCAGTCTGTTCATCCAGCAATCTGTCCAACTATGAGTGCAGATGTGAGTCTGGATACATTTGGCCAAATGACACCTGCTATAGCTATGGGGCCTGTGATAACATCACTCAGAACACATGTGGATGCATAAACTCTCTTCCGACAGATGGACAGTCCTGCCAGCTCAGGACCGAACCAACAGGTAGGTCTGCAATGACAAACACAATCAGGAAAACTGACTTACTTAAATATTTATGTTGTTTGATAATCTAAGTGTAAGGTGACTAAATGTGTTCTATTGCGCTATATTATCAAGGGAAAAAAAACAATAAGATATGACCTAATAATAAGATATAAGTGCCAGTGGTAAATCTTAAAGACTTCTTTTAGCACTTAAACTCCACATACACCTAAAACACAAATGTCAAGGATCACCAGAAGCTTTGGCCAATCACATGCTCAATAAGAAGGTGGTCTTGTGTTAAGGAATCTCCCATTGGCTCTTGGGCTACACTTCTTGCCAATAATAAATGAATGGATGCTGATAATACCAGCACCTAATATGTCTGCTTAAACTGCGAGAAAAAAGAAGAAACTTAATAAAAGAAAAGGAAAGTAAAATTAAATGAAATGGAAATAAATTTACAGATTTATTCTTCAGCCAAGCACATATACAGCTGCAGCCTGCTTATATATATACATATAACTCTATTTAAAAAATCACTATATATCACAGCTCTTCTGCTCTTAATATGGTCAAATGTGTATCTTCAAATGTTTGGCCACCAGAAGGCAGATTAAATTCAACAACCACTTAACCTTATCTTTGCACAAAACATCCTTCACGGAAACAAGGAACTAGCAGGCTCTAGCCTATTATGAAACAACACAGGATGTTTATTTGGGCATGCTAGAGAAAAGAGTTTTACAGGAACAATATCTTCCTGGGTCACACTCAAATAAGTCAAAAATACAACTTATAAGTGGGCTTCTTCCACTTATCCGAGGCCATGTCGTGGGTGGCAGCAGTCTAAGCAGAGATATCTAGAATTCCCTACTCCCTAGACACTTCCTCCAGTTCTTCTGGGGGAACACTGAGGTATTCCCAGGCCAGTCGAGAGACATAGTCCCTCCAGCGTGTCCTAGGTCTTCCCTGAGGCCTCCTCCTGGTGGGACATGCCCAGAACACCTCCCCAGCTGGCTCCTCTGGCTCTACTCTGAGCTCCATCAGAGTGACCGAGCTTCTCTGCCTATTTCAAAGTTGAATCCAGGATCTTATCCTTTCAGTCATGACCCAAAGCTCATTACCATAGGTGAGAGTACTAGGAACGTAGATCGACTGGTAAATCAAGCGCATCATCTTTCAGCTCAGCTCTTTCTTCAGAAGCTGCAATGATCCGAATGTCCACTTGAGGCAGGAGCTCCACCAACCTGAAGGGGACAAACCATCCTTTTCCAGCTGAGAACCATTGTCTCAGACTTAGAGATGGTGATTCTCATCCCGGCCGCCACTCGGCTCCGAATCGTCCCAGTGCACACTCAAGGTCCTGGCTTGATGGAGCCAACACGACTACAACATCTGCAAAAAGCAGGCCCACCAAGCATTCACTAAGAATTTAACACTGCAAACATTCTTATTATATTTTGCTGTGATCAATTCATTCCACTTCGAAATGCTCCAAATGGTAACATTCTTTCCTGAAGCTAGCATCTCTTTTTTTAAAGAGAATAAAGAGATAAAGTATAGAGTGTTGGCCCAGCACTCCAGAAGAGTCCCATGTTCTAGTGTGCACACCCCTGAACTAAACCTTTTTCAGGCTGCTGAAAACTTGGTCATCAATTATTCCAAGGATAAAGGAAGCCCAGGTTTGGTTGAGAATGTAAAAGCTGTTACTGGTTTTGTTGTATTGGTTTCTTACACAAAAAACAAAGACTGCTTTAAGTTGTTAAAAAAAAAAACACTTACAATTTTTAAATACTCAAAAAGTAGGTCAAACTCTTTAGCGCCACTCTTTAGGCAAGTACAAAAACCAATAAACCCTACAACAATGCAACATAACATATTTTTTACGCGCCAAAGGATTATGTTAAACAACAAGCCCCCAATCAGCCGTAACAAAAGATGAGACAGAGAAATGTTGAAGGCTTTTTAATAAATCAAACCATGTATTTTAATATAAGCTTGTTTGTCAGTGGTATGGCTGTTGGAGGGAGAGTGTTTATGAGTGAAGGTGAAATGTTGTGGAGTGTTGGGCAGGGTTGAATGTGTAAAAACAAAAAAAAGAAGTCAAGTATGGGCAGCAAGCCATTCGTCTAGGGCAGGGGTCGGCAACCCGCTGCTCCGGAGCCGCATGCGGCCCTTTCATCCCTCTGATGCGGCTCCCTGTGGGTTTTGAAAATAATTAATAGTATTAAGAGTATTTATTTAAAATGTATTATGTTGTTGCTGTTACTATGCATCACAAATGCCAATGTGCGACACCTGCCAGCGCGCATTTTACAACAGATGACAGCTTGCCCAAACTTTTGCAGACACCATTTTTTTGTTTTCTGTTTTTTTGAAAATGGAAATAAAATCTAACTTTTTTTGACTTATTATAAGGATGTCTAATCTGTCATTTGATGCCTTTTGGAGATTCTTCCATCTTTTCTTGGAGTCTTTATGCACATTAATAAAATTCTTTACCTGGTGTGCCCAAACTTTCGATCCCCACTGTACAATCCTGTGAAAAAATGAAGGTGACGGCAGACAGCTCTGATGTTCAGACGCTGTGCGCTGAGGTTCAGAAGCAGAAATCAGATTAATTAAGTATGATAAATATTTTAATTGCCTATTATTTTGCATATATTCATATTTTTTCATTGTTCAGTGAAATAGTCCTTTTATTATTCAGACTGACAGCTGACTGCACACGCCAGTAAAAGGATGATGGCACACAGAATGAGAAAAGAGTTTTTGGTTTGCTGCTGGTTGATAATTTAAGTTTGGCGGGTTTTTTTGTTTTTTTTTTCATAAATACAATTAGATCTCAAATGGGCATTGAGTACTTTACTTAAAAGTATCTTCAACCAAACATATTGTTTTCGGAGTAAAAATGTTTTTGTTTCATGCAGAATTGTAGTTTTGTTTTCTCTGCAGTCCTTCATTCATTTCATAAATGTAACACATTAAAGTTTGTTTATACATAGCATAAAGGCAAAAAAAAGTGCAGTGTCATATGCAGTTTTATTTCATTTTACAGTGGGGATCGAAAGTTTGGGCACCCCAGGTAAAACATTTTATTAATGTGCATAAAGACGCCAAGAAAAGATGGAAAAATATTCAAAAGACATCAAATAACAGATTAGACATCCTTATAATAAGTCAAAAAAAGTTATATTTTATTTCCATCATTTATACTTTCAAAATAACAGAAAACAAAAAAATGGTGTCTGCAAAAGTTTTGGCACCCTGCAGAGTTAATACATCTGCAGGGTGCAGGGTGCAGGGTCCACTGAATACCTTCTCATTTAATTGATTGGACAGGTGTAAAGAGGCAACCGTGGAAAATTCACATTAATTAATTTGATGCTGATGCATGTACGTATGAGTTGGATTTTTTTTTTTTTTTGAATCATTGAAACTTCCATAATGCACCTTTTAATTACAAGTAAAAAAAAAAAAAGTCTTAAAAATATATAGAAAAAAAAATGACCCCATAAATCTATTTACAGTAATTACAGTAACGTGAATATTTGTAATTTGTTACTTCCAACCGTGATATTTCTTAGGTATAGGTCCATGTCCAAGTAAGGCTTAACATAGCTGTGTTTACCGACTAATGTTAACAGTTTAAATACAGGTATGCTTAAGATAATTAATGATAGTTCTTTTCTCCTATTTTACAGTGACTACTACACCAGAGCCAACAACTAATGCAACCTCTGCACCGAATACTACAACTACACCAGTACCAACAACTAATGCAACCTCTGCACCGAATACTACAACTATACCAGAGCCAACAACTAACGCAACCTCTCTACCGACAACTACTGCGGCACCACCACCAAATGGTCTCTTGAAAAATCTTCTTCTCTCTTACATTGAATACGACCGATATTGTCGTCACGACAGGGCAATAAAATGGCGGTTACATCAGACAGCATAAACGGACATATTAATCAAACCCCTCCCCCAGAGTTTTGTCACGTAGTAAAAACTTAGCTCTAGAGACCTGAGCCATCTTTTGTACCAGACTGTAAACATAATTTTTATACTTCGCCTTTGGGTATCTCCTTATATTTTCGCTTTTGGAGCCTGCCCTCTGGTGGACGGCAGTATATCGCTTAATTTCGCTGTATATCGCCGTATGGCGGCGCCCTTACTCGAAGACCGTTTAAGAGATTACATGAGGGAGGCTTGGTGCCAACAGTTGAGTCATTTTTTTTTTTATATTAATATATTATTATAAAAAATGCCCTTAGTTATTTGACTAAAACTTGCCTTGTAGACAATGTCACATGCCATAATGGCAGGAAAAACAAATGTCCATCTGAAATTGTGGGGCTTCATTAACCATTTCAATACCACTGGAGCTATAACTGAATTAGATCAACATCCCTGACTCTTATCATATTCCAGGCAAATGGTAATAAAAATCAAAAGGCTGTATATTAATGTAAAATGGAGATATGGACTCAAGGAATTGTATTTTGTATACCAGTTTTCATTTTTCGAGGATAAACTCCCATTAGAGGTTTGTAGGTGGCGCTGGATCTTTTAAAGATGGCGGTTTTATTAATATATCATTGTGTTCAGATGATGAATAGGTTTGGATCAAAGCAGATCTGACTGGTACTGAGAGTTTCAGGATATTTATTTATTTATTTATTTTAATTATCAACTAACATTGGGTAAAAAAAAATTATCATAGAAGAAAAAAACTTGGTACAACTATAATACGTAAGTAAGAAAATAACAATAAGGCCCCACCCTAAAAAAAACAGGATGACGGCCATTTTGGTTAAAAGGCGTGGCCCATAAATTTGTGCCCTGATACTTTGAATAACCCATCCTCTCGGTTTTCATCCAACATTTGTCACACTTGGTCCACATCTTACACACCCACTAGGCCCCCGTCGCCTTTTGTGCTTGGACCCTAATTAAAACTCAAAGGCTCTTTGTCCACCTTGCAACAGACACGCAGAAGAACACGCTTCCATGTTCTCAAGTGTCTATATACATTTGTATGTCTCAATTTGAGAAATACCAAGTTGTAAAAACTCTTTGATGGTTTGATGTTGCTCTCATGTTGGTGACAGGGTGTCCTGTCACCAACATTACAATCCCATCCTGACTGTGTGTCTTTTTTCAAAGGCAGGTGTTGGGGTGTGTTTTTCAATAAATTTGCTGAGGCACACCCAGAAATTAACTTCTGGCTACGCCCCTGGGTGAGACAAGCTAACTTTAAGTGCTCACGCACAGAAAATCTCTTTAAAGAACTTTAGTACAATAGACCCAGTAAACAAAACATTCCTAATAATCCACCATATATAAAAATATCAGATTATTTCAGTCTGTTTCTAAAGATAAAAAACAGGTATAAGTGCTTTAAACACCTCAACATTCATATGTGTTTTTTAAGCAGGCTGTGTTGTGTTGTGACACAATAATACAAATATTTGCATATTCAATGATTGGTTTTTTCGGGGCCATGCCACAGGTGTAGGTTCAAGTATGGCTTAACATGGCTCTGTTTACAGACCAATGTTTGACAATAGTGTAAATGCATAATGGTTATGCAAAAGATGAGTAATAGTTTTCTCCTATGTTGACTACAACACCAATGCCAACGACTAACGCAACCTCTCCACCGAACACCACAAATGGTCTCTCTAAAAATGTTCTTGTCTTGTTTTTGTTTGTTTCACTTTTCTGACCTAGTTCTAGAGTCCACTGCACAGCAACTGTCCACAATCTCACATTTTCTTTTCAATTAGAAAGCAGACAAAGGAGTATTAGTGGGACATGTAACCACAGATCTACTGGGAACTCTGTTGAAATGGGCTTCGTGCTAAAGTTCAGATTGATTTTTAATAAAAACAAAAAAAAACAGAAAATAAAAACAGATTAGGGGCGGCTGGTATTAATGGGCTGGGGGCGATGCCCCTCTTTTGTTTTAGGCTACTATAAGAATCTAATGTTAAAACAGATTGTTATGTTTATATATCTTGAAAAGTGAAAAGTTATAGTAGATAGTTTTTATAATGTTGGCATTAATATTTCATAAACACCACAAGACGGGGCTTCTTTTTTACATCCCGAACACGTGAGCCCAGTTCCAACTATCGTCCTCGCTTGGTGATTGACAAGTGCAAAGACCCGCCCCCTTGTATTTTCTACAATGTTAAAGCTACATTCTTTTCTGCCCTAAGTCTTGAGAGAAGATTACAATAAGGACATCAAGTCTTAGATGCACAAGTCTTTGTTGGTCACGTTTATGGATATAAGTTTTTATAAAAGACTGTCATCAGGTTGTGATCATTTAAATCATGCCATCTTTTTAAAAACCAGGAAAACACCAATACTTAATCTCGAAAATGTATCAGAGCTGAAATAATGTTAGTCAGTGCCAGTGTTTCTAAAATATTACACATTTTTTTGACCAAATATTTGCTTTTTGATCCGCAGTGACTATCTATGATATATCTCTGCTGGTGCGTGTCCCAGTTTCCAGCGCAACATCAAACATCTTGACTACACTCAAAAGCATTTTGACAGCGGTTTACTTCCCTTACACTCTCTCCTCAACTTTACAAGTTTCTCAGGTCAATATCACGACAGGTAATGACTGCTCCTTTCTTTGACTGTCTATTTTGTAATGTAATGATCGATTGTTAAATGTATAATATGTTGTTTTTTTATGTTTGTTTTTAAAGCTTGCTATCCAGTCTCTGGTCAAATGCTGTGTCAGTGTGAAGAACAGTATAGCTGGTCGTGCGACAAGTGTAACAATTACAGTTCATGCAGCAATGTCACATTACAATCCTGTAAAAACATTTATGGACTACCCACTGATGGAAAATACTGTGAACCAATCACAAGTAAGACATATTTATTTATTATATTCACAAAATTCCTTTTTAAAACAGGGCTGATTTACAATGATGTAAACACCAGCAGATAAAAGGTTGTGGGCTGCTTGTGGATGTGCAGCGGGTCATTTACTGAGATACTGCCACTAATAACATTTATTGACAGTAGATACAGTAACAAGTGTTACACTAAGACATCTTTCAAGCAATTCACAGTTTTTCGGATTATAACATTTTAACTGCAACGTCTGACAATAATCTCAGATAAAGAACCACACCAGACAGAAGGATGAATAGGCCCGATTCTTTCTGAAAGCAGACTGAGCAACAGCTCTCCTAGTATAATAAAGCATCGTCTTTTCCTCTAATTACTGTAGAAGTCATGATGGGCATGTTTTCAAACTGGGCCCAGAGACATGTGTTCTGTGTGAAAGCCCCTCTAGACAGCAGCTCATTTACCACTGTAAGGATTTTTGGTCAGGTTTTAAGTACCTCTCCAATAAGCTACATTTACACTCATTTTTAGCCCCTGCATTCTTGCTAAACAAGACAGCGGGCCCAAAATACATTTGTTTGCACTTTTCCACCCTGCTCTGTTTGACATATTGTTTAAGGCATGGGGGCAAATTGTTCTTATTCAGCTCTGGTTAGAGACACACAGTGAATCTCTTGGTGCCATTCTTTGTGCATTATTCAGTTTATTTGCTTTAGTACATCAGACCCAGTGAACTAAATATTCTTAGTAATCCACCATATATAAATAAACCTTTTTATGATTATATTGATCTGTGTATAAAGATTTAAAACTGTTATGCTGAATGTGTTACACTTCTTGACAGCGCTAAACACTTGTACATTCTTATGTGTTTTATAAGTAGTCCTTGTTGTCTTGTGACACAACAGTTCAAACATTTGCATATTCAATGATTTTTGTATTCTGTCATTTTACAGGTATAGGTCAATGTCAAAATACAACTGCATGTCAAGGTATGGCTTAATATAGCTCTGTTTACAATCTAACATTGATAACGGTGTAAATAAATAATTGTTATGCATGAGATTAGTAATGAGACATGTTTTCTTCTATTTTACAGTGACACCAGAGCCAACAACTCCTGCACCAAATAATACAAATATTACAACTACCACAACTCCTGCACCAAATGGTCTCTCTAAAAATCTTCTTGTCTTGTTTTTGTTTGTTTCACTTTTCTGACCTAGTTCTAGAGTCCACTGCACAGCAACTGTCCACAATCTCACATTTTCTTTTCAATTAGAAAGCAGACAAAGGAGTATTAGTGGGACATGTAACCACAGATCTACTGGGAACTCTGTTGAAATGGGCTTCGTGCTAAAGTTCAGATTGATTTTTAATAAAAACTAAAAAAAACAGAAAATAAAAACAGATTAGGGGCGGCTGGTATTAATGGGCTGGGGGCGATGCCCCTCTTTTGTTTTAGGCTACTATAAGAATCTAATGTTAAAACAGATTGTTATGTTTATATATCTTGAAAAGTGAAAAGTTATAGTAGATAGTTTTTATAATGTTGGCATTAATATTTCATAAACACCACAAGACGGGGCTTCTTTTTTACATCCCGAACACGTGAGCCCAGTTCCAACTATCGTCCTCGTTTGGTGATTGACAAGTGCAAAGACCCGCCCCCTTGTATTTTCTACAATGTTAAAGCTACATTCTTTTCTGCCCTAAGACTTGAGAGAAGATTACAATAAGGACATCAAGTCTTAGATGCACAAGTCTTTGTTGGTCACGTTTATGGATATAAGTTTTTATAAAAGACTGTCATCAGGTTGTGATCATTTAAATCATGCCATCTTTTTAAAAACCAGGAAAACACCAATACTTAATCTCGAAAATGTATCAGAGCTGAAATAATGTTAGTCAGTGCCAGTGTTTCTAAAATATTACATATTTTTTGACCAAATATTTGTTTTTTGATCCGCAGTGACTATCTATGATATATCTCTGCTGGTGCGTGTCCCAGTTTCCAGCGCAACATCAAACATCTTGACTACACTCAAAAGCATTTTGACAGCGGTTTACTTCCCTTACACTCTCTCCTCAACTTTACAAGTTTCTGAGGTCAATATCACGACAGGTAATGACTGCTCCTTTCTTTGACTGTCTATTTTGTAATGTAATGATCGATTTCTAAATGTATAATATGTTGTTTTTTTATGTTTGTTTTTAAAGCTTGCTATCCAGTCTCTGGTCAAATGCTGTGTCAGTGTGAAGAACAGTATAGCTGGTCGTGCGACAAGTGTAACAATTACAGTTCATGCAGCAATGTCACATTACAATCCTGTAAAAACATTTATGGACTACCCACCGATGGAAAATACTGTGAACCAATCACAAGTAAGACATATTTATTCATTATATTCACAAAATTCCTTTTTAAAACAGGGCTGATTTACAATGATGTAAACACCAGCAGATAAAAGGTTGTGGGCTGCTTGTGGATGTGCAGCGGGTCATTTACTGAGATACTGCCACTAATAACATTTATTGACAGTAGATACAGTAACAAGTGTTACACTAAGACATCTTTCAAGCAATTCACAGTTTTTCGGATTATAACATTTTAACTGCAACGTCTGACAATAATCTCAGATAAAGAACCACACCAGACAGAAGGATGAATAGGCCCGATTCTTTCTGAAAGCAGACTGAGCAACAGCTCTCCTAGTATAATAAAGCATCGTCTAGTCCTCTAATTACTGTAGAAGCCATGATGGGCATGTTTTCAAACTGGGCCCAGAGACATGTGTTCTGTGTGAAAGCCCCTCTAGACAGCAGCTCATTTACCACTGTAAGGATTTTTGGTCAGGTTTTAAGTACCTCTCCAATAAGCTACATTTACACTCATTTTTAGCCCCTGCATTCTTGCTAAACAAGACAGCGGGCCCAAAATACATTTGTTTGCACTTTTCCACCCTGCTCTGTTTGACATATTGTTTAAGGCATGTGGGCAAATTGTTCTTATTCAGCTCTGGTTAGAGACACACAGTGAATCTCTTGGTGCCATTCTATGTGCATTTTTCAGTTTATTTGCTTTAGTACATCAGACCCAGTGAACTAAATATTCTTAGTAATCCACCATATATAAATAAACCTTTTTATGATTATATTGATCTGTGTATAAAGATTTAAAACTGTTATGCTGAATGTGTTACACTTCTTAACAGCGCTAAACACTTGTACATTCTTATGTGTTTTATAAGTAGTCCTTGTTGTCTTGTGACACAACAGTTCAAACATTTGCATATTCAATTAATTTTGTATTCTGTCATTTTACAGGTATAGGTCAATGTCAAAATACAACTGCATGTCAAGGTATGGCTTAATATAGCTCTGTTTACAATCTAACATTGATAACGGTGTAAATAAATAATTGTTATGCATGAGATTAGTAATGAGACATGTTTTCTTCTATTTTACAGTGACACCAGAGCCAACAACTCCTGCACCAAATAATACAAATATTACAACTACCACAACTCCTGCACCAAATGGTCTCTCTAAAAATCTTCTTGTCTTGTTTTTGTTTGTTTCACTTTTCTGACCTAGTTATAGAGTCCACTGCACAGCAACTGTCCACAATCTCACATTTCCTTTTCAATTAGAAAGCAGACAAAGGAGTATTAGTGGGACATGTAACCACAGATCTACTGACATTGATAACGGTGTAAATAAATAATTGTTATGCATGAGATTAGTAATGAGACATGTTTTCTTCTATTTTACAGTGACCCCAGAGCCACCACCTGATTCAGATGTTATAAATATCACAACTACTGCACCAATTACTACAAATACTACAACTACTGCACCAACTACTACAACTACTGCACCAATTACTACAAATACTACAACTACTGCACCAACTACTACAGCACCAAATACTACAACTACTACAACTACTGCACCAACTACTACAGCACCAAATACTACAACTACTACAACTACTGCACCAACTACTACAACTACTACAACTGCTACACCAACTACTACAACTGCTACACCAACTACTACAACTACTACAACTGCAGTTCCACCAAAACGTATGTGGAAAATCTTTTTGTTTCTTATATTGAAATAATCTCTTGATTCTCTGTCACTCCAACCACTGCCAACAGTTGATTAATTATTTATAATTAGGATAAAATGTCCTTTCATTAAGTTATTTGACCAAAAACTGCATGCCACAAAAATCTGATAATTGTAAAATGTTTTTGTAGAAGATGTGACATGCCTTAATGGCAGGAAATGTGAGTAGGAAATGAGCCAGTGTCTAAATGATAATTTTAAATAAATGTATTATTTATTAACCATTTCAATACCACAGGAGCTGTATGAAACAAAACTAAATCAATAAATCAACATCCCTGACTTTTATAATGCTTCAGTCCAGGAAAATGTTTACAAAATGAGACAAATCCCATAAACCTACAGCACAGGCATTTACTTAATTAGCTGTGTCCAGCACCTTACCTTGAAGCTACTACACTCCTGTCAAAAATGGAAAATAGAGATATGGACACAAGGAATTGTATTTTTAAAGTTAAAAGGCCCGAAGTGGTCACCAAAGCCGACTTATTGTTGGAATCCCTTCACTATGTTTTTTGTAACCACAGATCTACTGGGAACTGTGTGGAAATGGGCCTAATGCATTTGTAAAGATAGGGTTTAGAATGATGACACTAATATTTAATTAAAAAACACCACTACATCCTGTGACCTAAGCTCCAACCTTCTTTCTCAGTTAGTGATTGACAGCAGTGAAGACCCGCCCCCTTGTATTACATTCTATTAGGGCTACAGTTCTTCAGCACAGAGACTTGAATTGGACCAAAACACAGAGACGAAGGGAGGAACAGTGGGTTATGTGCTCTCGAGAGAGTTTGGAGAATACGGTAACAGGAAGAGCAAGCTATTATCATATAGTGTTGCTAGAAACATTTGCAGTATCCAGTAAAGTAGTTCTAAAAGTTATATTGTTGTAACATGACGTTAGCCCCTGCTTTAGATACATTTACTGATGTGGCTCTTTCCTAGCCTGGTATACCAGACCTTTTCTCAGTAGGAGTACGATCTTGTCCTTTCCTCACTGCGATTTTGCGGACAGACCAATCACAAGTCGTGTGTCTCTTGTCTAGTATAAAGTATAAAAACGCACAGTATGAAACCGCTCTAGTGTCCGCTCTACTGCTGGTTAACTGCAGCACTAACGTGGCTTCCTTATTGACAAACGGCTGGGTGCTTTCATTCCACTTTGAAAATTCTTCCTGCTTTTATAGATGAATAACTTTCAAAATATCAAATTGGACATTTCAGGAAAAAGTATGACATATATCAACATTTTATTTTAATCCAGTTTATTTACAGTTTATTAGTTTAATAGTTTAGTTTATTAGCGCAGGTCTAGACCATACTCTTTTGTTTAGTTTAACAATTCCCCATTAGCACGCACTTGGTGACTGTCTTTGAACAGGCAGAAAGCTCACAAGACCCTGGCTCGAGGTGGCGGCTGTCTGAACAGTTGGCTTGAGAGTCAGAGAACTAGTGGTCACATGTTCACGTGACAGCATACATATGAACTCATCTTCATCATACAATACTATGATGCAGTATATGATTCAAATGTGTTGTTATGACATTGTTTGTTTTGCAGAACAAAAGCTGGAAATAATCATGGACATTGAATATCAGGACTCATTCAATGATATTAGTAGTAAAATTTACACTGACACCCATAAATCAGTAAGTCTGCAATCACATATTCAGTTTTCTCCATTCAATATTAGAGCAACTCATGAACAAATTTGTTTTTTGACAGATTTTAGACAGTTGTACTGCAAAAGTCCCAGGATGTGAAGTGTCAAGCTTAAAATTTAGGTAAGTATAATTTGTTTGATAAAATGTGAGCAGACTGTACAACGTGTTTTTGTGGCTTGACAGAAACCTTAACTAAATCTGTCTTGTTAAATCCAGGCTTGATAGGGTGGTCAAACAAATCTTTGTTCTTTGTTCCTGTTGATAAGTCTACTGTATGTCTGGTGTTGGTTTGATTTAATTGTCATATGTAAAATATTTTCAATAACAGATCTGGGAGTACAGTCGCTGACAGTGTTGTCAGTGCGCCTGCAATTCCAGACACCACACTGACAGAAGTAAAACAAGACGCCATTAATCAGCTCGTAAAAATATACCCCATCATAACTGACAGTAAGGCACTTTTGTAATGTGAAAATCAGTCAAATGATGATGTTCTATTTAAGAAAGTGTTGGTTTGACAATTGTCCAGGCACAACTCCCTTGAAGTTAGAAAATGAAACTCTTTTTAGCCAAAGTGGTTATGTGAAATGTGGCCCTGCACCCTCGGACTATAATAGCAACTGGACCGCAGAATGGACCTTTAATGGCACGAAGTTACAAGAAGATGTAGACCATGTTATAGGCAAGAACAATGGATTTTCACTACTGACTATAAGAAGATATTTTCTCACTGACATAGGTAAGAAACACACTACATGGTCCTAAACATGAATATGCCAAATATTTGTAGTAAAAAATATGATACACATAATCACTTTAAAGTGATTATAGCGCTAACATTATAGATGAAAAGCATTATTCAGTATATTGTCTGTGACTGTATGACTCTCAATTTTTGAAGTTCCCATTTGGCATGAGAAATGTAATTAATTGGTAATTAAACATGTAAAAGGCTCTAGTACAGTGGCGCAGTGGATAACCTCACAGCGACAAGCTTCAACTCCCAGGCTGGACGGGGCCTTTCTGTGTGGACTCCGGTTTTCCCACCAACATCAAAACTTCCTGGGTGTTCCCTGGAGGCAGCTGCTGACAGTGAATTTCCCCACAGAGCTGATAATAAAGTGATATTAAATAAAAGAATACAGAGAAATTGACAAAAAAGCAAATGTAAAAAAAAATATAAATATCACTAATTTTAAAAACAGATTAATACATTTTAAAGGTCTGTGAGGGTTCTAATCTTGAAGAAAACTTAACGCAAAAGCATTTGGACTCAGTTTTCAAGGTGAAGATGTTTTGTCTCTAATTCCAAGAGAATTTATCAATTCTGAGATCAACTGGTAAGAGAGCTGAGTTTATATCTATAAAGAGAGGAGTTTCCCCTGAAACCAAACCTGATTTTGAAAGATGTTTGAGCTGAGAAGCTAGTATTCTGTCAAAGGACAACCCTATAATTATATAGTGAAAGATTTCCTTTATAATCACAAAGTAAATCAGTTCTATTCTCCCACAGACTTGCAGCAGGTCAATGATGGGTGTTGAATTTGATGATGGTGCAAGAAGGCAGAAGGGGTTGACATAGGGACTGTTAGTTTGAGCTGTACTGAACTTAATTTAAAATTCTGCTCTGAGGCTGAGGCTGGTGTATCAGCTAAAAGGTGTGGCTGCTGCAGAGAAAGTAGCTTTAGGGACATGGCTAATGTTTTGTGCTAATCCTTTATCTGAGCATTGTTTCTGTCTCTGCTTGTGTTCACTGCTGGTTTAAGCAGCTGTGGAGAAGATGACACAGCACTGGTTTTCTCTAAAGTTATTAGCTTATCAACAGATATGGCCAACTTATCTAGCCTTTCTCTGGAAACAGCAGTATGTATTTACCATTGCAAAATCCAACGTCCAAACGTTATAATATAATTTTGGTATATTTAAAGTTTATTTGATGTCTAATTATTTTATAGAGCAGAGGACAGGATACATATGAACACACACAAAGAATCTTTGTTGAGAATGTTTTCTATTGTAATGTCGTTGTTCCACAGTCTTCCTGTATTCCCAGACACAAAATATTTGAAGTGTGTTTTTAGAAGGGACATTTAAAGAATAAGATGTATCAGGTCCACCAATCACTATCTAATTATGATTATTCACATTTGTTCATGTGTTTTTGGCAATTAGTTGGCATGCATGCAAGTGTAGAAGGCCTACCATCTCAAAATCCCAAAACAACTGTCTTGTGTAGGCTACGTGGGTTTTCCACAGTAGGGCTCTGTGTGACACCTGCAGCTGTACTGCGTCTCCCTCTTGTACTTCTGCTGCAGAGGCCATTACAGAACGCCAACTCATGCTTCACTTATATTTCTTTCTTTTATTTGTCCTGCACATATCCATCCCAGAAACACTATTACTGTTGACAGCATTAAAACACTGGACAGTTTTTTTATGTGGTGCTGTGTCAAATAAGTAGAATGGAGTCACACACTGTCACTATTTATAATCATTTCATCAATGAAACATCTTCACCTTGAAAACTGAGTCCAGATGCTTTTGTTTGAACCTTTTCTTCAAGATGACCTGGATGACTGAGAACCTGCACATATTTTTATCAACACTTTCCTGGTTCTAGCAATGTTGCCAACTCACACCACAATATGATCCAACATATTTATCAATGGCTAGCACATGGAATAATATAACATTATGGAAGTTCAAGAAGTCTTTGCAACATGATTGCTCATCTTGCAGAATCTACTGTATTTGTGAATTTATTGGATGAAATTCCTAAATTTTAAAACACAATATGAATATTAGTTTGAACATAACCAGTTTCTATGGCATCCTAGAACAACAAACATAGCACCTGAATGGAGCAGTGTCACGACTCTCCTGAGCCTTAACGACTCCCACATCAGGAGTCACACTTCCCTTTCATGACTAACAACCATGAGACCAGAACAACCTGGTCCGTCAGGTTTGGTTTCAGGTCAAACTCCTCCCTCTAGAGCTATAATCTCAGCTCTCTTACAGTTGAACTTAAATTTGATAAAGTCTCTTGGAATTAGAGACGAAACGTCTTCACCTTAAAACTGAGTCCAGATGCTTTTACTTAACCCTTTTTTCAAAACGTCCTGGAGAACCTTCAGAGGCATAACTAGTTTATTAAATGCACATAATAAACACATGATTGGCCGAATTGAAAAAGCTCCATAAATGTGTTGTCAATGTCATTTCAGGAATTTATGTGTGCAAACTGAAAGACGGTCTCAAGGTTTTCCGTCAGACATCCGCTTTGTTAACATTTAAAGACCCGCCACAGATTCAAGTGAATCCAGAATCAAAAACATATATCTGTAAAAACAACAATGTGAACGTGCAGTGCTCTGTAAATGATCCCTACAAGGTCCAGTTTCAAAACAAACCTGCAATTCTAGGTAATCACAAGGCTTCAGTGTTTCCCACAGACTTGCAGTAGGACTAAGGTGGCGGCGGTGGTGTTGATTCTAGTGTTCACATAACATTCACTGTTCACGACTATTTCACTGTGTGCATTAATCACACAAATAGATTCATGCATCATTGAAACATTTTGTGTAGCTGTGCTTTTTTTTCAATTGTTGCTATTTTTTTAAAATTTTCCCAAATTTTAGATGCATTTTTTTTGTAATTTGTGAACCTCTGTCCATCTAGGAGAAGGAAAAAAGAGTCCTGTCCCAAATTATTTAAGATAGATTGCTGCCATCAAATTCAAAAAGAGCTATTATTTGCCATGAAGAATGTCAACACCTGATGTTGTTTATGTTCTACTGTGAATAAAATAGTTTTATGAGATTTGTCCTGTACATGAGCCATTTTATCTGATTTAAGGATTGCAAAAGAGGCTATGACTGCGATGACTGAAACTTTATTCAGGACCATAAAAGTAAGTTTAGAAGCAGACTGACAGATGGACATTTAAATGAGTCCTTAAGAGTAAACCTGAGGCTATACCTCTCTCGTTGACTCTATCATCTGACCAATTGCACAGGTATCTGTGCATTTGGAATTAAATTGTTTAGTTTAAACAGCATTTGGGCTGTATCTCGTGTCGGTGCAGGTCTGGCGATCAAGATGGAGGTATAGTTTCTACCTCGTGTCCGTCTGCAGCTCTGCCAGCGCTGCAAGGGGTTGCGGTAAAAAAAGCGAGGCATGGTAGGTTAAACAGCTGATCTTAGCCAAAGCATGGACTGATGCAGACATCCTTAAATTCAATTAAGAATTTATTGCCATGCAAATTTTTATGATTATTGTGCACATGCTCTGTTATATAAAAATATAAGAAAAAAAATATCAAATGTATTAAAATGCTAATTATTAAACACAAGATTTATTTAAAATAAGAAATGAATTGAAATATTCTCTAAATAATTTGGGCTTGTATCCTGAAACATTAGTAACAAATTATCAATCTTTCAACATTTTTTGAAAAAAACATTTTGGGGAAGCACATAAGCACTGGTAAGCAAAATATACACGTTATGAAGAAAGAGTAAAAGTTTAGCTTAAACAAGAAGAAAGCAGGGTTTTAGAAGCAGAACACAGGAAACTGACTGGGACACAGCTGAGCAGGAGCTGGGGTTAGGGTCTGTAGTTTCGAGCATCATGAAAAAACAGTCCCAAACTCATTGGTGCTTGATGCCTGCGCCTGTCATTGTTTTGTGAGAGATACATGGGAAATGAATGTTTATACAAATTCAAAATGCACATGCAAATTAACTAATTAATTAATTAATGTGTTTTGGAATGTTTTATTACAAAATGTCAGTTGTGGACACCAACATTTTTTAAAAGTTCAGGGTTAATGTTCTGGCAAAACAAATTGTTTGCGTTGAAACGCCCAGTATAAGCAGAAGTAGATGGATAAATTAAAAGGGCAGTGCTCCTTTGTCTCTTTGCTTGTATCCACCTCTCAATGCTGCAGAGAAACAAAAGATAAGACCACATTGTTTTTCTGGGTAGTTTTAGCCTATACAAGCTTGGCACACCTTTCATTGGATCCGCTTGTGTCACTTGGTTGCGGGCATCCTAAAATACTAGTCTTGTCACACTTGTAACAAATACCTGGCCCACTGCAGTGCTTATTCTCACTCAACAGCAGCTGTTCTTGAGTCTACACTGAGTGGTTCACTGGAAACTTGTGTAACAGAGGCAGGCTCTAATCAATGCAGCAATGTTCCAACATTATAATCTTCATTCTGTTCATTTTGAGACTATAAAACAGCCAGATTATATTATGATGAGCCGCCATGGTCTCTTCAATATGTGGGAAACACTGAAACAACACATTATAAAAAACAATTTATACTAATATTAACTGCATTGTATCATGTTTGACCTTATTTTAACTGTGTTATCTGCTTTGTGTGTTTAGCCCAAAGTACAATCACAACACAGGTAAACGATACAACGTGTCCTTATACATTTACGGACACTTGTGTGGTGGTAAATTATACCACATATTATACCAAAATAACAGTAAACTTTAAAGAATTTTCAAATGGTAAGAGCAGTATATATTGTCAATATTTGTGTTGCATTTAAACAAGCACAGAGGAAATTTGCTTAATCATCCACAGATTATACGTGTAATGATTCTACATACGGGGTTGGAATTGAAGGTGATCAAGTTAGTGCGTCATGTGAAGCAGGCAAAGGGGGACAGAAGACTGCCACATGTACAGGCAAGGTGTGGGTTGTTGAAGACAACTGTGTTCTTACACCAATTCTGCAGCTGCTCGATCAGTCACAGGTCAGTGTGCAGATCACACCAACTGATGACCAATTTTAGAGGAAAAGGCATGTGATGGATTGATTATTTCTGTAGATCTGCATATTAGCAAATTATCTAAGATATTCTACTCTGCTTTTGTATATTCCTTATTTACTTTACAAGTACTAGACATTAGACATCTTAGCAAACAAAGTATCTCCATGTTCAAAACATATTCATTCTTTATTTTATTTCATTTCCTTACATAGGGTCTGAACCCCATCCAAGTGCCATTGGTACTCCAACAACTCAGTTCCCTCACAAATGAGAACCAGATTAAAGTGACCGAGTCGCCTGCCACCATTGAAGCTATTGTCAAAATCATGGAAAATGTTGCAAACACAAGCGCTAGTCTAAGTGAAGCATCAATGACGGTGCGTGACACTGTTAATTGTAAAATAGTTTCTTATATAAGAGGCATTACATGTTTGCCTGAAAGCACAACGCAGCATTAGGGCTGTGCCGTATAATATTGCCTTTGATAATACTGGTGATTAAACTGCCTCCTCCTGAAAAAAATAATTACAGCAACTTAGGCCTGTCACAATATTTACTATATTGACTCAGGTTTGTAGCTTTCTTGATGTCACCTAAACTTTTCCTGAACATACTGTTAGGACTCAGTTTAGTTTAGTTTTTGGGGTGGTTAGGAAGGATAGCATGGCATGGTCCAGTTGACCGGCAGGATATCTATAAGAGAAGGAAACGCTGGATGAGTCAAAGTGGAGTGAGGTCTTAGTTCTACCACAGAAGAGATGGAACAATCGGGCAGTGAGTTGGAGAAAGGTGATTGAGGATTGAGTTTAGCCGCCCACTGCCAAGCCTGAAAGAAAACAAAACCAGGAAAAACAGACCACAAACTCTGGGGGAAGACGGGACAAAACACTGAGCATGACAAATACAGTTGAATGTGATGTTCAAAAGCAGTGTTATTTAATGTTACTTGAAAACTGGTTGACTGACTTTTTTATTTTTTTTTACAGTTTTGCCTTTTAAATGTGTATTTCTATACAGACCAATAGTTCATTAAAGTTCAATTAAAATTTTTTTTTTAAATATACATTTACATTTAGGCATTTAGCAGACACTTTTATCCAAAGCGACCTAACAGAAAGCACAAGTTCACCAAAAACTAGTCAGTTAGAACCCAGCAGAATATACTAATATATATATATATATTTATATATATATATATACATATCAGGCGTTTTTTAAAGATGTCTACAGAATCTGCTGATCTTGTAGCAGCAGGTAGATCATTCCACCAATGTGGAACCAATCTAGAGAAGGTACGTGAGATTGATTTTTTTTTAAATTTAATTTAAATATTGCCAAGTACAAAAAAAGCCTGTCAACTCAATAGTATTGTTTATTTAGATGTTTTTTAAGGCAATATATTGCCCATCAAAATTTATTTATTTATTTTTTAATGTTCTAAGGTTCTCTTTCATTCTTTTTTAGGACATCCTAAATACTTCGAGTATTTTGACTCTAAATAAGACATCGTGGGATACACTGAATAACAAAACTTATATTCAGAAGAAAACAAGCACTGTGACTTCTTCTATTGCTGCCAGCTCCAGATTTTTGTTCACTCTCGAGCGTTTTACAGAAAGACTTAACAGCACCTCTGCTATTATTGAGACACCTCATATAGTGTTAAACAAGACTTCATTCAATGGCAGATTTGTAGGAGATGGTTCAGTACAGATCGACATACCACAGACTAATCAACAAAACAACAAACTCACCGTAGTAACCTTTGATTCAATGAATAATGTGCTCCCAGCCATTGACAAGCAGAGTTTATCTAAATTACTCATCAATGCCAAAGTTGCTCTTGTCAAATTCAACGATGCTAACGTTGATGATGTCAGCACCATTGGAGGTAACAATGTGTCTTTCACCTTTAACCTAATAAACAACACACTGTTCAGCCCGCAGTGCGTTTTCTGGAACTTCCGCCTGTTCAATAACTCTGGTGGATGGGATGACCAGGGCTGTAAACTGGTGAACAGCAGTAACAATAACGTGATCTGCAGCTGCAACCATTTGACTTCATTCTCTATACTTATGTCAACAAATGCCACCTTTCCACCAGAACAACAGCTTGCCCTGGACATCATAACCTATGCTGGAGTTTCAATATCAATGGCTTCCTTAGTCATATGCCTTATAATTGAAGCGGCCGTGTGGCGAAAAGTCCGAAAGCCTAGCGTTTCCTACATGCGTCATGTCACTATTGTTAACATCGCTGCGTCTCTGCTGATCGCCAACATATGGTTTATTATTGGTGCAGCCATTTCAGACAAAAAGCTAGACCCTCCATGCACAGCAGCAACTTTCTTCATCCATTTATTCTACCTGGCTTTATTCTTTTGGATGTTGGTCTCAGCCCTGCTGCTGTTCTATCGTACAATCAATGTCTTTGACAGTAGTATGAGAAAAGGAACCATGTTGGCCATTGGGTATTCCCTTGGCTACGGAGCACCTGTTATTATCGCAGTTGTCACTATTGCTTCCACTAAAGGACAAGGTCATTACATACAGATAAACAATGTCTGCTGGCTCAACTGGGACCCGTCCAAAGCTCTCCTGGCCTTCGTAATCCCAGCATTGACCATAGTAGTGATAAACTTCCTGATTTTGTGTGTGGTCATCTACAAAATCCTCAGTAGAAGGTCAGCAGTGAGCGGGACACAAGCAGAGGAGAAACATGTGATGGTGGTAATTATTCGCTGTTTGGCGTTCCTCACACCTTTTTTTGGATTAACATGGTGTCTTGGAGTGGGAACCATGGTGAGCCGGAACTTTGGACTTCATGTTTGCTTCGCATTATTTAATTCACTCCAGGTATGAACAAGTTTTAATGTCGTCCTTTACTTCTTTGTAATCCATCTTCTGTTGTTTTATTGTCTAAGCTAATTGTTTTGTTTTCTGAAGGGTCTCTTCATACTTATATTTGGAACGCTCCTGGACAAAAAGGTACTAACTTTAACATGACATTATTTTATTTCATTTAATTTTTTTTAAACAGCTAAATTCTGTAACATTAAAATTCTCAATTTTAATGTTTAATGTTTATTTTGTATTGACTAATGCAATTTTATTCTTGCTTTATTACAACTTGAATATATCACAAATTTTGTATTATAAATTTTGATGTAATGTGTCAGCCCTACAGATACAGGGTATACATACAGCATAAATCCACTCTTTCCTCCTCTCTTCGGGGTTTTCTTTTTGAACACAGAAATGTCTATCATTTAGTTCATTCAGTGGTGGTACAGCAACTTTTGGCAAAATGATTATTAATCCACTCTCTACACTGACGAGCAGCGGCGCACAGTAGCTTATATGCCCTTTGCTTTCCAGGCAGCGTTTTATGAGTAATGTGAATGTGATATTATGTGAAAACTATGACATGACCATATAATATTAAAAATTGTCCAAATCAAAGGACCGCCAGTGACGCTATCAATGGGTTGCACAGAAAGGGATCTGTGCCCTCTGCTGGTTACGCAGGGTAGCATTAACTTTGGCTTAATTTTAACTTTGGCTCTTTTTTTTCTCACGTGAGCTTGTTTTTCCAATTAAACTGGCTTACAGGGTAACTTGGTTCAGTGAATATAACTCAGGTTTCAGTGGGACACAGACCAAAATATCCCTCTTTGCTTGTGCACATGGACAATGACTTGATTTGCTTTGTCCAGCTGGATTGGTAATTTAATGAGAACAGTTAAATCAGCCAGTAATGCAGCTAAAAGGGCACTTTAAGTATTACATTTCATAGTGACTCATTTGTGCTTTTCATTTTAAAGGTGCGAGAAGCAATGTCACCGTCACACTCAAGTTCACATGCAACAAGGGTAAGAGCAAGTTTCTTCATTGTGCACATTTAGTTTCCCTTTTCTACCTTTCTGCTGGTTTATGTTTTGGTTTTTTGAATGAACTTTCAGAGCACCAGCGGTGGACCGTCATCGTCATCGGGTGCACTGGGCTTTTTACGAAACTTGGGGAGAGGCAGAGGTATAGTGGCGTTAAGAGAATCAAAAATAAGATCATTTCTTTGAGCATGAGAACTCAGACTGACTTTTGTTTTTCAGATGGTTACAATGTGTCCTCAGGAGGGAACTCCTCGACCCTCAACACTTGATGCACAATTTACAAAGTTATTTTGGGGTTGTTACTAACTGTTTTACATAGCTTTTACTTATATTCTATGTATTCTGTAAGATTCAAGTGACTTTGTTTACAATGAACAGTCTTTTCCCTTGTTTCACCAACTATTGTTTTGTACAGTGATCAAATATGTAAACTATTTTTTATGTCAATTAATCATGTCACTACAACTTTGCACTAAATTTATATTTTTTTATGTTTTCACAACCAAAAAACAATTGTCATGTATATAGTCATGTTTGCTTGTTTTCAGGAGTGTTGGGTGCAGTTTGATACAGGGAACTTGTTCTCAGTTACTCTTCTCAATGTAATAAAAAGCCACATTATTGGCACTGAACTTGATTTTGGTAAATCGATCCGATCCTGCCAAAGCCAGTGCTGCACACTTTCCCTGCTGCTGTGAAGGTTCTCAGTCATCCAGGTTATCTTGAAGAAAAGGTTTGAGTAAAAGCATCTGGACTCAGTTTTCAAGGTGAAGACGTTTTGTCTCTAATTCCAAGAGACTTTATCAATTCTGAGATCAACTGGTAAGAGAGCTGAGGTTATATCTCTAGAGGGAGGAATTTCCTCTGAAACCAAACCTGATGGACCAGGAAGGTGTAACTGGAGCAGTATCACTAACGACTGTTCTGAGCCTTAACAAGTCAACTCTCACGTTTGGAGTCACACCTCCCTTTCATGATCTCAGAATTGATAAAGTCTCTTGGAATTAGAGACGAAACGTCTTCACCTTGAAAGTCCAAATGCTTTTACTTAAACCTTTTCTACTACATATAAAGGTATTTTTGTTGGTAAAATCCACTATCAAAAACATTATTGCGCAAGCGACACATAAAATCAGCCCCAATCCTTTGTCATAACATGTCATTTACATTTTAAAGTAATCAGTGAGTCATTTCAAAATAAAATGCCCACAAAGTAGATGCAAAACAACTTCTCTTACTTTACTTTGATAATCAAATCAGTCAGAGAAGGCACAACCGGCTTACACACATCCGTGCACTTGTTGACTCAATCACAAATTGACTCGAACTGCTCAGCATGTCAAACAGAACCACGTTCAAAAAAAGGTTAAACCGGTCTGATCCAGAAACCCTACTGTGTTATTATCCTTCATGTGTTAGAAGCCTATGGCTTTGGTCTTACATTTGAACATCTCCCAGGACAAGACCCACTCCAACCTCCACAAAAGAACTGCAATAAGAACTTGGAAGTTATTATTTGTTACATTTATGTTCCATTAACAGGGTTCTTTTTAATGTTGTATTTTTTGTGTTTTAAATATACACATGTAAAAAAAAAGCATTTCTAATGTCCCTTCTGTAACAAATTGCCTGGAGAAGGGGCAGAGACTTATACAGTGTTCCAAAGCTTGAAACTACTTTTTAGACTTTTTAGAATTTTAGACACACAGACTCAAGGACTGGAAAGTACTCTACAACAGAAAAAGGCCTAAAAGTGCTTGAAAAACACTTTCAATAAAGTAGAATTGTGCTATTTCTATGAATTTTTCTACTCAAAATATCCTGTTTGTAATTTTGGGGGTTTGAGTGCCCGAATGATCCTAGGAGTTATGTTGTCGGGGTCTATATGGCCCTGGTAGGGTCTCCCAAGGCAAACAGGTCCTAAGTGATAGTCAGTTCAAAACCCTTTATAGAAATGAAAAAAAAAGGAGCCTGAGCTTGTGCGGGAGGTTGAGAGATACCGAATAGAGATTGTCGGGCTCACTTCCTCGCACAGCTTGGGCTCTGGAACCCAAATCCTCGAGAGGAGTTGCCTGCGGTGAGAGGCGGCGGGCTGGTGTGGGTTTGCTCATTGCCCCCCAGCTCAGCCGCCATGTGTTGGAGTTCTCCCCGGTTAACGCGAGGGTCGCTTCCCTGTGCCTTCGGGTCTGGGATAGGTCTCTCACTGTTGTTTGTGCTTACGGGCCAAATGGCAGTGCCTTCTTGGAGCCTCTGGGAAGGGTGCTGGAAAGTGCTCCGACCGGGGACTCTGTCGTTCTACTGGGGGACTTCAACGCTCACGTGGGCAGCGACAGTGACACCTGGAGGGACGTGATTGGGAGGAACGGCCCCCCGGATCTGAACCCGAGCGGTGTTCTGTTATTGGACTTCTGTGCTAGCAACAGTTTGTCCATAACAAACACCATGTTAAAGCATAAGGGTGTCCATGAGTGCACATGGCACCAGGACACCCTAGGTCGGAGATCGATGATCAACTTTGTTCATTTGACCTCTGGCCGTATGTCTTGGACACTCGGGTAAAGAGAGGGGCGGAGCTGTCAACTGATCACCACTTGGTGGTGAGTTGGGAACGTTTGGCAGAGCCCTCTGTCAGAAAGATCTTTAACTCCCACCTCCGGCAGAGCTTCGACCCGATCCCGAGGGAGGATGGAGACATTGAGTCCAAGTGGACCATGTTCTCCACCTCCATTGTCGATGCAGCCACTCAAAGCTGTGGCCGTAAAGTCTTTGGTGCCTGTCGTGGCGGCAACCTTCGAACCCGGTGTTGGACACCCGAAGTAAGGGATGCCTGGTTGGCTTGTGGGACTCCTGAGGCAGTTGATAGGTACCGACAGGCCAAATGGACTACAGCCCGGGTGGTTGTGGAGGCTAAAACTCGGGTCTGGGAGGAGTTTGGTGAGGCCATGGAGGACTATCAAAGAAATTCTGGCAAACTGTCCGGCCCCTCAGGAGGGGGAAGCAGTGCCCTGCCAACACTGTTTACAGTGGAGGTGGGAATCTGCTGACTTCAACTGGGGACATTGTTGGACGGTGGAAGGAATACTTCGAGAATCTCCTCAGCCCCACCGACAAGTCTTCCTCTGAGGAAGCAGAGGCTGAAGGCTCGGAGGTGGACTCGTCCATCACCCAGGCCAAAGTCACTGAGGTAGTTGGGAAGCTCCTTGGTGGCAAGGCACCGGGGGTGGATGAGATACGCCCTGAGTACCTTAAGTCTCTGGATGTTGTAGGGCAGTCTTGGTTGACATGCCTCTGCAACATCGCGTGGTGGTATTGGACAGTACTTCTGGACTGGCAGACCGGTGGTCCCTCTTTTTAAGAAAGGGGCCTGGAGGGTGTGTTCCAACTACAGAGGGATCACACTCCTTGCCTCCCCGGGAAAGTCTATGCTGATAGTTTCAGCCTCATATTCAGGAGGAAAAATCTGTTTTTTTTGCCCGGTCGTGAAACACTGAATCAACTCTACACCGTCTCCAGGGTGTTAAAGGGTTCATGGGAGTTTGCCCAACCAGTTCACATGTGTGGATCTGTAGAAGGAATTCAACTGTGTCATTCACAGCGAGCCCATGTTTCTCAGACGGAAAAGGGTAGCTTGCCCCCTTCAGGTTGGTGGAGAGTTCCTGACTCAAGTGTAGTTTAAATATCTTGGGCTCTTGTTCACAAGAGAGGGAAGGAGGGAGTGCGAAGTTGAAGTGGATTGGTGCAGCTGCTGCAGAAATGCAGTCAATGTGCTCTGTATTTACCTGTTGATCTACGCTCCTACTCTCACCTATGGAAATGAGCTTTGGGTCATGACCAAAAGAACAAGATTCCGGATACAGGCGAACAAAATAAGCTTTCTCCAAAGGGTGGCTGGGCGCTCCCTTAGAGATAGGGTGAAGAGCTTGGTCACTCTACATGAAGTTATTGAAGTTAATAAAATATATAATTTTATTTAATTGCTAATTATTCAACACAATTATTGGTTAAATTTATTTAAAATAAAAGAGACATAATTTGAAAAATTCTCTAAATCATTTTTGTTTATTTCCTGAAACATTACAATCAAATGACTAATCTACTGACTACCTCTTATTTTTTACAACCACAGCCTTATCAAAGCACAAAAGCACTGGTTAACCTAAAAATAAATAAATAATTATGCTACAGCCAGGACAGCACAAGGCTAAATAAATTATCCATGTTAGGATTAAGGATGGAGAAAAACAAGAAAATTTGCTTAAACAAGGAAAAAGCAGGGCTTAAGAATCTGAACACAGGAACGTCAACAGGACACAGCTGATCAGGAGCTGAAATCTGATTGGAGCATTGTGAAAATACAGTCCTGAACTCATTCCCGTAAAAGGGGCTGGACATAAAGAGTGAGCCATTACCCACAGCGTTACACAGCGTTGATGCTCTTTAAGCCGTAATTTGGGCATGTGGGCTTGTTGAAAGTCCGTTGATCACATGTTCGACCCTGCAGAAACCTGAGAATTTGAGCTTAACTTAGCCTCGCTGCTCACTTCACTATCCTTGTGTTAGCGGCGCTGCTCTCTTTTAGAATTTAACTTTTACACCAAATTTTTTTTTTATTCGCTCCCACTTTGCTTATTACTGTTTTTGTCATCTTTATCAAGTTCAAAAACACATCTACAGCTAGCAATAGTAATAATTTGCTAAAAATCCTCATAATTAAAAATTGTATGTTGTATAGATATATAAATTTAGAATTACATTTTCTGTATTTCTATATTAGCATCTGTGGTTAAAAGTTTTCTTCTACTTTTAATAGATACATAAAAGTAAACCCGTGGCATATAAATCCTGCCTCTTGATACTTGCACTGGCTCAAGTCCTGCATCTTTTGTACCATCGTCTTCACCCTGAAATTTTCAAAATCTTCCCAAAGGAAGATGTCACAATGTCAAAAAGTATCAACAATCAAAAAATGTATTCTGAAAAACGTAAAAAACAAAACAATCTAATTCCAAATTTATTTGTAAAAATCGAATTAATCCAAATTTTTATCAAAGTCAGAGATGCATAAATATGTTTATATGAGCTGAGCAGGAAAGTCCAATTATTCTAAGTACCTTTATGAAAAAATTTGGCTATAAAAAGGTGACGTGGCCAAAATCACCAGAAACAGCACAAAATTGCGAAGAAGGAAGAACATGAAAAGTCATCCAACCACAGTCCAAGGGAAACGTGTGTACTTCTTTTTTGTGAAAATCCTCTGTTGTGATATAACTGAGAGTTAAAAAAGAGGAACTGTCTGGAACCCCAGACTACCTCCTCTTTTTCCCTCCTGTGAATGGAAACAGTTACAAATTACAACAGTGAATATGTTTAAAGACAAAATTACTAAATAAAGAAAATAAAGAAACTATACTCTTAAATGATTATCATGATTCTCATAAAATGTAAAAGCAACTTGACATTATGCAAACCTTTTACTTCTGTGCTGCCATTATGAGCCGGCATGTAGACAGCACACATTAGATTAAAACAGGCTGTATTGTTTTGTGATGACATTTAGTTTGACAGTTAAATCACCAATAGCTTAGTGTAACAGGAATCAATAGATGAGAATAATCAGCCCACAGCAAAAGTTTTGCTAAACACATGCTTGCTTCTGGAAAAAGGAGCACTTCCCATTGGTCCATGCTAATGTAAAATGCTTAATTAATGCTCTACATTTTGGGGGATTAAAAAGAAAATCAGATGTAACAGTTTCTGGGCCTGGACAAGAAGTGTTTGTGCTTCTTAGGCCAAGCAATTGAGATTTTTTTAATACACCTTTCAGAGTGAAGTGATTTTTGAATTTAGACAAATGTAAATGGGCAAAATGGCAATAGTCATGTCCAACGGATATTTTTCTTAAAAGTTTATTTATGTGGACAGCACTCTTTTAAAGGTGTGCATTGACTGAGTTGAGTATGAATGAGAATCTATGCTTTAAACTGTGAAATTGTTATCTCTTGCAGTATTAAGTGGGTTAACCAATACAGATATAATTCAAATACCTAATAATGACTTAAATACTCAACTCACTTTGGGGAAAATAAGTAATTCTAAAAACAACACAATACATATAGTACTAAATAATTAACCTGCTTTTCTTAAATACACAGCCAGTATGTAGATTTAAATTTACCATCTCATTATTCAGTTGGCTAAATATTAATATTCTGGTCTTAGTGGTCAGTAAAGTTTATCTATCTGAGGTTTACCACTTCATTTGTAAGATTGGGTTTACACTATTTAAACGAGAAGTATGCAATTGTTTCTTGCTTCTCAACAGGAGGTTTTTAGCTGCCAATAAAACGGACAAAGTCTATTCAGCCCTATGATTTAACACAGAGCAAAGAAGATAAATTCAACAGAGAAAAGTGAGGCAACGTAAAACAGGGATAAATATGAGCAAATTAATCACAACGAGTAAACTGCTATTCTGACGCTGAAGTCCGGAGCTAAAAAAGTAAGCTCTGACCTTCAGTTTGTTGTAATGTATTAGTATTGTGAAGAATAAAAATTATAATGAAAAAATGAATAAATGAAAAGCAGGTAAAGTCTCTGCCATGGTTTTCAAGTGATAAAAAACTAGCAGCGTTCACATAGCAATTAACAGTTCACATCATTGCTGTTCTGTCTTTTGAATGGTCAAAAGTCATAATGGCGCCCATAACAGGAAAAACTCATGTAACTGAAACTCATGAAAAGCGCTCAGGTGCTAAAATGGTAAGACCGTCAACCAACCTGTTTACGTGTGAATAAAAAGTACAAACACATTGCAAAAATGTGCATTTATGTGTAGCATAGCCTTACAGTCCAGTCTGTTCAGGCAAATGTGCAATCTAAATCTAAATATAAATGTTTGACTTGACATAATGACAAAATGTGATTTAATGCCTAATGGCTGCCAACAAAATGTGGAAAGTAGCACTGGAAACATTTTTTTCCACACTGAAACAGCACCAAAACATATATATATATATATATATATATATATATATATATATATATATATATATATATATATATATATATATATATATATAAAATAATAGCCTGACCCTATTAAAAACCTGAGATTTAAAGTGTGACTTAATGAGGTGGAAGTTGTGACCTCCTGAAGGAGACGCACGATTTGTTAAACAAATGTCCATGAAAATTTGAAAGGGCTTTGTGCTTAGGCTGAGCAGCACAGGGGGCATGGAGATATGCCAATAATGCAAATGGGTTTCAGTGCAAAAGCCAGACAAACACGCACCCTGCGCTTCAGGCAGATGAGCCCATACTGACAGCTTACAAGTTCACTCGAAGGAAAGTCAGATGCGTTGTTGAGCATTTATGGTCCAAGTTTCTGATTTCTCTGGTGGGCTGAAAGTAAAGGTAAGAACTTTTTTTATGTTTTGTGACTTATTGAACAGACAGAAGGTTTATACATGGTCTGCGAAATATCACGTGACATTAAAAGTTTCCAAAAAGTATAGTATGTATTTCTGAGCATAAGTATTCACCAAAATTTATATTTGTTACTTATTATTTATCAGTCCCTTAGAAATATAGGGTTTTTCTGATAAGTTTAGAAGTTGAGATGAGTAAATAATAAATAAATCAACAATATCATAAGAAGTGATTATAAGAACTATAAAAACAACATCTCTTGATCTAGTTGCAGTGTATAATACTTATACTGGTTTTGCTATTGCTCAATACGCTCTGGTCTCTAACAATAATAATAATATTAATATTAATAATAATGACAGATCAGATTTATATTGCGCTTTTCTCCCAAGAGACTTAGGGAGTCAAAGCACTTATCCATTATTCATTCATTCCACAGTCACACATTGTGGGTAGTAAGCTACGTCAAATAAGCTGGAATAATTGTGTGCAATAGTTCTATTTTATCTAAATAGAGCCACTCTTCTTGCAGGCACTGCTCCTAAACAAAGTTGCTACATATTACAGTGAAAGTACTTACGTGTGTGACTGTCTTAACCAAAACCTGGGCAATTCGTCATCATCACATTATTACTGATGTTGATTTGTAGAGAGATTTTAGTCCCAGTTTGTTTTTGGGCAAGACATGCCTCAACGATAATCTCTAACTGTGGTTCTCAATTGCTGATGGTGTTTTGCTTGATGGTTGTCCATGTGCAGCTGAGAATAACAGTCTGTAATAGTAAATGCTTTTGTCTTTGCACAAGTAAATGAAGTGGGCATAGTGTGTATATAAATACTGGTGATGTTGGCAGCATTCACCAGTGCACTGTTACAAAAGCAGGCGAAAACCACCAGCTCTGTGTTTGTTTTGGCCGCCCACATGCAAAGTCATGCAAACCTGCTCAATGAAGATAAGCATCACATTCAGTGGAAAAACAACACAAAAAATAGGCTGGTACAGACAGGTGCAGATGAAGACTGACAAGCTAGCAGTTGTGTAGGCTTAGCCACCACTGTAGCCCTTTGGCTCCAGTGGTGTTCTGGCTGTGACACTGGTAAATTAATGTGTGAGTGTGTTTGGTGGTGTTTGGACAGGCTGTAGTCACAAAAATGACTTTTTATTATTATCTAACAATATATAATCCTATTAGCTTCTGTCCTCACCATACTTAACAAATATTTATGGCATTTCTTAAGTGTAACCCATTAAATGCCAGATTTTGTGCCTAGAACTTGATTTAAAAAAAAGACAAATAAATATTATCTTAAAAACTTAAAACGCTTATCCTGGGCCTGGGAGAGACGCCCAGACTCCCTCTCCTCAAACACTTCCCCCTCCACAAACACTTCCCCCTCCACAAACACTTCCCCCTCCACAAACACTTCCTCCTCCACAAACACTTCCTCCAGCTCTTCCAGGGGGATGCCAACCAGGCCAGCCGAGAGACATAGTCCTCTCGATGTGGAGGAGCAGCGGCTCTACTCTTATCTCGTCCTGAGTGACGGAGCTCCTAACCTTATCCCTAAGGGTGTCTGTAATGGTTCTCAGTCATCCAGGTATATTTGAAGAAATGGTTAAAGCAAAAGCATCTGGACTCTGGACATTTCGTCTCTCTTTCCAAGAGATTTTATCAATTAATGAAGTCTCTTGGAATGTCAACTTTCTTGCTGTGAGGCAGGAGTGCTAACCACTCTGCCACGTGCACCAAACAAAAATAAATAAATTTACTAACACAACCAAAGTTATCCACAATAGAAAATATACATCTTATATATATATATATATATATATATATATATATATATATATATATATATATATATATATATATATATATATATATAAGATGTATATACAGTTAATAGTTGTACTACACCTTTCTCTGTGTTAATTCCTCATATTTCTGTACACATTTGTCTTTTTGTGGTCACGCATATCAAATTAATTATTCATACTTTCTATTCATTCTGCTTTGTTAAACTAAGGCAAAAGACAGTGTGTTTGCACATATCTTACTCAGGATAATTTGGTATTTTCTCTTTTTGTTATGATTTAAAAAGAGTAAACACAGTTGTTTGACAATAAATGGCTTCACCCAAACACTAACTATGAGTGAAAGAAAGGTTTTCATTCATATTCGCAATTCAATTCAGTTGAATTGTGTAAAAAATATAAAGCATTTAATCAAACCAGCCCTGTGTAGTTTTTAGGCCAAAAATATAGATTTTCTAAATTATTTTAATGGTTCTAAGACATGAGATTGGTAGAATCATGTATATCTCACTGACTCAGTACCCTCAGCTGGAGCTACCACTGAGCAGAGCAGAAATAAGAATTATGTATATACAGTGGCAAGAAAAATTATGTGAACTTTTTGTAATTTCATAGTTTTCTGAATAAATTTGTCTTAAAATGTAATCTGATCTTTATCTAAGTCAAGGGTATTGACAAACATAATGTGTCTAAAAGAATTACACAAAAAAACTTATTGAACACACTCAATCATCATTCAAAATGGCAGTGGAGAAAGTAAGTGAACTCTTAGTATTAATAACTGGTTGCCCGCCCCTTGGCAGCAATAACCTCAACCAGGCGCTTCCTGTAGCTGTGGATCAGACCTGCATGTCGAGGAGCAATTTTAGTCCATACTTCTTGACAGAACTTCTTTAGCTCTGTCAAATTCTCTGGATGTCTCTTGTGTTTGGTCCTCTTCAAGTCAATCCATAGCATCTCTATTGGGTTGAGGTCTGGGCTCTGACTCAAAAGGCAGAATTTGTTTTTCTGAAGCCATTCTGTTTTGGACTTGCTCCAGTGTTTTAGGTTGTTGTCCTGTTGCATCACCCACCTTCTGCACAGTTTCAGCTGACGTACAGACTCACATTATCCTGAAGAATTGTCTGATATACTTGGGAATTCATCTTCCCCTCAATAATTGCAAACAGGAAAGGCCCTGATGGAGTAAAGCTTTACAATTGGGATGATGTTTTCATGATGATATGCCGTGCCCTTTCAAATGTAACACTGGGTGTTTTTTCCAAATAGTTCAATCTTAGTTTCATCAGTCCACAAAATATTTTGTCAATACCACTGTGGAGTGTCAGTGTGCTCTTTTGCAGCAATGTTCTTTTTAGTAAACAGAGGCTTCCTTCATGGTGTTGTGTGTTTTACGTATTGTAGACTCATGAACACAGATGTTAACAAGTTTCAATGAAGCCTTCAAATCTGTGTCTGTCATTCGGGGTTGTTTCTTTACCTCCTTGATGTTGTGCGCTTGCTGTCATTTGGACTGGGTGTCCACTTCTTGATAAACAACAGTCAGCAGCGTCTCCATTTGTAGATTGTTTAACTGTAGACTGGGGAATTTCTAAAGTCTATGAAATAACTTTGTAACCCTTTCCAGCTTTATGTAATTAATAATTGTTTAATTATTTTTAGACACATTATGTTTGTCAATACCCTTGACTTGAAAAGATGAAGATAAAGATAAGATCACATTTTAAGACAAATTTATTCAGAAAACAATGAAATTCCCAAAGCTTCATATACTTTTTTGAAACATGTAAAAAGTGTTAGGACAATAAAAAATAGATTTTATTTGTTTGTAAATTTTTAAATCATCATATTACCTGTTGCTACTGAGTTTGTTCATAGACAGTATGTCCCTTCAGGGCTACTGTACGTATGTATTGGTTGTAAAGTTATTTTACTGCTTCATGTCCAAATCCAATTACAACATCAACTCAATCAACAGTGACACATACTGTACGATGATGGTTGCTGTGACTGGTTAACTATGAGAAACTATGTGTGCATATCTTCTACATGTGTCTGTCTCTCTCAGGAACAATGTGGTCCAGGGGAATCGCTTTTCTTATTGGTGTTGTATTTGTCAGCACACAGGTAATATCCGAGTTTGTATGTACTTTATGTATGTATCATTGGATAACTCTCACAACATGAATAAAACAAAAATGCAATGTATTAATCCACTTATTGGTCTTTTCTCAACAGATTACAGGTAAGTGACTTTTTAACTAATTATGTGTTTCTTCTTAACTGTGTTGATTATTTTATTTATCTTTTTTTCCATATCTCAATTCATATGGAAAAAAAAGATAAATGAAATAATCAACACATTTTCTTCCAGATGCCATTGGGAAGGCTCCCTCAGTTTTTCAGGCCATAGTTTTTATTGATGTAAACTCTATATCAATGGGTTTTCTTTCTTTACTTTCTTTCTTTATGTTTTTTTTGGGGCCTTTTGCCCTTATTTGATAGTATATGTCTGACTATTACCACTTCTGGGGTTTTTATGTGGACAATTAGTGCACTGGTCCTTTTAATCAGACCAGAGAAAAACGAGGACAGCCTCAGAGTGGGGCAGGAGGGACCACTGTCCCCAGACCACAGTGGAGCAGTACGTAGGCTGCAGAGCAGAAGTTAGGTGCATTGGGACTTCTAAAGTGCTGTAGCGTGTTTACACTGCTTTTCCTGATGCACAAAATTCAGCTGCACCCATTCATTGCTTATCAGCGCAAATAACTTCTGTTCTTATTTCTTTTTTTGTTATTATTCTATCAACACCACCACATCACTTGGCTTTCTCTAAAAATATCCATTCCATTGCAAAGAATTTAAAAAGGAATATCCCACAGAAGCAGGGGTTTCATTTTGCAGTGGCTCATGACTCCATCTAGTGGTGTAAAATGATAACACATTGAACATATACATGCTAGACATAATCCTGTAAAAATCAAGTATAAAGAATCTTTGTGTGGTGTTCTGTGTGTGGATAATGAGTTTATTACAGTGTTTTCATATTCATGTTATAGTTCTGTGATCTTGTGTTCATGTTTATGCTGTCACTACACTGCTTGTTTTTGCAGGGGACATTTACATTGCTGAACTAACGGTGGAGAGTAACGTGACGCTGGAGGCTCAAACAATCCTATCCATTCTGAACAGCACCACAACTCTAAACGTGTTGGACACCAACAACCAAAACTACACAGTGACGTTTTTACAAAGTGAAACCGTGGCAGGTCTTGTTTTTAAACACATTTTTACCTTGCAACTATAAAATTTTGCATTTTTACTAGGGCTGGTCAAGTTAATGCGTTATTATCACGTTAACAAATTATTTAATTAATTAACACAGACTATTATTTCATCGTAAATTACAGCAGTAGACATCTTTACACATCTCAAAGACTTGCTGCAGCGCTCACATGAACTGTCTTGGATTTATCCAAACTCATTAAACAATACATAAGTTAATTAACCTTCAAGTAAAAACCGCAGACTCTGACTCTTTTCGTTTGGTCACTCTCTGTTTCTGTGCACATTGGTGTTTAATTCATTTTTGCATGTTTGGCAAAGAAAAACATGAGATTAATTGCAGTAAAAAACTTTAATGTTTTTCACAATTTGCCTTTGCATTTTGCTATTTGAATTAGCATTTTGTTTTTTGCTTTGGTGATTTGAAATTTGATTTTGTGTTTCTTTTTTTTTGTATTTTTATTTTAAAATAATGTATGCTTTAATTTAAACCAAACCACTGAACTAACAATAAGCATCAAATAAATGGAAGAATGCACACATCTGAACTAGAGCATTGCAGCAGATGACTTTTTTTTTTTTTTTTTTTAAAGAATGCCTGATTATTGGAAGTGACACCAACTGCAGCTGTTCTCAAGGATACATATGGAGCAACGACGTGTGTTACAACTTTAACTGCTGCCGGGAGCTGAGTTGTACACAGAATGTGTCCTACTATGCACCCCTCTGCGTCAGAAAAGTTCCAGGTAAATGCTACAATGAATCTCACAGTCTTACATCTGTTTTTGAGCAGCAGGCAGTGAGGAACTTCTCTGATACAAATGTGAAAATGCTAACACAAACTTCATGTCATTCAAATGTTTGTATTGAACAGTTTACATCAACGGCTCGGCCACCCTGTCCACAGGCCTCTGGGACAGTACCAAAACGGCCATGGTAATATAAAACACTCTGAATCACCTGAATTGTCCTTTGTTTTATTTTATTGTCTAAACTAATGTCACACTGTGCCTCTTGTCTTTAAAGACGTATGCGGCCTTTTCAGGGCTGAATGGATTCGAGTACCTGAACATAACAGGCCAGAGGTACTGTCATTTTTTTGATATTGTTATATATAACGTTAGAAGTAATATATCTGAACTACCGTAGTGGAGGGTGCACTGAGTGAAGCCTTCGACAATGCACATATATGGGCTTAACCAACAAACAATCAATTAGCTGTGGATTTATTTTTTTATAAATAGAGAACCGCAAAACTTTCATCCCCAAAATATAATAGAATCAAAGAAGAAAATCCTGTCTATCTCACTGACATCTATATATTAATATACACACTTCATGTCATACGTCATGACTTATGTGACTGAAGATCTTACAGAACGCTCTGAACAGGCCAAAGCATTGTTCGGGGCTCCCTGTGTGGAGCCATGTGGAGGACGCACACATTTTCTGACCCTCACATGCATCATTACGCACCACAATGGAGGCATAATTAAGCACTGTGTCTGAGGATCTTGTAAAAATGTGAGTGTTAGGTTTTTGCACTAGTTGTTTTTATGTGTCACTGTCATAACGTGACAGGTCAAGGTCAATGCCGGTCTAAGACTTTATCTGTACTTTAAATTAAGTACAGTTAAAGTACTTCTCCACCACTGGTTGTAATACAGTGACCTGTTTGATTCTGGCAGGTTAGGGAACACCATCGCAGACTTTGAAGTTAGAGTTAGCGCTGTTTTCCAAACCGTCAGACTTCAGTCCATACTGGATACTCTGCAGACCACTCTGTCTGCATTTGTGCGTGTAGACACCACAGGTCAGTAATTATTATTTGATCTTTTTTTTTTTTTTACTCTGCTCAGTTTCCTTTTCTTAATTTGTTCAGATTAACCCTCACTTTCTGCATATGGTTTCAAAAGTTTAACCTACTGCCAAATACGTTTTCATCAAGGGAAAAGTCTGAAAGCCTGGACCAAACACAGCCAGTATTGAAGTTTTTTTGGACTTTAAGTGTTAGCAAACTGGAGAAGAAAAAGTCAGTGAAAGTCCTTTATCGTCTTTGACAAGTCTATTGTGAAAATAAAAGTTGCTAAAAAAAAAAAAAAAAACAGAGCAACAACATGAGGGCTCTTAGTACATTTACTATTGTTACAGTGGTTCTCAGTCATCCATGAAGACATTTATCTCTTATCCAAAGAGACTTTTTCAATTTTTTATTATTATATCCTTTATTTAACCAGGTGAAAAACCTCATTGAGATAATAAATCTCTTTTCCAAGAGTGACCTGTCCAAGATGACAGCATTACATAAAGTTTCAAACAAATATGAATTTTGAGATCAATTGGTAAGAGAGCTGAGCTTTATCTGACCTGAAACTAAACCTGATGGGACAGTAGCTCAGTGGGTAGAGCCGCCATCTTTTGACCGGCAGGTGGGTGGTTCGATCCCTGCTCAAAACATCCCAAAACATCATAACATCCTGCTCTCCCCCACATACTGTTGTTGTGTCCTTGGGCAAGACACTTAACCTACATTGCCTCCAGTGAAGTTCTGTAACACTGGTAATAGTTTAATTTATGTAAAGCGCTTTGAGTGCCTACTACAGTAGGTGGAAAAGTGCTATATAAAAATTATTATTATTATTATAGTCTCATAGTTGTTCATCATCATGAAAGGGCAGTGTGACTCCTGATGTGAGAGTCTTTAGTGACACTGCTTCATTGAGCTGTTGCTGTTTTAGGGGGCAACTCTTTTGAAGTAGTGTTTCAGAACACTGTTGAAAATACCAATAAATCTGAGGCCACCTCCTCAGTTCAAAGAAGGATTTTCCATTTTCAAAATGGCTTCCTTCACCCCTCTCTCAAACCATCTGGCCTCTCTGGCAAAAATTTGGACATTGCTGTCCTCAAAGGAATGTCCTTTGTCTTTGAGGTGGAGGTGAACTGCAGACTCAGTTCCTCCTGGATTGGCTCTTCTGTGCTGATACATCCTCTTGTGAAGCTGTTGTGTCGTTTCACCGACATAACTGTCACTGCACTCTTCACTGAACAGTATAGACCACATTACTCCTATCATGAGTCACACTGCCCTTTCAAAGTAACGACTATGAGACCAGAACAGCCTGGTCCAATCAGAGTTAGTTTCTGGTCAAACCCCCTCTAGAGATATAAGCTCAGCTCCTGGATAAGAGATGAAACGTCTTCACCTTGAAAACCCAGTCCAGATGCCTTTGCTTTAACCTTTTCTTATTGTTACCGTTAACTATTGTTATTCAGCAATGATTATGTACGTTGTTTGAGCAGGAATGGTGTACATGAATGCCCCAGGCAAAGTGTGCTACCTGTCTAGTCCAGTCCTCAACTGCACATTCCGAGAGCCGACCGACACGTCTGGGTGGAACAAGAGCAATGCGTACGATCGCTTTGTCCTGAACAATGGGAGCGTGGTGAAATTGCTTTACTGCCAAACGCCAGAGCCGTCGTGTCTGAGTGTCAGACTGGATAATGTGACCAGCGCTTGGGAAGGCAAGTTGACAGAACAGGGAATCAATATGAAATCAATATGACCTTTTTATCTCTTTAAACACATCGCCGGATTCTAAACAGACACTAAAACCTTGTTTCCACTGAGGGTATGATCTGAGTTACTCTATTAAATAAACATAGAAAAAAACATTTTAATATAAGATATTATATCCTGTTTAGCAGCACAAGAGGCTGGAGGAGCAGTTGTGTGTTGTTGGGGTTTATTCCAAGCATTCTTAACATTAAATATATCCACTCACTCACACAATATCCTATTAGATAGAGACAGACTATTTGAGGCCACACATTCTTTTTGTGTTTAAGTGTAGACGAGAAGCCAGAGCCATTTGCCCCTGACTCTGTTCTCAGGGGCAGCAGTAGCTCAGTGGGTAGAACAGCCGTCCTTCGACGGGTGGGCGGATCGATCCTCGCTAGAAACATCCCAAAACAACATAACATCCTGCTCTCCCCACAGTTTATACTGTTGCTGTGTCCTTGGGCAAGACACTTAACCCACCTTGCCTCCAGTGATGTTCTGTAACACTGGAAAAGCGCTTTGAGTGCCACTAGGTGGAAAAGCGCTATATTAATAACAAAAATAAAATAAAATAAAAAACAAATTAAGATTAGAAAGCTTTTTCTGTCTGTAAAAACAATTTAGCATTGTGGTTATTCAAAGCTTTCAAATGAAGTTTAGCATGTCTCCGTTCTCAAAAGTTCAGTTTATCTGTGGTTATTTGTTTACAATAAATACACTGAGCTCTTTTAAATATGTTGTTGCTATGAGCACAATCAATGAATTTACGCATTTCATGGTTTTCAATTTAACACAAATGTGTTTAGGCTAATTGCATTAAAAGGGTACCTGGACATTCAAACAAACATGCATTTCAGTTTTGAGAACTCATGTGTAAGAGCTATATACCTGACACCTAAGGTTGTGTGGGATATTGAACTTAAAGGTCAGAAACTGTTTTGCAGAGCTGTGCGTTCTAGATGTTCAGCTGTGTCTGACAGTTATAAATATTTGCTTTAATTAAATGTTTTTCAATAAAATTTCACCTTGTTTTTGTGATAAATGTCATATTTAAACAGAAAAGCATTTCCCAGGCAGCATTTGCATCAGCTGTTTCCAGTATTAAACAGTCAGTGACAACTCACTTCATGAATTTTCTATTTACATTTATCATCTACACTACATTAAACACAGGCACAACCTGTACTTCAAATACAAATTCCCTAAATTCTAGGAAACTGCAGCAGCAGCATGTTCTCAAAGCTAAGAATAAACCGGAAACAGTTTAATGTGTCGTGCAGCAGCTGTTCCTCCAGACTCTCACTGCTACAAACCTGGCTTAACTCTCTTATTTATGTCAAATATTACCAATCCATTCATGTTTCAAATGTCTGCTTCAAATATTTTTTATTTCTTAAATAGAGACATAACTTTTACGGCACTTCAGAAATCTATTGCGTAGCAGGGGTTACTTGTACCAAACCGCTCCTGTACCCACAGCTGAAACGAGGCTATAGATCTGAAATGTATGTAAACTTTTAATTCTGTGTGTCCTGTGTTTCAAATGTATTTCCTGTAGGAATCTATGAGTGTGGCTTCACCAAAGGCTCAGTGAGGCACACTGCCAAAGCCTTTCTGGCGGTGGCGCGTCTGCCCGACAATATTTTTATGAATATCTACCCTCTGACCGGGGACTGTACTAATAAGCAGTTGACTGAGTTCATACCTGTGAATGTTTCTGCCACCATCTTGAACAACAACGACACTTACAATGTTTCCTGGACTTACCAACAGTTTAATCAACCTGGGTTACCAACAAGTGAGGCACTCTCCTCAATTCCACCAAGCGGTGCAGCATGGTTTATTACTACATGCCACACTTTTGATTGGTTAACTACAGTGGCCTGAGCAGATCACAGCAGCACAAAAAACTAATCTATGACCCACACCAAATTCAATTCAAATTAATAAACATCTGCAACACAAATGGATTCGCCAAAATAAAACGCAGCACTGTGCACAACATAAAAACCAACCACTATAGCTAGGGTTTTATTCTCTACACACCCGAAGTGTCGAGCAGGTTTGAGCACAGCTCTTACTCCATCCGCTCCAAACACATTATCCAATCAGTGTTACTGAAACCATTTTGATGTCATCACTCCACACCGAAATAAAAGAAAATACACACATCAGGGCATCACAAAGCATATTCATGTATCACATCATTGAAAGTCATATCAGCTACAATTTAACAATATATACTGTACTGAAGCTTGGATATTTAAAATGTTTATCACAAGAGGGGATACACTTAAGGAAAGGCATAGTTTGTTGTGGTTGTTTTTCTGAAAACCAATCACAACCAAACAGAACCATGCCAAACCACTTGATGGAAACATATTGTCAACGTACATTTATATGATCTGCACAGCACAATTAACACTATTTATTTGTGTTTCAGTTTCAGGAGCGAACCTGAACTACAACTACACTGCACAGATCAGTTGTACTCCAATAACAGAGGCCCAGACTGTAAATATAACTTTTCAAAATGACCTGGACCAATCAAAGACCGCCATTGTGACCATTCCAGTCATCTATGGTACTTCAATCAGAAAAATATAGCCACCCCATTACATACAGTTTTCATCTTAAAAATGACATCTATGTTTTATTCATAAAAGATTCTGTTTTTCCAAGCTGGTAAAACGTTTTGCAACGAGGAGACTGTAAATGGAGATTTGTGGCCAAAGACTCCATCAGGAGACACTGTGGTTAATAATACATGCTCAGATAACAGAGTGGGTTACAAGACGCGCACTTGTATCGAAGAAACTTGGGGGAACGTGACCACCTTCTGCGTCAATGCGGAATTGAACAAAATTTCAAATGCGGCAGATGTATGTTTGTTTTTTTTTTAAAGCAAATTTGAGTTAAAATTGTGTTTGTGTATTTACATCAAGGGATGTTTCTTTTTTCTTTTCCTCGCAAGAGTTTCCTGCAGGGACTTGGGGCTACAGAGCAGGTGGCACTGGACATATTTAGGGGACTTCAAAACAACACGTCCATGCAAACTGTATCAAGCAACCTTATTGCAGACATTTCAGCTTCTGTTAATATTCTGGACAAGATGGCCCAAGCGTCCTTGAATGTTCCACTTGGAGAGAAACTTCTACCTGTAAGCAGTTGTTTTTTTTTTTTTGTTACTCGCAAAATTCTTATCAATGCATTTCTCAAGAAGATGCTTTATACTCCAAGTTGGTTAAGTAATGTTAATAGATAACATGATAATATAATGTGATAATGAACTGGTAATACTGTAGTGATAATGGTTAGTTTATGTAAGGCTGGGCAATACAATTTTCTTATTCCAAGATCTCGATTTATGAAAAAAAAGTGCTATATCAATTTAAGTTTATTTATAGAACTATTTGTGGATTTTTTTTCAAACCAGCATCAGGCTTTAATCAGACACAGGGTGTTGTTCTATGCCTCAAAACCTAAATGTATGCAATTTTTTAAAAAATTATATTAACATTAATATTATGCACATGTCTTTTAGATTTGACAGAAATTTACCAAAAACATAAATCTATAAAACTAATCCATTAATGACAGACAAAGGCGTTTCACACTGGGCAAGACCTGGTTTAGTCTTGGTTTAAACCTGGTTTAGTGCTCGTTTAGACCTGGTTTAATGCTGGTTTAGACCCACTTTAAACCTGGTTTAGATCTGGTTTAGTCATGGTTTAGTCCTGGTTTAGATCTGTTCTAGTCCTGATTTAGACCTGGTTAAAACCTGGTTTTGTCTTGGTTTAGACCTGGGTTTGTCCCGGTTTAGTCCTGGTTTAGACCTGATTTAGTCATGGTTTAAACCTGGTTAGACCTGGATTAGAGGATATCAGACAGAAGTGTGTAAGGTAAAAGTGTTAAAGCTCAGTTTAGTTTTATTTAGCAACAGTTAAGGTTGAGTACAGCTGGCTTTAAAAGCATCACAGTCAACAAAAGTACGTTATGAGAGGCTGAAGTCTTTAACAACGTCATTGACAAGGGGTCGTGACACTCTCATTAATGAGTTGTCATCGTTTCATTTGTCCTCTTCTTTTAACTCTGCATGAACATAAAAGGAAGGGCCGAAAAACAAACTGCTGTCTTTCAGCCAAGAACTGCTCCAAATAGAAAAACAGTGTAGGGCGATCCAGCCATCTTTCCAAATTGGCAGATCATCAACACTTAAGATCGTAATAAGATAAAATATTGTCATATTGCCCAGCCTTAGTGTATGTGTGAATATGTTATAGCAATGTAATATCCACAATATAAACTATGCAAGGCAGTGTTTCCCACAGATTGACGGAATGAGACAAAAATATAATAGCATGTTCGAGCGTAGGACTTTTGCAAAAGTAAATTAAGAATTACATTGATATTTAGGAGTCTGCTACGTTGAATTATGCACCATGTCTGTTGTGTCTACTAGCTGCTCTGTGAAGTGCTCAGTGTGCAGACTTTGTAGAAGCGCAGAGGCAGAGTTCACTTGAGTGAGAGGAGACAGCTTCTCTTTAACTAAGCGCTTTACATACATTAAACTATTACCAGTGTAACAGAACATCACTGAAGGAAATGTAGGTTAAGTGTGTTGCCCAAGGACACAACGACAGTATGCAGGGGAGAGCGGGATGTTATGATGTTTTGGGGTGTTTCGAGCGGGGATCAAACCGCCCACCCGCTGGTCGAAGGACGGCCGCTCTACCCACTGAGCTATACTGCCACCCACTACTAATTTTTTGCGGTTATTCTCCAGAGAAAGTGGAGACATTTGACAATCGCTGTAGCCAATACTACACTCTTCAGAAAACTAGCACTGTCTTGACTTTTGTTTCTCTGCAGCGACACAAGCAACAAGTAGTGGACACAAACAGAGTAGAGATGCTAAAGGATTATCAAAACATTAGCAACCTCACAAAGGTTACTGAACACCATCCCAGTAAAAACAAGGCTAAAGCCTGTATTATGCAAAGAACTGGTATCATAGGAGGCTTTTGGTGATACTTCCAGATAGTTCAAAAGCACTACATGGTACAAAGAATTGAATGTGGGTGAAATTATGTTTCTTCATTTTCTTTTTTAGCCTTTTGTCAATGCAGCTAGCAATATGCTGAACAATACCTGGAACCCTGGCAACGACTCACTTTTACACAATATGTCAGCCATTTACCTCAAATCATTGGAGGGACTAGTGGAGAACATTAAAATTAACTTCTCCGGCAACAGTAGTGATTACTACGCCCCCAACCTAGATCTCAAATACTGCAGCGGCTCCAACTGCAGTGTGGAGGCCTTTGGCATTGGCGTAAACATGACCATGTCCTCCGGGATCATGAAAACAGTTGCAGTGAAAAATCTGATGGACAAATTGAGAAACACATTTAAAGCCACAGAGAAGACAAGTCTGTTGGTATCGACCACTGTGGTAAACAACACTGACAGTAATTCATCTCTTGTCATTGAAATGCAATTCACTAATGCTGTGGCGAAGAACCAAACACCATACTGCGTTTACTGGGATACACATGTGGAAGACTGGTCCGATAAAGGATGCAACAGAAAAATAAACGATAAAAATGGCACAATCTGCGAGTGCAACCACTTGACCTCCTTCTCTGTGCTAATGGCCCGCGGGCCCGAGGTTTCAAGCTTAAACCTGGACATTATTACTTACATTGGTTTGGGAGTGTCTATCTGTTCTTTGATGATCTTCCTCTTGATTGAGTTTCTTGTGTGGTCGGCTGTGATCAAGACCAAACTGTCCCATTACCGCCACACAGCCATGGTAAACATCGCCTTCTTCCTTTTACTCGCTGACATCTCCTTCTTGGCTTCCATCAACCCCCCGGCTCTCTCCGACACCATGTGTCTCGTCTTTACCATATGCAAACACCTCTTCTACTTGGTCATGTTCAGCTGGATGCTCTGCTTAAGTGTCATGCTTGTCCACCAGCTCATTTTTGTCTTCAGTCCCTTGAGGAAAAAAGTTTTTTTTTTCTGCTCCAGCATTGTGGGTTACATTTTTCCAATTATTATCGTGGGGTCTAGTTATGTCTACTACAAGTACAATGGCCAACAATACTATAGGCCAGATTCTTGCTGGCTGGTGTACGAAAGGCTCCTGGTGGGATCCTTACATTCCTTTCTCCTGCCCGTTGGAACCATCCTCTTTACAAATATCTTCTCCATGGTTGTTGTAATTGTCACCCTGCTGAAGTCATCAGGCAATGACAGCAGCAAAACTGACGAAAAGGAGACGGCCAGAAACATCATCAAAGTAATCATTGTTCTCACACCGGTCTTTGGAATTACTTGGTCCTTTGGCTTCTGCTTGGTCATTTTCAACCCTGCTGTTTCTGTGTATCCAGTTTTTAACTACATCTTCACTATCATCAATTCCTTTCAGGTAATTCATTTCATAATTTTTTTATTGTAAGTAACATAATAGTCATGATGGTCCAAGTAAAAAAAAAATGCACCAAGCCTTTTCCCGATTACTTTTTTAAAGTCAAAGAAATCAAAGATGACAAAATGAAAATTGAAACACAACTGGATGTTTAATATTTAGATATGCTGCTATCATTATTTTAAATCACGCTTGGTACAACTAGGCCTAAATGCCTAAAAAAGAACCTCATAAACTTCTTGCAACTTTCCCATTCTTACCTGAAAAACAATCTACTGATGGACCTCAAGAAAAATCATTAAATAGTTACATTAAAGACAGAATTATATTTTTGCTAACATAGTATTAATGAGAGCCAGTATTTATGGTAATGAGCCAATGTTAATAGTGCTCTGACTACGTCTTGATTTTTATTTCTTTTGTGTGGCAGGGCCTTTTTGTTTTGTTGACTGGATGCTTTGCAGAGCAGAAGGTATGTAGCTGCAGGAGCTGACTCAGGATTCACCTGAGCCTCATGACAAACTCTCTCACAAAGACGTGTTCTGTATATTTTTTGTGATATCTGATGTGACATGTGAAAGTCTGCCTAATAAATGCATGTGTAATTTTTGTTGTTGTTGTTTCCAGGTCAAAGATGAACTATTTCGGATCATAAAGGTCAGTTACTTGTGGTGGACAGCGTAGTCATTAATAAAATACATAATATCTGTTAACACCTAACACTATCTACAATGGTTCTGTACGTACAGTTCACTGTGAACAGTTTACGTGTGATTACAAAATACTAACTTCAGACATTGATATTTTATATTGATATTAAGCTTTGTTTTGATGTTTTATATTTTATTTATGGCAATTCATTCAAATCTATCATTTCACCACTCTTCAGGGAAAGAATGGAACAGGCAACAGCACCAAAAATATGCACTCCACCATGTACACCAAGGATAAGTGAGACTCAGGTTAGTCTGGGATTATGTTTTTTTTCAATAATGCATATACTTATTACATTCTACAGATGTAACTAAAGTCTTTTAGCTGCTTTCGATACCATTAATCTCCTGGAACATTGACTTTACACATAGATCTGTGATTACATGTAGCATATTAACTACTGACAACAGAGTGCAAGTAGAAACTGGTATAGTTTTACTGCCACAATAAAAGCTGAGAGTAGGTTTTCAATTTACAGGTAGCATCGTACGGCTCCTGTTTTTTTCTAAATTGCATAAAAATGAGCAGCATTGTGTGCACCTGCCCAAGGACTGCAGATGGAAAGTTGCTTGTAGCTGAATCTGGTGCAAGGCATCTCTTCTCTACTGAGATATATAAACTAATAAACTAAACTAAACATAATGTGCATGCCAAAAATTGTTGCAACAGTCTTCTCCTAATGGTTACTGCAGTAGTATAAGGCTATACCTACAGGCTCTATCCCAGCGAACCAGGATGATTTACTCTTTTCTTGATTCAAATTAATGGCAATGCATATACATTTTGAAAGTTTGCTCCAAAAAGGTCTCATACATAAAGACTACTTGTTGAGCACTTGTATGACGTTACTGTTTGTGTGTGTATAACTGTACTAGCATTTATACAATTTACTTTCTTATTGCTGTTCTTGCTTTCAGATTGAGGCCTTGAAGACTTATCAAGAACAGAAACAACATTGGCTTAAACAAGTAGAGTATGATAAGCCTGTTAACTGGTTTGTTGTGATTAGCAATAGCATTAAGACAAAGGCTTGATATATTATATAAAGTGAATATACTTGTATGTAAAATTTAGTTATCATACAGTAGCTGTGTGAGTGTGTTTCATTGTATTTATTCAAACGAGATGGAAAACGTAGCCGCTGTGTATAGAGAATTGTTTTGAATGTCTCTCGGTGTAGTTATTAAAAGGATAGTACCAGGAAAGCATTGTAGCAAAAATGATGACAATGTACATGATGCTAATTTTGAATGAAATAAAAACCAGTCAGATTCTCATGACTTTAATGGTTCATTTAATCAACAATAAAAAGGTCACTTGTGTTTTTCGAGCAGGCTTGACAGTACTTATTGTGGAACAGTGTGGTTAGTGATGGCGACAGTGAAGACGGCCATGGTGAGAACGATGGTCCCTGCTCCCAGGATGCTTCAGCCAAACAACTTGACACTTTCACATCTTTGGCCTGTGTAGTACGAAGTGCACCTGGAAAACCACACAAGGAAATAAAGTAGAGGGATGGAAACGACAGTGGTGTCAGGCACAGTTTTTGCATAAAGAAAAAAGACAGAATACCAAGTGCCTAAAATTGGGGGGTTGGGTGTGGGTATGTGTTCAATTAAAATATAGATTTTTAACACAAAAAGTAAAAACAAAACTAATAGCTTGCTTTATTGCACATCTAATGTATAATGCTTACATGTATATTGGTAATATTATTTAACATACCAAACCATCAATGTAAGGAAATTTAATACTACTGTCATTAAATAGTGACTGGGCAGGGGGCAGTGAGTGTGTGTTTGTGCAGAGACAGATGCACTGAAGGCTTGCTCTGGGACCTTCATTAGAGGCAGATAATGGCTTTAAGGATTTTCTTTTTTTGTCCTTGTCCACTCACCCCCAACAGTAGTCTAGGGATTTTTCCTGCTTTTTATTTATTAAAAAAGCAAAACCAGAACCATTTTTCCTACGCAAAATTATAATCCCACATTACACCAAACTGAAGTTTAGAGCTAACTGTAAACTTTTAGCTCAGAAAAACATTTATCTCTGGCTTGTTAAACATTACATAATTGAACTGTCAGTTGCTTCCCGTTTCTCTGTATATATTTTTCTTTTGTGTATTGTTTTGCCTTGGTAAAAAAAGTATTCAACACTAAATATGTGTTTTTGGTTTATGGGAGAACACCTTTTTCCGGAAGCGCCAAAGCTTCCATTCAGGACTATAAGTTCTCATATGATAAAAATCCTTGATAATAGGTGATTGAACAGTTCATTTTTCCACATGCATGGAAAACTGAATAGTCCTTGTTAAAGCTCTAACAAAAATTTCCACTTTTAACAACGTAATACAAACATAAAGGAATGCCCACATTTCCTGACGCACACTGTTAAAAGAAAAGTTCCTTAGCTTCTTCAGACAGTCATAAACATCACTCACAGCAGTGGTGTGTTCAGACGCAAAAGAACTTGAGAAATCTGAGAGAAATTGAAAAAAAACTGTAGAAAGGGGAAAAGTTGGGGTTTCTTTAAACCTCTCAAGGGCCAATGGCAAACTGTGGAAACTGTGGCTTAATGGCCTAACCTGATCCTTATAGTAATATGCCTAGCTTGTTGAGCTACCTTGTTTTATGGAATAGCCTTCTGACCTTAGATTGAATGAAAACCTAACATGTCAGGAGTCTGATGTAAGCCTGTAGTTGTGCTCACTTGCATGCGACAATGCCTTCAATCTCTACACACATTCCTCCGTTCAGGCACAGGTTGGGGTGGCAGGAGCTGACAGCACGAGTCTCTCTGTGTTTAGGAAGCTCTGCTCTTATTTCCTTCTCACTGATTGGCCTCTCCTCTGTGTCCTCATCACTGGGTGGGGCCGGTCGGACAGGAACCTCCGTCTTGACCAGGTGAGTCAGATCTGTGATGATTGAGAACATTTACTGTAAGATGTGATGTGTGAGTTTAGTGGGACAGGGGCTTCATACCATTGAAGTCGGCAGTGATGATGAGGTCGTTGTTCTTGAGGAAGCTCCTCCTGTGCAGATGCTTATGAGAAATGAAGGTGCTCCAGCCGTATTCTGGGCCTCGGTAACAGTTGCTGGTGGGGTCCCATGTTGCTCCTGAAGTGGCTGTTGGTTTGCTCCAGTAAGTTTGGGCATCTGAAAAGAATCACACACAAGAAGTCAACTGCTGATAGTTGCTAATAGTTTTTTGTGTACAGCATACAGTATACCCACTATTACTTTTAAGGGGTTTAAAGGGCTTTTTTGTGAGCATTATTAACATTGTAAAGTGGAAAAAAATAAGTATATTGCAAAAGATGTATTAATTTCTCTGAGGAATCCGTATTTGTTTGTGGTGTGAAGCCAGGAGAGTCTTGGGAATATACTGTATATACCTTGTTAACAGCCTGCTACAATGGATTTCCCTGGTCTTTATAGTTTGGTTACTTTTTTGTTGGTTGTGCCACTGAAGGAGTGTGTCCCCTCTGTCCCACTGGGAGAGAAAAAAGAGGAATCAAAGAATCGCACTATCCGAGAGCTGATTCGACACCTTCAGCACGGACTGTGGATATACAGAAAGGACAGTACCGGGAGTCAGACCTGGGAGCTACTACGTTGCTTAACGGATATGAAGGGACTTTCATCTAGAGAAGAGTGGTAACATCGAGAAGACTGTTGGGCTGCGTTGTAGTGTATCACAGTTCTGACATGGAATATAAAACATCATGGTCACTTCACAAAATAGACGCACAAGCCTTGTCCTTCTTAGAAGGTCTTATCTTATCCCCTCGAGACTTTCCGTTACCCAGCCAAGGTCGCTGTTTCTCACTCCAACAGACTTGCTTGTCAGCGCCTCCAACAGAAGCCTTGGATTGCTATCCTAACACCAAGCCCAATCCAAGCGTCTGCCATGTTTACATCTGTCTGACCCTGTACTCTTCCCCCTTGTCCCTCCCCCCCCTCAGTGTAAGCCATTTTAAAAATCCACCACATGACCGCGTGTAATGTTATCCCTACCCTATAACTGCAAATGTAGTTATGTTTGATGTTGTTGTGTTTCTGTTGTTGTTGATGTCTGCTATGTTTGTACAATGCCTTATTTTATGCAGATGACACTCAGATTTACATACATTCAAAACCTGATGACAATATGCCTGTGTCTCTTCTTTCACAATGTTTTACTGAGATAAAAAAATGGATGTCTGAAAATTTTCTCTGTCTTAACAGTGACAAAACTGAAGTGATGCTTATTGGCTCACCTCATCAACTGCGTAAAGCAGAGTCCATATCTTTGAGTGTGGATGGCTCTGCTTTACTATTCCAAACTAAACTAAAAAATCTGGGGGTGATATTTGATGCCAACTTAACATTCGACCTTCATGTCTGTAACACTGTCAAAGCATCATTTTTTCATCTTAGAAACATTGCCAGACTACGCCCCATGTTGACTTGCTCTGTGGCTGAGAAGTTAATCAACACCTTTGTGTTTTCACGCATTGATTATTGTAATGCATTGCTGGCCGGAGTCTCTAAAGCTACCCTAAATAAGCTGCAGTTGGTACAAAATTCAGCTGCCAGAATTTTAACAGGAACCAGTGCAAGGGAGCACATCACAACGATCCTTGAAAAATTACACTGGCTTCCTGTTAGTTCTCGTATTGATTTTAAAATTCTCATGCTCACATATAAGGCCTTGAATAATCTTTTAACTCTCTACACTCCTTCACGTGCACTACGCTCCTCTGAAGCTGGTCTCTTAACTGTCCAAAAAACACGGTTAAAAACTATGGGTGATCGGGCTTTTTCCTCCTTGGCTCCTAAACTGTGGAATTCCCTGCCCTCTGAGATTAGGAATGCAGAATCTTTTAGTCTTTTTAAATCATTACTTAAAACGTACTATTTTAGGATAGCTTTTATGTGACTCATATTATTATTCTTGCTTGTTTTAGTTTGGCTTTTAATTGCTTTTATTGTTTTGTGTATCTGTTAATTTTATATGTATGTAAGTGTATGTAAAGTGCTTTGAGATTCCCATTTAAAGGCGCTATATAAAATAAAGTTTATTATTATTATTATTATTATTTCATTTTCTGGAAGATCCATCTTTGCGCCGAAAAATGGCTGCGTTGGTGTGAAATCTACTTCATTTTCGTTGCATTGTACTTGTACATGTGTAATGCCAATAAATCTATCTATCTATCTATCTATCTATCTATCTATCTATCTATCTTAAAGACAGGGAGTGTTGTCTTATACAGTCTGTGAAGCCCTTTGAGTAAACAGTTGTGTTGGGCTATAGAAAATCAAACTGAATTAAAATTAAATGAATGATTCAGTTTATATTAAAAAAATGAATGTGCAACACTAATGCTCACTAAACAGTCACTAATGCACAGAATGGTAAATATCTCACTGTAGCTGTCTGTCAAAAGTTAGTGTTAATGAAGTAGTTTTAGGTAACAGATGCCTTAAAGAAAAGCTGAGTGACCTGTGGTGAAGCTTCTAGTTGATGACATCCTCAGTTTGACATCAGGATCCTGGTCCATGGCGACAATGGTCACTTGCCTGTTTTTGGCCGGCCACTCCAACACTGCATCGTTCTCCCCACTGCAAAGGTGAAAGGTCACAGCGACATATTCTTTGTAGGCCTCCTCCCTTCCGTTGGGGTACACACTGACTCCAAATGAGTAGCCCTCTGAGCTGTGAAAGCACTTGCTTTTGACTGCACTGCCCACTGCAGTGGCTTCCAAAAGGCCCTTGAAGTTGGGAATTTGCCAAACAGCATTGGGGCAGGCAGTCTCTGTGAGAGTGATGTCATCAATTAAAATGGCGCCTGTGGATGCTGCTGACCCTCGGATTCCTTGGAAGAAATAACGGAACTTCTTTGTGACTTTGAGTGCCAAGTGTGCTACTTTCCAGGTATTATCTCCAACTCCTGAAAGTCAAAGGGATTTGTCAAACCTTCTTTGTAGGCCAAGACACGATGTGAGAATATGAATAACAAAAGGAAATGCCTGTGATGGTGTGGATCTTCTTAGCACTGTGAACATTCCCAGTCCCATCGTCTGTCCTGATCCATATCACCAGCTTGTCACCTGCTGCTCCACTCATTTTGTAAAAGAACTGCAGGCACTGCACTGCTCTTTTGGGGAAGAGAACACGTGACTCTAGCGACGCACTGTTCCCAGAGTCACCAATGGATGTGTCAAACTTCATGAAGTAGCCAGAATCTAGACACAGAATGAGAGCACATTGTTTACTCACAAATGTATGATTCAGGAACAAGTTTGTTTCTATTTTTTTTTTTGTTTTTATTGTTTTAGGCTTAGGCATAAGGTCACAATTTATTTATATGTAGACCATATATAAAAAAAACAATCACTGCTGTAAGTGATATATAGTCTCATTAAAATAAATAAATAAATAAAAAAGAAGTAAAGCAAAGTCTTAGCTGGTTCTGGTTTGGGTGTCAGGGCACCAATAGGTAAAATACGGTCTGTGGAATGAATTAGGAAAAAGCAATAGAAGAGTTAAAAGAATTAAACTAGAGTGAGTGTAAGTTTATGAAAACATACATGGCCTACTTTAGTTGCAAATGAGAGCACTGACATTATAATGTAGTTGTCGTTATTTTTGAGCTACACTTTAGATCAAATTGGGTTGTATGTGTCCCCTGAATAAGTTTGACACCCCTGATCTAAAACATTATAAAGAGGATGGTCCATGTTGTTCAATACAGCATTTGCATATCCAATCTCTTTATTTTCCAAGCTATACCTTTTGTAGTTTTATAAAACATTTATTCAAATGTTTGCTATTTCATTATTAGTCAAGGTAGCCTTACCGCCAGCCTATCGATGAACCATTTAACAAAACATCTTGAGACTGTTTACACTTTACTCTTAAAACTGAAAATATGCAGATTGTGCACTGAAATGGTGTTCTCACTCCTTGAATCACTTTTGAATGGCCCAGTAAAATGCCATGCTGTTTTGTGACATGACAGTTACCTCTGCATCGGCCCACCAGCGTGTGATCTGAGTCGGTTGGGGTGCTCAGAGTCTGGACCCAGTCACTATTGTCCCCCTCATTTTGGATCATTCCGCAGATGTTATTCAGTTCAAAGGAGCACTGGTCCAGGAGTGTGTGTGTGTTGGCTGTAAACACAGTGTAAACCAGTTTTCAGTTAGTGTAATCCTCTACCACATGAGGGGCTATCAAATGTAAATAATTTATCCTATAAATACCCGACAGCCTGCTGTGTGTTCAACAGTGTGATTCTATGTGATGATTAAATCACAGCTTGAGCGAGTTAAACCTTAATGAAACAGTTTGTGTATAATAAAACAGTGGGCACTATCATATTAGTTGTGTAAGTTGTGAATAGTACCTGCACATGGCATCTTAAAAGTTTTTGGGAGGGGCAGTTTTTTGCTGTGGGCAATGACAGATTACAGACACAATGACAAAAAGGCAAGGACCCATTATATCTCAAACAGCTAATTGCCGTAACATCTAATCTTGAGTTCTGAGGATGCAGGGTTAATTGTAGTCACTAGAGCAACCTTTTTTTCCTCAGGTCAGCTACTTTTAAAAAATAAAAAAGGCAGAGAGCTACCTGTGTTCCTTTTCTCCTGTCTCCAATACCTTTCTTTCTGATAACGTTACTAATGTAATTAAAGATGGCCTTGGCCAAATGTACTTAGTTGCTCTGGTAAAGGTATTTGACTGTGACCCTTGTGGCATCATGTGGGGGGTGCTCTGGGAGTATGGGGTCCTAGACCAGGGAGTTCGGTTTGGGGACCACAAAATTATCTGTTGTGGTGAAAAAGGAGCTGAGCTGCAAGGCAAAGCTCATCATTTACCTGTCCTATCTACATTCCTACTCTCACCTATGGTCAGTCAGTCTTAAAGAACAGGATCCCGGACACAAGCGAGTGGCTGGGCCCTAAAGGAGAAGTGCTCAGGCACTTGGCAGGACCTCAAAGTAGATCCGCTGCTCCACTACAATAAGCAGAGCCATTTCAGATGGCTACAGATGACATACAGTAGATGTCTCAACAGTGATTAAGGTTGTGATGTCATTTTGTATCCAGACACAAGTTGAGATAATCCCAGTTAACAAGGCAAAACAAAGGTTTATGAGAAATGGATTATAGATGCAACACACGGAGAAGCTGTGGAGGAGGGGTCTGTTAGCCAATGAGAGCTGACACTGAATCCCCAGTCACGTAATTTACAAACTATTGAAATAACCAATTCTCATTACATATGGATATTTATTTTATGTAAAATTATGTAAGAATAAAATTAAGCAAATGAGGAGCATCAGTACTCACCACAGTCATACATGCGGTTCAGCCTGGTGATGTCTACAGCGCTAAAGTCCAGCCGCTGACCTATGACCTCGTTGAAGTAAGGAATGGCGGTGGTGATAGTAGGGATGCTCTCGTTCTTGTTGAAAGACAGCGGCCTGTAGTGCATGATGGACTCGTAGTCATACGCCGTGTTCAGGTCCGTGACAAAGTCGTCTTCATATTTCTTGAAATTATGCTCCATTCCTATGAGACAACACAATATTACAATGATGGCCTTGTCTGAGGGTATAGATTTGTTAGGAGTTTTGTATTATTTCTTTAGGGTGGGACATAAAAACTAAATAAAAAATAAATAACAACAAAACGTTTTTCTATGAAGGACTATTTTCCCATTGATAATAATATATATCAGCTCTTCAAATTACTTTGTTGAGTACTTGGACTACAACTCTACTTTATGACCAGCAATATTATAAAGAAGCATGGTGCATGGAGAGTTAACATGCACCATGGGCTTCCTTGTCAGATTTATTTTTGAAAATAGTACTTTGTAAACAATACTTTATATAATTTTTACAAAAGAAATCCACCTTCTTCAATCTGGTCCCACCAGATTTTGACATAGTCGTCTCTGTCAGAGCGAGACTGTTCATGGTAGAAGCCCAGAGCGTGGAGGAGCTCGTGTTCCACAATGGCCTTAGTGTCGCACCGTTCTCCAATCGACACATTCTGGCCCTTCTTATCATCTCCCACATTGGACCAGCATCTGACAAAACAATAACAGACATTAACTTCAAGGTGTAGACCATAGAGCACTGGGACATCATTCAATCTTAAATTCTGTTTTGGAAGTGTGTAAGAAAGTTCCACATCTGTACATGAGTCTGTACCACTGAAAACTCTCTGTACATCCACATCAAACTTGTTTCTTCCCACAGTTTCTAGCAGATATGAGATAAAACGTACCCAGCTAAATAAGAAGGGAAATTTTACTTTTTGTGAAATCAAAACCAAAAAACACATGGCTAATACAAAAATGAATACAGGAAACTACACACTATCTATGCTAAACATAAAGCTAATGTCTTTAATTGTCTCCTGTGACTTTGTAGATAGATGTGCAGTGGACTCCAGAACTAGTGCAGAGAAGTGAAAAGTAGACTATTTTTGTTGTGTTGCTAAAAACTTGGATGGAGACAAAGACCAAAGAAAACAGGTATGGGATCTAACTGTAAATTGGCTGTAGTCAACACTTCAGACCATGTAACGTTACAAATACAAATTTCCTGTCTCTTTTATGAGATGAGGCTCAGCAATCTTGATTCTATAGATTTTTGTGACATACAGTGCCATAACTTTGGAATTAAAGTGCTTTATTAAGACTGACATCTTGAAATCTGCAATAGTGCTATTCTTTTTTCACTTGCTTTTTCCTGCCAATATGTCAGCTTAAATGCATGTGACTCCTGGAGCTCTATATTGTTGCACAGCACAAGAATATTTACAAATGTGTCTTACCCCGAGAGCTTGGTGAAGGAGATGTATGTGCTTTCCCCTTCATACGGCTTGAAGTCTACACAAGATCTTAAACGATACTCCTCAAAGGCCTGCAGGATTACACCTTTAGCATTCAGCTCTAAAACAAGACATGTCCATTTCAACTCAAAAATCATGTGGCACAACATGATGCAAGTGAATTAAGGATGTACCTAGAGAATCAGTTAGAATGTAGGGAATGGGAAACTTCCACCGTCTTGTTTCGTCAAGGATTGCATTTCTGCTGTGCTGCCGAAAGAAAATATCAAATATTTGATAAAAAAATAGGCCTTCTGTGTACATAAAAAAGTCTGAGTTCCGCTCATGAAAAATGTGCTGCGTTTAAATTTTTGTTCAGAATACAAAGCTGATCTGAGTACTCACGTCACCAGCAATGTCTCCTTCGAACAAGTGGTTTATCCCTAAAAGTATGGATTTAAAAAAAAGCCATTTGCATAGGAGAGTACATTAAAGCTTCTACCAGAATGTTCCATTTTACCTCTGTTGATTTCAGGTATGTCATCCCTCAGTTCTCCTGCATCTGCATTGTCACCTGCAAAGTAAGTGAAAAGCTAGAGCTAAAAGTAGCAAGCAAAAACTTTACATGTATGTGCTAAATAACTAATAAGTTAAGAAGAGCCGACCTGAAAGAGTGGGGAAGGCCTGGGCCTATAACATAGAAAACAACATCTTATAGCAGAAACTTCTAGATAAATGTGGTTTAAATTTAAAGTCTACCTTCAGAAGTAGGAAAACACCAATGAACACAGCACTCCTCATTTTGTTGCCCACTCACAAATGTGTACCTCTGTTGTCACTGTTAACAGGACAATAAAGGCAGCAGTTCGTGGGAACTTTGAACTGTTCCATGGCATTTATTATGTAACAGGATTCAACACGTGCACCCGCCACTTTACAACAAGAGATTAGCCACGTTGTGTTGTACAAAAGTGATAACTGTGGTAACCTGTCACCTTTGAACTTCAACGGCAATCCAGTAAAGATTATAGCAGTTCAGATCTGAATAATCGGTTAATAGGTATTTGTTTGTGGTAGCATTGTTTTGAAAACCTACAGAATGTTTACATGAAGATGTCAAAAATGAATCTGTAATTTTGGGCCTTAATATTTCAAACCACACATTTATTTAATTTATCAAGCCTTTCACAGTTTGCATTTATTTCAGTAAAAAAAAAAAAATTTCAATACGCAGTGGCTAATGAATAATTTTTTAGGGTGTAGAGGCTCAGTGGTAGAGCGGTCATTGGTAGGTTAGCGGTTTGATTACCACTCTCCCCAGTTCATACAACGTCATTGTGTTCTTTGGCAAGACACTTAACCTACCTTGCCTCCAGTGTCACAGGACTGGTGTATGAATGCGTGCGACTGTAGAGGTGAGTTTGGTAATGAACAGAGAAAGCTGTGAGAATTGTGTCTATGCCTCCCCCTCTCTGTCTGCTACAGGTGTGAATGTGTGTGAATGTGTGTAAATGTGTGTGAATGTGTGTAAATGTGTGTAAATGTGTGTAAATGTGTGTGAATGTGTGTAAATGTGTGTAAATGTGTGTGAATGTGTGTGAATGTGTGTGAATGTGTGTGAATGTGTGTAAATGTGTGTGAATGTGTGTGAATGTGTGTGAATGTGTGTGAATGTGTGTGAATGTGTGTGAATGTGGGT